>JAPSGF010000157.1:553551-572280 GCA_035772895.1 Perdix hodgsoniae
TACCGCCTCCTCGTACCACTAAAGAGCATTAGTTCTGTTTGGGTCCCACCGACCCCCCCCCCCCCCCCCCAAATTCATTATGGTTTTTGTTTGCAGAATATTTTCCTATACTGGTAAAGAATGTACTAAGATATTAGGAAAACCAGAGAAAAGAGGGGGTGTAGGGAGAAACAAGAAGCTTCTAGAAGACCTTGCAAGCAAGAGGAAAGTATTCTAGTATACTGCATTCTGTAGCTACAAAAGGAGAAGAAAGGGAAAATATCCCTGTTGTTTTTCAGATGTCAGTAAGAATGCTGTTGTTTTCACCATGACTTTTAAAAGAGCAAAACCCATTACAGCTCAATAATGCGTGAATTGCATCCCATTTCCATAAAATAGATTGCTATATTTATTTCTCTGGAAAAGAGCGCAGCAAACAATCTGTAGTCCCCACTCATTGCAGGGAATCCTGAAGGCGCTCTGAGCTTAGCATAGCCTGAACTTCTAATGAGACAGACTACTTAAATAGTGAAAATGGGGTTCTTGTCCATTCCACAGAACTGAGCTAAGGAAAACTCAGGGATAGGAGAGGTTCTGTTTAAACAACCCCCCTGTGTTTTCTGACAAGGCTTGTTGCTGACCTGCATGGGATCAGAACCTGGCTGCAGAGTGCCTGGCACCCTTTCTCAGAGCAAAACCTTGGCTCCCCTCCTGCTGGCTATCAACAGGACTGAGTCAGTCTGAGAAACCAGACATTGGCCTGCAGGCTGCATGAGGAAGGCACACACACACACATGCACACAAAGGTTGAGACCAATGCCTCAGCGCTGCCAATGTACCGACATAGTTTTGTAGTGACAAGTTGGTGGCTGGATGCTGGCAGCGGCTGTCAGGAAAACATGGAGCGAATAGGGAAAGCAGGCTTTGCATTTGCATTTCAGATAGTTTAAGAGAAGATACTTCTGGCTCTTAAAATTACCACATGCCAGCATGTTGCATTGTGCTACACTTATACTATGCTGGCATCCTCACTATTGTCAAGCCTTCTTCCCCAGAGTATATTTGAACAATATTATTTTAATCTAAGATGAAATTCTGAGGTTTCATTAATCTGTTTTTTATCTTCCTTACCAGACTCTGGCTTCAGATCTGAATTAAAATAGGCCAGGAATGAGAAACTCATCCATACTTTTGATTCTTGTGCCCATTGACTGTACTCCCTTCCTGGACTCATCTCATACGAGACAGCCTTCAAAATTTTTGGCAGGGACACCACCCAGCATTTCCAGAAGAAGCTCCTCCATCTGCAGCCTCAATACGGGCCCAGCCTCACCAGCTAGCAGGCTCTTGCTGTCACCAACTCTTGTGTCACCCCTCCCCGTGTCACCTCTTCCCATTTTTTCAGTTTTACCAATTTGTACCAAGATGTGGAGTTGAAGCATGCACAGTAGGAGACAGCATTGCTTGAAAATCAAAAAGCTGGAGCTCAGGGCTTTGTTTTAAATCTTCCCAAGACATCAGGCTTATGAATAGGTAAGCCATCATTTATTAATATGTGCGGCCTATTAGGTTTTTCCTCATTTGTTTGGTTTTGTTCTGTAGCAGTGGGGAGCTGGCATGGAGCAGGCCATCTCTGTGGCCTTATCATCCAACAGGACTGGCACCCTGCCCAGAGCAGAGTGGTTGGAACTGGATGATCTTAAAGGTTGCTTCCAACCTAAACCATTCTATAATTCAATAATCCTAAGATTCTAAAATTCTACGATTCTAAAATTCTGTGACTAGCAGGTACTGTAAGAGGCAGCAGGCCCTCAGGAGCCTTCGCAAAGTCAGGTCTCTTGGTGAAATCAAGACTGTTGTCCACTAGCAGTGATGTTGTCACTGGCAAGTATGGGTACAAGAAGCCGTAGCTTTCCTGAGCCAGCCCCATGGATGTGTGTTAGGATGGCCTAACATCTGTTCAGCATCTTCAGTTCTTGGAAGGAGCTAATGAAGCAAGCCTATGTCCACTGGGGATTCCAGTGCCTGCTGGCTTTTTGCCTCACTGCAGAAGCCTGGCCTCTAGGGTGCAAAACACAGAGGAGAAATTAAAGCAAATTTTTTCCAGATTCCTCTGCTCTGACTGTAATTACACAAAAATAAAATCCTGATTGCCTCCTAACTTCTACTTTCTACCCTCAGTGTTTCTCTTGCCAGCTTGAATCCAGCTGAAGCAGGGAGGAGATAGAAAGTAAGTTCTCAGCATTAAGTGTAGGGCAGAAATATACTAATGAATAGACAAGTCTTCAGTAAAAAGGGAGGTTTTATTGAGTTTTTATTTTATGAGGATAACGATGCCCCTGAAACATGTCACCACCATTTAACTGCACATTCCCCAGAAGCTAATGAACTGAGAACTACAAGTGCCATCAGTTGCTCTGCCCCCATCAGAAATAGTTTGTGGCATTCAGTTTCACAGATCCTGACAACTTTAATGCTGACAGGGACGAGGCTCTTGCCCCTCTTGCCTGTTGAAGAAGGCTTGGATGTTCAAATCTACCAAGAGAAAGGGGAAAAATATACAAATCTTACTTTGAATGTAAAAGCTAGAACTTGATTTCTGAAGATTCTTGCATGTGTTTCTGTGTAAACACCATAGGTTGTAGCAGAAAAGCCTCTTTTAGCATTACACATTTCTATTTTCTTACCTGCTCAGCAGCCTTGTCATCAATAACTGAATTTATTCTTCCTTAAAATACACAAAATACTTGCTACTAAGGTGGGAAACTGGATTTTGCTTTGGAAGTGAGCTGGTAGGGCAAGAGGTCACCTATAGTGCATAAGGTAACAGAAGAAGAGCTGATGGTTACCAGTAGCCCAGAAGATAGCTGCAGCACTGTGGAAGGAGTGGCCCAGAACCAGAAGAGCTGGGTTTTACTGCTGCTCTGATCCCTGTCTGAATTTTATTCTGTTCCTCTACATATGACAAAAGATAACTATATAGCTCTTTTCATGAGACCCACTTGCTTTCCAGGTCCTTTTCACAGCCTGAGTTGGCTTCAAGGTGCAAGTCTGCCTTGGGCCAGGGCAGCATACAGCAGTATGTACTATGCAAAGGCACAGCACTGCACATGCAAGAGTGATTCCTTCCAAGCATCATCACAGCTTTCATTTCCTCTCCATAGTCCTAGCTGCAGTGCTCAACTCAAAGGCATGCAAACATGCTGTAACATCCCTTTGATTGGAAAGGTGTCCCCAGTGGTGCCTTACTTAGAGCATCAGGAAGATAAATATGTAGCGTTCTCCATAAAGCCTTTCCAATGCTAGTGCTATGGACAGCAGTAGTAGATGGTAAGGAAAATCCCAACCAGGCTTCCTGAGGAAAATTGGAGTTCCAGTGACTTCCCATTATTGCCAGTCTAATAATATTATTTTATACTCTGATGTTATAAAGTACAAATTGGAGAACTGTTTAATATATTATACTGCACATCACATACAAGCTTCTCTCACAATAAGATTATTATTAATCTCTTATCTCTGACATGCAGCTAATTAGGAAATCATACCTTACACCTTTGCTGTATAAATGTAACATTCAGAAGAGAGTGTTCATTGAACCTAGTACTCAGCAATTCCTGCTTTGAAATGCTTCCCAATGCAGTTAATGCCGATTTACAAAGCAGTCTAAATGACTGACATTGTCTTCTGCTAATTTTAGTGTGAAATGATTCTTAATCCACCAGTCTGCTATGAAAACTCCTGCCAACATGTCTACATTTAAGCTTCTTCATATTTTACAATTTTGGAACATGGGAAAGAGTACAATGCATAATTGTTACACGCTGAGCAGTAAAAAGCAGAACTTTTTAAATGAGACTATCTGGTAAGAGGCTGAATACTTTAACCCTCTCCTAATTTAGTACTTAAACTGGCTTCTCACCTTCCTCCAGACTGCTTTGGTAGTTGCCCCTTGTGTGGGGGAGTAACGAAAAGCAGAGCAAGGCTATAGGTAACCTCAGCTTCATGACAATTTTGGAGATGGGTCTGAAGAGGTGTTCACTGTGGCTAGAGTAACTACTGCTAGATGTGACGGGATTGAGAAGGAAAAAGCCCCAGATGAGGCTTACAGCAGGCAGGTAGCACAGCAGAGCCCATAGCAGCCATGCACTTGAGGCACAAGTTCAGCACTAACTACAGTGAGTAACAGTAAATGTGTAAGTAGGGCCCCCTGCACAAATGGAGGGAAGGAGGCATGTCACCTTAATTTAACAATATAATACCTTTTCTCATTGGGTAATTCAATTGCAGAGCCAGAGCTGTACAGATTTCTAGTAGAAGGTTTGAGTCCACATAATGAAGGTGAAGAAATTCTATCAGTTCAAGTCTGCTTCTGCCACTGTCCACTCCTCAGAGTATGTTTTTACACATCAGGATGGTGGAGGAGCACTGGTTTATTTATGAATATACGAAGAGAGAATGAGATAGAGCTAATAAAAAACACACCTCCTCTTCATGTTGTTATTCAATGTGATAACCTACTGTATTTTTTTTCACCCCGGAAAACAATGTTTTTCTCTCTTTTTCCCTTTTGATCATCAGATGAATGCAACATTCAGTTGTTATGGGCAATACTGCATCTGCAGTTTTGATCTCAGAGGCACTCAGCAAAGGCATGCAGAATTCTGTACTATCTACCTGTCTGAATCAGATCTATTAGGCAACTTAATTTTCTTTATAACTTAGACTGTTTCTATTGAGGGAAAAATATATCTTTTAAAGACTGATAAAATGCTTCCAGTTGAGATTTGGCAGAAGACAGTTTATTGATGCTAGTGCCCAGGCAATCACACAGTACATTTTTATGGCCGTTTCAGGATGCTTCTAGCATTTGTAAGCCTATATGCATATGTTTACAGCAGAAATCAGTGTTATAACTGGTGTATGATGGCAGTGGGATTGCAGGAGCCCTGGACATGTCTGTATGAAACAACATCCTCAACAGATCTCTTGTTGCCAAATTACTAATTGCTAAGCACCAATTCAGCTATATTGAATGCATGTGTCTCAGTGTTGCTGTATAAGTCTCATTATGACGGCACTAGTTTAGAAAACTGGAACTGATGAAAAGACTTTAAAAATTTTGAATTCTGATATTTCAGATCTAACTAGCAATATTGGTATTTGACTTTTTTTTCCCCCTGATTATACAAAAAGAAAGATGTAGAAGCATAGCTAATTTTACAGCTTATTTCACATGGAGCATGAAAGCAATGATTTCAAGCTTCTAGTATTTTATTTGTATAGCAAGCTTCTATGCCTCCACATCAGTAATGTTACTTAAACAGCAAACCTTAACCCAAACAGCAGACAGTTTTATTTAGTGGAGTAGGTCAATAAGGAGGCATTCTGTACATAGTATTGCTAATGAACCACTGTCAACTTGCAAATCCTTTTGTGAAGGTGTTTCCTTAACTGCATCTTTTTTTGCTATTTTCATATGGATTTCCCCATACTTCTTTTTTGGTTGACCATTAGTTGAATTATGGTGGAACTGCACTTCCAAAAAGTTAGGTTGGTATTTAGTTTTTAAGAAGAACTCTCATTAGACATGAAACAATGTTTATTTATCATATTTTATGCAGAATAATATGCATTAATTTTAATAAGATATAAAGATTAAAAAGCATTCCCCTTTATTTGCAGAATTTCTCAAAGGCTTTGATTTCTTCCCTGAAGGTGAGGTATGTTCTGAGAAAAGCATTTTATGCCTTGTACTTTTCTGTAGAGTAAATGTGGAAATAGAAAATTGTAAATGATGTGATGTATTCTTTCTGTCTAAAAGAAGTTATGGCAATCTTCTTATTAATCCCTGCAGAATAACATAGATTAAAATCAGAATTTGTAGAAGAACTTTGGTACTGATTTATCTTCCAAAATATCATGTTGTATGTGTTAGCAGCCTAGGTTTCCAGAACCCTACTGATGTATATTTCATTCTCCATCCATTTCATCCATTGTCAGTGGTATACTATGGCAAGGAGTTCCACCTGTTAGCTTGGAAAATGTACTTCTCTCTACTAGGCTCTCTTTTTTTTCCCTCTTAGATTTGTTATGTTCACTGCACCTGTTATATAGCTATCAGAGTTTTGATTTAATACCCAAGGCTGCCCATCTCATCCCATGATCAAAGTGTACCGGCTGTGAAATTTTATAATGGAGATCATTCCTGCAATCGATGCTACTGTAGTTTTCCCAAACATCACAGAAAATCAACTATTGCAGAAATGAAATGTAGCTCATCATCTTCTGGAGTGAGGCAGAGAGGAAGAAAAATAGAAAACAAAATGAACATTCTTGATATTTTGAAGAGGAACAAAGAAAGCACGATAGAAATGAGTATTGAAAAAATGGTGGGAAGAAAAGGTTTGTACTGGGAGAACTGGCATGAACTGTCACATGAAAATGATGGTTCTGGGCAAGGAGAGCAATCATCTTGGATTTTTATTTTTGAGTAGAAGATTCTATGCTTCAGTGTTATTTTTGCTTTTATTTGCCTGGAGTGAGCTGTAGTTTCACCAGATATGAAGACAGAGCTGTGGATTCCGCACTGCTGCAAGTAGGAAGTTGCAGAAACCCTCTGACATTGTTCATTTCAGTGGGAACTGCGAATAAGAAATGATTTCAAAGGTTTCAAAAGGTAGCCTAGGTTGTTTTGGAAATCAGCAGCTGCAACTTAAATTTGTGTATACACCTGCCTGCCTGCATAAGGAGCTCTACATTCAACCTAGACAAGCCTTTTCCCTTTGCTGAAAGGCTCAGCCTGCTGTATTCCTAATTGAGCAATCTAAGAACCACAGGTACTGCAAACATTGCAGTTTTTCAGTGTAACTATTTTGTGGTCCTTTGGTTCTGGGTGTGCCACTCTGTAAGCGTGAATACTGTCCATGAGATTGGTAGATGGCATACAGTCCAGCATCCCACAGTGCCTTTTGCATCCCATGCAGGCTGTATGTCATGGCTTCTACTCGGAGCCCTTCAAGAGGTAGAAGTAGCTGCATTAGTCCCACCGAAACCACTCAGTGCCTGCACAGCCTTGCTGTGGGTTGTCCTCTGCACACTCTGCTCCGTATGGCAGTATGTGTCACCCCACTTAGGGCTCCTTACACCTCAGGCTAAAGTGCTCTCAGGCCCTGGCCACATGCAGCTCTGCTGGTCACAGTGGGAAGCCAGAAGCTCCCCCTGGATTCCCACAGAAGGCTGTTTCCCATGGCTTACAATCCAGCCGGCTTTCAGAGAGGATATTTTAGGCCAAGTGGAGCATAGCCTGCTTTCAGTGGTTTGTATTTCCTATCTCAGTTCTTAGGCCCTCACTGCCTGCCTGCAGGCAGGGTTACAGTTTTGCCCTCCCCAGCTTGACCCTAAGGCCACGCTATCACCAGCTGTTGGCACAGGCATTGGAAAGGCCCCAACCCCTCACAGGAAGACTGCTGCTGTGATCTGTTCCCTGCAGGCTGACACCCGGAGGGCTGTCGTGCGCCTGTGTTGTGGCTAAAAGGCCTTATAAGGCAAAGCCTGAGCAAACTGTGAAGCAGTCTGAAGTGTTCCTCAGTGCTGAAAAACCTCCAGGGAATGCACAACATACCCCTGGCAAAGATCACAGCATATTTTACAGCAAGCTCATAGAGTAACAAAGCAGATATTGTATCTTTGAGTTCCAGGCTCTGCAGGCTGCTCTCAGCAAGAAAATTAATATCAGGTCCCTTTCTTTGACTCATTTCCCTGCAGTGAGACGAGCTATATCTGTCCTTAAGACCTCATAAAGCTGCACATCAATCCTTCCTCTGGAAAGATGGTTTGTACAGCACAGGACTTATTTGGACATCTCTGTAAGCTGGTGGCTGAACAACGCAGAGCTACTGCAGCCATCACCAGTCTCAGTGCTGAGGACAAATTGAGCTGATTTTGCTCACGTAACCTCCTCAGTAAGCATAGCCTGCACAGGGTTGTAATGTGTGAGGACTTCCATGTCCACGTCTCATTCCTTTGAGGTTCACAGCTTCCTTGCACACCTTCTGTGCAGATCTGTGGGAAAAAGGCTGCAGGCTGTTTGAGATGAGATGTTGCAGGATGAGATGCAACATACAGAAAATGGCCCACGCTCTGCCCTTTCTCTGGCAGGTTGTGCCCTCGACAAAGGTTTAAGTAGTGGCAGGATTATAAAGCAAAATAAACCAATATGAATAAAATGGCTGCACCACAGGAGCTCAGAGAGGAGCTACTTGGCTGTGAAGCTGAAGCAAGCATGGCTGTGGCTTCCACGTGTACTGGAGGAAGGGACAAAGGCTGAATGTGTGTGGTTGAGGACCTTGAGGATCATACTTATCTGCTGGGGTTGAACAGCATTAAGAAGCAAAGCTGAAAATGCTGCCTTTTGCTGCCTTTTCTTATGCCTGTTATTTACAGCTAGCTGCAGCTTCTAACAGAGTTCAGCTTTCCTTCACTGAGCCTTTGCTGAAGATCTTCTGTGTGCTCTGAGGTGCTTACTCACAGAGCAGTGAGCCATGCCAGAACAATGTGGGCCAGCTGGATAGAACTCCTGCCAGTCTGACAGCTGTGCCTTGAGATGCCCACAGTCAGTATCTCTGAAGTTCTTCTCTGTCGGTTCTGCTATTTACATTGTCTTACTGAAGCCTGTTTACAGCTACAGCCCTTGCATTATTATTTTCTAGTGTTTTAAAATGAATCCTGTGCTTTATTCTTCCTGCTTCTATTTGTTTGCTTGTTTACATTACACAGGTGCTCATCTACCACATAAGTGGATATCCAGGGCTGAAAGTGTGTTTTGTCATTTGTGCAAAGAGTTGTACAAAGTACCATTAGTAACTATATGAGTAACAGAAAGGTGTGGATTCTAGAATGATGTTCAGATGGCAAGTTCAGTGAGTGAGGTTTGTTTTCTCCCTCACACACTGAAGTCCCATGGAGGTTAACTTGCTCCAGCTGAGCAGGAACTTAACTGAGTACTCCCTGGGTACCCACTAGCACTTCCCTTCATGCACGAGCAGGTTTGATAGGTGTCCATTCAAGAGGAGCTTTACTTTTAGCAAGCACATTCATCATTTGTACCTGATAACCCATTCATGGATGCCAAAAGTAGGACTGGAAGGAACTGCAGTCCTCTCTGTCATCCACTTCTCTGTGCTAAGATAAAATCAGATACATAGAAACCTACACAGTTACAGTCAGACACACATTGCTGTGGACGCAAAAGATAGATAAAAAACACTTTATATTTGTGACTTCATTCTTGAATTAAGCAGCATTACATTATGACAACCATCTTTGACAGAAGACAGGCTTATCCTACCTAATTTCTGGGGAGATATTCAGCGTCATGTCTGTAAATCAGTTCCCAGAAGGTCATGACAGAAACAGCAGCCAGCTGAAGTGACCAAAGTGGCTGCAGGGTTTGAATGAGGAGCTGGTAGCAAAGTTACTCATCAACAGAAGACAAGTGACAGTGATTAAAGAGGTGATGTACTGTAACCATAACAAAAACTAAACATGGTTTGCAAGTATTCAAACTTTTCAGCAAATTACTTCTGTCCACTAACCCACCCTTTTATGTACTGATTTATGAAAAATTGACAACTAATTATCCTGAAAAAGGACAGCTAATTGACCTGGCAGGCACACCCGTAAAGAGTCTAAAATGAATATTGCAGAAAATCACATTTGAATTTTGTCAGCTGAAGAGCATTCTCATCAAAGACATATAACCTCTAGGAAATGTCTTCTCTAAACAACTAACAGTAGTGACCAAAAAAACCCAGACAGAGGTATAATCATTTTTAAAGACAGCTGGTAAAGGCAAGTGAGCAGGGAAAAAAAAAAAAAAAAAAAAGGGAGAGAGAAAGAGAGAGAGAGAGAGAGAGAGAAGTGCAATGTAAGCAAATACCATGCAGGAAAAAAATTGCACTTAAATCAGAATACAATGTGGGGATGTCAAATCAGAGCTAAACTAAAGACCAGAGGAATCAAAGAGTAGAAATGGACAAAAATTCTCCTCTAGCCAAGGCAGATGTAGCACAGGTCAAAGCTTGTTATTAAGGTCAGTTCAGGCCACTGACTTGAAGTATGACTCAATTTGGTGCATAGCATACATGACTGCTTGCATCTCACTAAGGGCATATGAAGCCCACCAGCATCCTAGTGCAGCCCTTTTGTGGTGTAAAATAAGCTCCACGCTGACATAAACTGCTGACACTGGGAACTTCTCTCTGCTTTATCCAGAGAAGCCATAATTTTTAAAAAAATCTTGGGTATCATTATCTGCAGTGGTAATGAGAAAAAAAATGAGCTCTAATCATTTCCAGAGCTTGCAGGAAGGGATGGCTGAAAGCCAAAGAAAGTTTTTGAGAAAGTAATAAATGACTGCTGAGGTTTCACTTTGCTTAATCCCGTTATGCTTACAAATAAGGAATGCCAAGGAGGTAAACTTGGCAGCTTTATGTGTAACATTTGATTCACAAGAGATCTTCAAAGATGCCACCCTTCACTGGTGTCAAAACTGTATGCAGGCATGACCCAGAAGCTCAAATACCATTTAACCTTTGTATGCCTCAAAGGCATACTGTCCTCTACTGCCAGTTACTGCCTTGCAACCTTTGTCACACAGTTTTGAGCAAAATGCTGGTGTTTATCTGCAAGTACCTTGTGAGGACAAAAGGAGCAGTGGGTAAGCTCTGCTCACAGCCCATGTCTTGTTCAGCAGTGGTTATACAGGTCCAGTCTACTGGAATGAACTGGAAATTCATTTCTGAGGGTATCCTGTGTCAGAGACTATCAGCAGGCATATATCCAGCAGGAAAGCAATTATCTTTGTACTGGGATTGTGTTCTGGGGAGGTACAGAACAGTGTTATTTTGGGGACTAATCCCCTGGCAATACACTGTGCTGTTGGGTTTAGGGTTATGAGCAGACAGACCTGATTGCAAGAGAAATTGTATTGGAAATGTCATTACTGAGCTGACTAATTGCAGTGCAGTTAGTGGGAGAATCTGCATGGAGGGATGAATTGCTGTTTGTCTGCTTTATGATTCATTCATCTGATTATGCCAATTGAAACAATTTGCTGCAGTGTCTTTTGTACACCATCAGGAAACACAGGAACCCTCAGAGCTCCAGCAGTTCTGTCATGTTCAAATGGCTTGGTACTGGTTGAACCAACCTGCATATAATTAGAGTCCAAAATGTTTTCCATCAGAAAGTGAGAGACTTTTCATAAGAAAAGCAGTAAAAGTCTTCTCTGGTCAGGTTTGCCTAGTGCACGTAAACTAGCCTGTGATGCTTGTAGGAAATAGGCATGAAATGCCCTGCACCACATCTCCTCTAGCAGTGTAACAGCAAGGCTTGGGACTGTTATGTGCCTCCAGAATAGCAGCACTCCCCTCATGCAGTCCTACATGGGATGTAAGTCGAATCATGTTACACATGTTAACATGCAAGCTAGAGCCAGCACAGAGATTTCTCCCAAAGCAGTAAAGTTTAAAGTCACCATGTAAAAGGGATACAGAAAACCCCATGATTAACTGTGCTTGTCTCTCAGTCATAATCATCTTGTTCTTTTTGACAGTTTCTACAGCACACTTTTGAGATCAGGAGCTGTGATGGTTTAATCTGTGGCAACTGGTAGAAACCTGAAGGTTTGATTTGCTCTTTCCCATCACCTCCCTGACATGCACTAAGCACAGCCTTGCAGGAGAGCAAAGTGATCTACATTGCACTGCACTGCAATGCTGTGGCCTCACTTCAAGCACTGCATCCAAGTTTGCATGCCACAATACAAAAATACATAAAACTAGTAGAGTGCTCAAAGGAGGGCTACAAAGATGGGGAATGGTCATCACTGGAGAGTGGCTGGGCACTGGAACAGGCTCCTCAGGGTGGTGGTCTTGGTCCTGAGCTAAACGGAGTCCAAAGAGCATCTGGACATTTCTCTCAGATGTAAAGTCTAATTCTGAGGTAGTCCTGTGTGGAGCCAGGAGTTGGAGTTGGTGATCTTTGTGGATCCCTTCCAGTTTGGGATATTATGATTCTCCCAGAGCAGCTGGTATGACATTTGTCAGGAGACATTCCAGAAAGCTATGGACTCTTGCAGCCTTGTAGCTGAGTACTTATTTAATGACTATGTCTTTCCATGTGTCCTTCTTCTTGTCAAATAAGAGCAGAAGATCTCTTTTAAGTGATTCTTGGCTGACAATTGACATCTCAATAGCTAAATAAAAAGTAGAGAGATTTCCTCCTCCTCCCATCCACAATTGTCACTTATCTCTGGCTAAGCCAATTGTAGTGCCTCACAAGTGTGCTGAAGAAGAAAGGGAAGCAGCCAGACAGACACCAATTGAATTTTCTGCATGCACTGTACAGAGGTTGTTTTGTTTCACTGGCAGATCCATTACACCCTTGTGCCACTTGTGACTCAAGAAGACTGAATCCTGTAAGCCAGTAAAAGTGATGCAGTATTCCTGAAAATCCAGTAGAGACTGCAAATACAGCAGGGAAGTATTGATTTTATTATCAAGGAGCCCAGCCTGTGCCCTGACCTTCTTTAAACATTTCAGGAAGTCGTGAGGATGGAGAAAAGGGAGAGAAAGGATGGAAAAAAGAGGAAAGAATAAGGCTTCACTGCCTTTGTATGGGTAGTTTTTTTAAGGAAAAGCTGGCATTATGTAGATCCCAGGAGCAGCCCAGCCTTGCATTAAAATTTGCAGTGTGCAGGAGACTGCCATATTGAATAAAGTGCTCTAGAATGCTTGCAGTCAAAGGATGAGCCTCTTTTGCAGCAAGGAAAAGGATGTCTGTGCTAGCTTAAATCTTAATGTAACTTGGGCAGTAATAAATAGGGCAACTGCAGGACAGTCTTGAGTGTTGGTTGGCAACCCAGCTCAGTAACTGTTTGCACAGATGTTCTGTTGCTACCCATCTTCCAGCTGTGGTTCGGGTGGCGCTTAAGCAAGAGTGGAAATCAAGAGCAAAAGCAGGGTCTCAGCAATTTACCAAGGGCAGAATTCAAACAAGCTGCCAACCAGTTTGGTGTGGATTTTAGTGAAAGCAGCATGCTGTCAGCTGGGGATCAAAGCCCTGAATCATCATCAGCAGGTCCATGCTACCACAGATCCATATCAGCACTGCTTTGTTCATATGTTGGTGCCAACAAACCTGTGCCAGTGAAAAATCTAGAGCTAAAGGTTGTACCTGGCAAACCTATTTTTCAGTCAGAAGAATTTACACCAGTGTCACTGCATGAAATAAGAACAACTGAAGTGTTGAAGGGCTTTTACTGGAACAGCAGTTGTGCAGAACAGCCATATCTGTTATAAGCAGATGGGCTGGCAGCATCTTTGGGCGCAAAGCTAGCCAGCCATTACTCAGTGTCCATTTTAATGAATGTTTCTCATATATATATATATAAACTAAGTTGTGCCTATGCAGCACTGCACTGAATACTGTTTGACAGAGAGGAAGGAAGAAATATATGGAGTAAAGGAAAGGGAATGAAGTGATAACTTTATTTCAACCTTCAAATAATAAAAAACTAAATTTTCCTAATTATTTCTGGTTGCTAGCTGACGGATTTAATTGATGTGTATGTTTGTATAAATTATGTTTTGAATGCAGACCTAAAATACATGTATAATTTACGTAAACATGTCTTCATAATCTCAAAAGGTGTAGCTTTAAAGATACATTGCTTCGGTTACTCACACATTCATATTTAGACAAGGTCAAAAATAAGGGAATAGGTTCCTCCCTTTCCTTTATCGAGGCCTAAACAAGGATCCATGAAAGAGTCAAAGCTCCAGTTTTATCCGGCATCTTGTTGCTGGAAATCACATGTAATCTCAACTGTCTTCAATTAGAGGGCATCTCTTGCAAGAAAAGCCAGTCCCACAGTAAAACAGATTAATTTTTTTAATTAAATTTCTTCTTTAAATCCAGTGAGAAATCATTAATAGCCTGTGGTGATGTTGATATTTGAAGAAGTCCTCTGCAAACATGGCATCCAATTGTTTCAGAAGCTAGCACTGTGCTTCAAAAGAGAGTTTTGGCTTATTCTTACTCATCCCCTGGGAGATGCTGCTGCATGGAGCCTTCTGTTGGAGCTCTGGAGAGGATCTCTCTCCTTCATTTTCACAAAGATTCATACTCAGACAGTGACATTTTTCAGTCTGACCACCTGATGCCTAAAATCCCTGTTCTGATTTTGAAGAGCAAACATCCTTTTTCCAGACTCTAGGAATTTATCAGCTGGGAGTTCCAAGGGTGCTCGATCCCTGCTGCAACATCTGGGAACATCATCATCCCACTTACCAGCAGGATGTAGCAAACGTGCTTCTCAGCAAAGGACATCTTACACTCCCATCCACACTCCTTTTCCATGAGATCATCTTAAAACATCAAAACAAAATTCAGTTACATAATTTCTTGTTGAATACAAGAGCTCCTCGGTTAGGGCTGTATAAGACTGAGTGCTAGTAAGAATCAGGTACTAAGTACACCAAGACCCTTCAGATGTGGAAAACACGAATGAGCATGGATTGTATTAGCCAAACCTTTATGCTGGTTCCCTTCTTTCTGATCTACATCTGGTGTGATTGGAAAGCAGTGCTGTCTCGGGCATTTCACTGTTGCTTCTCTGTGATGTTAGTGGCAAACTACTTTTTATGCTTGTTTACTGCGTCATCAGCAAACTGATGGCAGAATACTTAAATTGAAAGTATAATAGAGGAATTTTTATTCAAACTGCTAAAGTCTATGAGCTTAATTGCTCTAGCCCATCAGCCTTACTGAAATAATTGTTAGTACAGCACATGCTTTGGAATCAGGAAAGGAAGTATACTCTTTTGGCATATTTCCTAGAAGTGGGTATGACATCCATCTTTCCCAAAGAAAATAAACTGGTGTATTCTTCTTCTTAAAGAGACATATTAGCCTCTTCTAAACATAGAAGTGAAAATATACCAGCATTTTAGATTGTATGGAAAAGAAGCATTATTTTAAGGAAAGCTTAACATATTTGGGAAATGAGGATCTTTTGTGGTGTATCAGGTTAGTCACAAAAAAATCCCTTCTCATCACTTTAGCCTATTTAGTTCAGAACACCAGCATTTTTAATAAGAAATATGTTTATCTTCTTTCAAGAAGTAAATGTTGACATTGCCAGGTGAAGATGTTCGACTTTAACTGCAAATTATTCAATTTGCAAGAATGCTTTGCGTTCTTTTCACTTCAGAACCACTTTGATGGCAAAAATAATTGTTCTGAATAGAATCCAATTATTCAAAAGGTTAAATTATGTTTTCATAACCTTTTTTAATAAAAACACCTTAATTCCTACTTCAGCTTTCCCTATGACAGCAGTTCCAAATCACAGCACCTAATAAAGTATTAAATGCTTTACGTCCAGTAGCCACAATATTAAAGGCATCATGATTGCTACTTTCTTACTCTTGGTTCTCCATACTACTCTCAATACAGGCAGCCATTTTTTTTGATGGAGGAAAGGACAGTCAGATTATTTTTTTCCAGGCAAGTGAGATTCAATCTGCTCAGCCACCTCTGTGGTTGTTCATCTCAGCTTTCTTTTAATGTCCTCCAACTGGTGGCAATATTCACCTGATTCTTAATCAGAGGTTATCTACACATATCTCTTTAAAATGTTGCAGGAGTCCTTGCATTTCCATTGGAGCAGCTTCTTATTGGTGCTGCGTTTTCACATTGATCTGTGTCCAGGGTGTGTAAGCAAAAGAGTTAAAACCCTGAAGCAGCAAGGCTTTTCTTTTGATGTTTGCTTACCTAATAGTGGGTAAACAATCCCATTGCAGACAAACAAATGTGAAGCCTGAGAAGATCTGTTGTGGGGGAGCTTTCCTCCTGCAGCCTGGCCGTGAGATGCAGCTTTTGAAGAGGATGTAGAGTTAGACCCCCACCCAACAGGGATTGATACAGTTCCCTTGTGCCCCTTAAAATCCACAGACTTACAGCAGGATTTAAATTATTATTCACTCAAATAATCTCATGATGGTACAATCTTCCTCATTATAAGATATAAGAACCATTTTAAAAACTCGGCTATTCAAGATACTGAAGGAAAACAATAACTATTATGAGGCTTGCTAACACTTGCTTCTGTATTCAAGAAAAGCAGATACTGGACTGTAAGAGGAAAGAGTGTCAGTTTTATAGTGTTTTTCAGTTTGTTCTCAACAACATTTTGATAAGATCAGTCGATAATTGAACCTGAGGAAACAGCACAGAGCTGTGTCAGAGGAGGGTTGAGGGTCAGGGAAAGGTTGTGTCCCAGAGGGCAGTGGGAATGGCACAGCTCCCCAGGGCAGCGGGCACCGAGCTGCTGGAGCTCTGGAAGCATTTGGGCACTGCTCTCACGCACAGGGTTTGGGTTTGTGTTGTGCTGTGTAGAGTTGGGGGTTGGACCCCATGGTCCTCGGGGGTCCCTTCCAACTTGGGATATCTTATGACTCTATGGTTGCTACAAAAGAGTATCTACTGAGACAGATGCTTGTGTACCATACCTCTTTAGGTCCTATTGTTTCAAAAGTTTGAAAATTATTGTTTCAAAAGTATTTGCAAAAATAAATGAATAAATAAAACCAAAAATTTTTGAATGCATTCCTGACGAGTAACAGTACTGACATCCATTGAAGAGAATCCCAACTTTTTGATTTTCCACCTTTCCTTCTTAATTTATTTTGGATTAATAGAATATAAGAGGACTCAGATTTTGCTGCTACCTTTTGTTTTTAATCCATTTTAGGTGTGTAAAAAAATATGTTTGATAATGCCTTTAAAATGCAGTTCTGTATATGACAGTGTTCATGAGACAACTTGGTGTCCCAATTGCAGTCTCTTCTGGAAAATCCACACTGGATCTTTTGTTCCCTCTGTCCCTTTCACACTTTTCGTGCAGTCTTTCCTTTACCTAACTACATGTGCATGGTGCTGTGGACTGCTGATATTAATGCATTTGCCCAAACATGGATGAAGGAAAGATATGTAAAGTACGTGGAGTATCGAAGTGTTGTATAAATAGATAGTGGTATCTTAAATGAGGGGAGGTGCCACTTAACTGATAGGGGAATATTGGTATAAGAGACAATCTTATGCTGTTCTCCTTAAGAAAAATCATGGTGCCAGTCCATCTTGGTGATGTTTGAACACAGGAGAGTACCTGCACAACATTTAAGTGCTAAGGAAGCCTACAGATTGTCCTGGATGTGGCCCTGCAGTGTAGATTAATGAAGATAATTTGCAGCAACACATACATGACTTCTTTTCTGAGCAGCGGTTGTTTCACCCAGATCCTTAGGCTCTGTTGCAAGACGTGCTCACAGCAGGACACATTACAGAGAAAAGGTTTTAAAATACTTGTTGGTAGGTTTTCATTCCAAAGGAAATGCCTCCACTTTCAAAAGAGCTATTTTTGGAGGAAGGAATAGCTGTGCTGAAGTGTCATGCATGACCCAGAGTAAAGCTCGATGGAATTTTTAGTGTTTTCAATTCTAGGTTTTCTTAGTAACCTCTGAAAATAAACTTCTCTGTCAAGGCATTAAAAACAGTTTTATTCATGGATGATCCTAGACTGCAAGTAGAAACAGCATTCAGATTTGCTGCTCAGGGCATGAAAATCTTTAATGATGTATAACTGTGAAAAATCAGCTAACGTTCCTGCATTATGCTGCATTACAGCTCTATACTGAAATGTTTCATTAACCACTGAGTCCAGATGCTGTTTTGGTTTGCCGTATTTTACCTCCCTATATTAGCCTTGGTGCGCCCTAGAAAATATTTTATCTTTGTATTATATCTAGTGTAAAGTTACAGGGGTATATGATGTAGTTTGTGAAGGACTCTCGCTGTACTTTTTGCTCGGGTCATATGATGTTTATGACACCTACCTAGAATAACTAATCCCAAATTTGTATTCACTGAATCTGAGGGTCTCAGCTGATCACTGTGTCCTCACTGTAAACATTCCAGACAGATAAAAGTGTGTGAAAACTTACAGAAATACAAGGAAATGGAAATAGGACAAAACAATGCCAGCCCCACACAGTCAGGGTGTTGAACTACTGCAAAAATCTTCATCATTTGGTAAGGATCACTTGGTAGGAAAGGTTGACTACCTTTTCTTCCATCTGAGCACTACAGTGGCTTTAAATGTGCTTTTAAAACATTTAGGAATGAAAGGAAAATCTGTCAGACCACCTCTACACTCCGGGTGTCCCCACCTGAAATATGCTGTAGTCTGTTAAACTGCTGGCTGGCACAAAGAAATCATCAACTACTGCAAACCAGATGCTTATTATGGAAAACTATAATACAGCATTCTCACCAGGTTTTTGTGCAAATCCAGAAATGTCATCCAATGCAAAAAATATCCCAACCTATATTCAGGTTTCTGTTACAAGGCTTTTATTTTCCTTCTGAAAGATCACTATCAAATCACTACTTTTTCCAGTAGAAGTGTATCTGTAAAACTCAACCTTGTGCATACATCACTGCAACTGAACAACATCAGCTTTATAAGGACCAATAAAAGCAGAAGTTCCTCCCTGTCCAGAAATGGGACACTGACTGGATATCTTCCATTACTGAAAAAAAAAATCAAGAAATATACCTGGTCAACATGTACAGAGACACTGTGTTAAAAGAGACCCCATATTATTGTATCTGACCAGAACAGGA
>JAPSGF010000157.1:577280-601175 GCA_035772895.1 Perdix hodgsoniae
GGGGGAAGGGAGATGGATTTCTTGGCTGGAAAGCTAGATTACAAAGTTGTAGGAAATAAAATTATTGTAGCGTGTATACTCTCACAACTCTGGATAATTAATATGTCTTGTGACCATTTCAATAGTGTACTTTAAGATACTTCTAGTTTCCTACCAAGAACTTTAATTAAGCACATTTGAAGTTTTTGAACGGATGGAATGGAGTTATTCTCAGTATTTAGCATTAAGCTTGATTACACTGGGGCTCTGCCCAGGAGAAACATATTCTATAAATGTAAAGTACTTTGCTGAAAAGAGATAATAGCAAGGCTCCATGGTACAGACACTCTTTGGCTGCCAACAAAAGTGCCCTAGCCCTACATCAGGTACAGAGGAGTTCAAACAACTAGGCCAAAACAACACGAGGTTTGGATGAGTTCCAATGAGTTTTCTCAGTTACATGAGTAACATTTGTTAAATATATACAGTCAGCACTGCGTGGAGCAATTCTGCTGAAAAATCAATATCCTTTCCCTTGATTTAGGCAGGGGATTCATTAAAAACACATATGCATTTATTCTCCTGCCAGAACTCAGCTTGATCTAACTAGGTTGGCACTAAATTTGACCAATTACCTAAACATCAATCTGAATTAACATAGCATGTAGGGAGGAATAAGGCAAGTACTTTCTGTAGCCAGGATGTCTCAAGACCATGGGAAGACATTTAGCTTTTAAACAAAAGCAAAGTTTATCAGTTCACATGGGCACAAGAATGTGATATAACAGGGAATTCAGACTTCTCTGAGGAAGTGGGTACTGTAAATATCAGTATACCAAGAAAGAAAACTTGTCTTGGAAAACTGAAGTTACTTAATGATGCCAAGGGGAGATTGACTGTCTAGTGTAAATCCTGGATATTTATTGTATAACTGTTTTCTTTCAAGATGTAGTGAGGCACATCTTCTCTTTACCATTAACACACATAGGCTGCAGTCTCATGGCCTCTGTATGACAAAAAAGGACAAAGCTTGAATTCATAGTTAAAATTGCTGCATAATCACTTCTTAGACTTTAGAAATGAAAAGCTTTATAGCTCACTATCAAATCAGTATTTTTTCTTTTTCTGAAGAGGAAAGAACACTGAGTAGCTATAAAGAAGGGACATTACTATCCTATTCTATTCTGAAATATACTCAAGTGCTCTGGAAATAAATCAAAATTGGTGTTCTCTGATGTAAGTATAAAATCACGTAATCACATCTTTCTCAGTAGTGGATACAGGAGAAGTGATTTCAACCTTGTAGAAGTGGTCTGCAAAGAATAAGTTTAATGAGCTCTGTATAATTTAATATTTCTAACTGTACTTCAAGAAAAAAAAACCTGCATTCTCTTTGAGATGTTCCTTAAACATCTAATTCCTGCAGCATTTTCAATTTTGTTTGTTTTATAAGACAGCTCATGGAAAATTGCTATTACAGAGAATGAAGCATGGGTTTCTGCTAAAGAATAAGGAAACATGGAATCTTTTCCTGGCTCTGATATAATTTTTCCAGATAACCCCAAACTATTTGCTTAACAATCAGGCATTCTTGATTTAACACATTAGCATGTCTTTTCTCTTGGTAGAATCTTCACTGGTCTCACTCAAACTGTTTGGAAAGAGACAAACTAGAGTCTGTCTAGGTCCTATGACAGCAGAGTTCTGATTTTAATTGTTACCATATTTATTCACTGAGTACCATCCAGAATAGAAATGGAGATATCACAAAGAGTAAGAAACCAGTGGCATGCACATCTCAAGCAATTATTTTAAAGAGGAATAAGAGGCTCAGTCTTTTTACTCACTGTGTGTAGAGGAAGGTAGGCTGGGCTCTGAGGTGAAGGCTGAAGGCTGAATAAGGCTACTGAAATGAATGTAAGAGATAAAATATGAGACTCCAAAGGCAGGAAGAGCCCATCTTTTTTTTACATTTCTTTTTCACCTGTTCTTTGGGAAATGGTCTTGAGAATGCATGTCTCAATTCATATCGCTAAACACAAGCAGAGTTAAAAAAAATGAAGTAAAAATCAGGCAGCTCCTCATAAATTTGGTGATTTCTAGGTTTTATAAAATGCAAGAGTAGCACATGTCAGTATATCTACCAGCCTCCAACAATTATTGTAGGCATTGAAGCAAAATCATCAATACTTTCACAAGGAATAATGCTTTTCTATAAAATTTGCCTAGAAATCACTCAGGTGGTGATCTAAGGCAGGACTCCTTATAACCCTCATGTGTGGGGTAGGCCCACATATGATCACGTTGTCCTCTTTCACTAAGGCCAATATCATTGTGACGTATTTCTTAAATAGCAGCTATGCAGCAGCACAGCCTTAACTTAAACCTTCTGATGACCTTGTTAGTCTCCAGTACGCCAGCCTTAAGGGATGGAAAAATAAACTTTCCTTTGCTTTCTTTCTCGTTATCTCCCTTGCACTCTTCATCTGTTGTGCAGTCCTTGTTCAACCTCACTAACTGTGCATTTAAACAGCATGGGGAATTTTCAGGAATTTTCATGAATTTAATTGAATGTTTGTTTCTTTATCCGGATACTACCATAATGCCATTGTCAGGAATAAATAATGTCATCTTTCTTTCACTGACTGTATTTTAGCCATTTCTACACAGAAAAGAAGCTCAAGAAACAAAGAAATTGCAGCAGTGCTGTGATTTCGTTATTCTATTCCAGGAAACGTTGAGTGTCAAGTTGGAAATACCCATCTCCTCTCCCAAAATCTCCATCTAAATGCAAAGGACTATAAGCATCTTGGATAAGTTTAAAGTTGCCTTTAGCAACTAATGAGTTCACAAGATAGTGGACACTCTTCAGACAACACGTGCCACGAGATAATTGATACCAGGCTCATCTCTCTGTTAGCTTTGCTTTTTGCTTTACAAGGCCACACAGTGGTGGCTCCACCTATCAGCCACTGAGCAACTTACATGGCAAAGCCAGTGGTGTTTGATATGAACAGGCATCTCTGTTTGCTGAAGTCCAGTAAGCTCTGAATTCACTTAGTTTGACCTGGGGCACAGGTATGATTACAATGAGTATCTTTGTATCCCTGTGATCCTCCTCAAGCAGTGACTGGGAAATGGCAAAAGGTGAAGAAATCTGATGAGAGAGCAACCACGTGGCAGCATAAGAATAGAAATAGGCCTGCCTTGTTTTGGATGTATGGAGGAGTGCAACAGCCTTGTGAAGAACAGTAGTAAGTGAAAGGCAAGAGTGGAAGGCACACAGAGTAAGAGTGGAAGGGGAAACAGCATCCAAAATAGTGCAAGGAAAGAACTTGATGAGGTTTCTCTTTCTGTTGAACAGCAATGCCCATACGTTTCTTGCAGCTGATCAAGAACGCAAACCTCACATTCAGACACAAACACACGGTTTCTAAATTTGAATTAGTTTTTTCTCCAAATTTCCATGTGCTGGTTGAATCTGGATGACAAAATGTAGTGCCTCTCTTCCTACTTGTCTGCGTGTCAAACCAACAGAACCCCCCCCCAGAGCAACAGACAAAGCCCTCTCTGCATTTTTTGTTGATTAAGCAACTCAAAAGCTCCTTTAGGAAAACTGTGGGGTGAAAATAACTTCTCCATATCAACCTGTGTTTGACAACCACTGATGGTGACTTTTCTTGCCTGAGTAGGTGCAAAAGCTGGCAACAGCACCTTGCTGTGGCCAAATTCCACTGACTGTAAGGCAATAAAAGAGTCAAATATTTTTTTCTGGGTATGTCAGGCTGCAGAGCAGCCACATATAACTACATTACCTCAGCTTCAGAGAGCTTGGAATATGCTGTTCTACCACACTGATGGCCTGCTTTGATAAGCCTGGTTTTATTGCTATGTTTCTACATCCAAATTAAAACCTTTTTGTCATATGGCAAAACAAAAATTCTAATTAAGGCAAAGTAAATGTGCTAACTGAAAGACAAATATCCCTAATATTTTCTCCTTCCTCTGGTCCTGGAACTCTGCAAAGAATCTGGGGATATTTTATGAAGGTTAAACAAAATATGTGGAGCAAAGTCTGCTTTTTATAAACCCTGTCTCTGTCTAACCTTTCACTCTCAATAACATGGAGAAAAATATACAGTACTGAATGTCTGGCGGCAGCTCCTAGCCACTGTGAGACAGATACACTGCTGCTAAATCATATTAGCTGGGAGTTTGCAACAGCAAGATATTCTCGAGCCTTTCACCTCTGTTCCTATACAGCAGACTTTCCTCCCACAGAAATGTCCCTCCATTATTCGTCACGACCATCCATTTTATGATGGTGCTTTTAAAAGTTGTCAATGAACACTTTTTGTACACATCCTTACTTGCCATTCTGTTAATGGAAACCTTTTGAAACTGTTCCAAGGACCTCATCAGTTTGCCTGCCAGATAAATCCTCAGCCTGTCTTTGCCCCCTGCTCCATTTTTGCTTTGTTAAATTTAGCTCTCTGTCTTAATTAGGTGCAAGTGACTGAATAAGATTTCCCTGGACTCCGTGCATCCACTAGCATGCATTTGTTGCAAGCTAAGATAAGCCACAGGATGCTTAACGTCCCATCCCCTCAGTGGCAGGAATTTTCTAAAAATCTAAGAAATGAGGTGAAAACAACTGCAGAGGCAAGAAATACAATGAAATATAACAAAATATTTCTCTTAGGACTGATATGGTGATGGACACACACACATTTTATTTTTTTTAAAGGTATGTAAAAATTGCAAATGCAGTGGCATTCTTTTCAAACAGCTGTTTGAAGGTATAAAACCTTTGCTTAAGTTTAAAAATAAGCACTCTGGTTCTGTTTTCTGCCTCAGACCCAGCAAGATACTTGAGTTGGTACTGAAACGAAAGCTACTGTTGAGCTGAGGCACTGACAATGGTTTTCATTCAATTTCAGGAAGGACAGTGGTATTTATTATTTTTTTTTTCCCCTTTATTATGAAGCAAAAGTGCCTGGAACACGGAATTCAGTGTCTTGTTAAACTCCTATATGAATCCAAATAATAAATAAGTATAAATTATTTTGGCTAAAACTCTTCGCTCCTTCAATTTAATAATCTCATTTGTCATTCTATTCCTTTGTGGACCTACATGTACCGTAACAAAACTCATACTTCTTATATGCAGCAAAAGCAAAATGTCTGCATTTATTATGAAGTCCCCATTAAGATCTGAAACATCCTTAGCTACTCTTCTCCTTTCCTTTCAGTATCTAGCTTTGATATAAGTTGGCACTGCATAGTAATATGAAAATGATTTTTTTTATCAGAAGGATTTTTAGAAGCAGCACCAACTTACAACTTATGTTCAGTGTTTCTTAAGCAAGCTGCAAGCACCATCAGCTGTTTCCAAACACACTGCTTCCTGGATCACCCTTCATGGAACCCTTTTTAAGTGTAGGCAGCTGGTTCCATATGGTCCTGCTTGGGAGCTTGGGTCAGATGGCCTCTGGGGATCTTGTCCTGCCTCCTACGTTCTGTCACTCCGTAGCCAGCAGCAGAGCTGAGCACTTGGCATGTCTGGGCTCCTGCTCTATGTGCATGAGCTGAGCAGGCACTCAGGGACTCGTCCGCCTTCATTCCACAGTGGAATAGTGGAATATGGAAGTCCATATCAGAACTTCTGCTGGGTCCTGAAGCTGTGGTGCTCCTCACAGTTACCTACTGACTGATCAGCCAAATGCTGTCTCCTAGTGGAAGTAAGATAAAACCTGACATTCTATGGCCCAAAGATGTGTGGATCAACCACTTCAGGAAAACTCCTTGGAGGGCTTCTTCCTTGGTTCCTCCTCTTCCCAACCTAGTTAATATTCATCTGTGACACCAAGAAGTCTGGGCCGAGTCTCAGAATTACCATTAACAATCCTGAGGGGTACTTGTATGCTACATAGTTCTGTAGACACACATTTCCCACTCATTTTTAATCAGAAGCATGCAGGCCAGTGATGAAAGAAAGATACATGAGCATCTGCTTTTTAGCCAAACATTTCTTTTGTGATTAGTAGATAACTTTCAGGCTTTCCACATATACTTGTTTTAAAGCAATTTAAGTAAATAAAAACACATAAATTAATGTGACAGTGAAGAGACTCAGGTTGTCAATTTGCTTTCCATTGAACAACAACAAAAAATTTCTCCTGATTTAAATGTACTAAGACAAGAAAAAGATGTTTGGGTGTAATTAAACTGTAGCGTGTAATTAAGTGCATTTTATTGAAATAACACAATGTGTCAATGAATCTTTAAAGTGCAAAGCAATTCTTGCTGTCCAGATTCACCATCAACAGATACTAATTGTGGACATTATTGCTTGGTAACACTGAAAGCAGTAGGTTTATTTCAGCTAAAGGACAGGACCTAAAGCACCATTCTTTCATTCCAATTTAAAAGAGCGTCTACTGCACCAATGGGAGGAAGAGCTGGACCAAAGAGAGAAAGAAGGTGATCTGTAGTGTCAAGCCAGTTTTCTTGCCAGGGGGGACAAGCAAAGGATTAGAAAACCTTGCCCTAAGAACTGAAGAACTAAGAAATGTGTTTCCTCTAGTGTTGCAGGAATCCACGCAGGAACTACAACAGAAGAAAGGTAAGTAATAAATGGGTCTCTGGAGCCAGCTAACAATGCGGTCCATAGCTCTGCATGCGTCTTGTTCCTTCTTGAGCAGGATATGACATTTTAGTGCTAAGTGGTCTTACTTTATTATCACTGCATCCAGCAAACACGTGAGGTGGAACAAAGGAAATATTGTCCAATATCTTTACGTGAGTGTCTCATTGGTTTCAAGAATCCCATTATCAGTGACAAGCGTTCTATCATCATCCATACCTCTGTTTCTGTGGAAGTATTATGGAAGGAGGTGAGGCGTTTCCCTCCCTCAGTTTTAGGCATTTACCTATACACTCAGCTCTCAGATACCTGAATGCCTTGATGCACAGCAAACACAATTACCTTGGTTTTGTTGGCCAGCAAGCCCAGCAGAGACAGAGGAGTTTCAGACAGGAAATCCATAGTGCAAGGCAGTTGTTCAGATCCCTCTTGACATTAATAGTGACCTTGGTAATCCAAGGAAAATGAAGCGGTGGCAGATCAAAGTCCTGCTGCTGTCTCCACTCACAGAGCTCACCACTCAGATGCAAAGCTATGCACAAATAAAAGCCAGATGTTGAACAGGCTTCATTTCCTGATTAGCTGAGAAGTCACTTTGAAAAAGACAGCTCTGGTCCCAGTCTTGAATTGCAGGCATTGAATCAGCCTTTCCAGTAGGATATCATGACAAATAAAATACACGCACAAAGCTGGCATTGGTGGTGATGAGGACAGATAACCTCTCAGAAAGTGGTCATCTCTCAAGAAGGGGTAAACTTACTGTAGGGAGAGTTTCTGATCATTCCTGTGTGCATTACATCAGCTTTTTTTTATGCTAGGCAATCTGCAGTGCAGACATGAACAATACATCTTGGATCTAATAACTTTAAACACCAACAGAATCCCCTAGTAAAATACTTTGCTCCTGACTGGAGGCAAATGGATCAAAGGAGGCCTTCATTGTAGTCCTGGAAAGGTTAATTTAACTTCACTTTCCTCTGAGAGCTGACAAAATTGAAAAAAATAATCAGTTCTTTTTAAAGCTTTCCTGTTTTTGAAAATCCAGTTTAGTTTAAAAGAGATGAAGAGCAACGGCCTCAAGTTGCACCAGGAGAGGTTCAGGTTGGATATTAGGACCAATTTATTCTCAGGAAGAACAGTAATGCACTGGAACAGGCTGCTCAGGGAGATGGTGGAGTCACTGTCCCTGGAAGTGGTCAAGAAATGTGTGGACGTGGCACTGAGGGATATGGTCAGTGGGCACAAGGGGGGTGGGTTGGGATTAGATTGGGTAATCTGAGAGGTCTTTTCCAACCTTAATGATTCTGTGATTTTGATGCCTTATGAGATTTTTCTTTTTACATATTTTGTCAAAAGACAAACACACATACACACACAAACAAAAAAAAAAAAAAAAAAAAAACCAAACAAACTACAAGGTTTTTTTTGGTTTTGTTTTGTTTGTTTTTGTTTTTAGTTTTTGAAGTTTCCAGCAAAAACACAATGTACAGTTTTAATGTCTGGAAAGGTTCCTACCTGTGGCTAACCTGTACTGAAGGTATCTTACATTTCTGTACAATTACGCATATGAATACCAGGGAATTAACTCTCCAAAATTACAGCTCTGTCTCATTTGAAAAGAAGACTTATGATACAATGTGTTTAAATTGGTCTTGATAGCCAAACTTCTGCCCCCTCATCATCACTGTTGCACTAGCAGTCCATTTGCAATCAGCTGTTTTTAGCTGTGGAAAAGAAATATGTCCAGGCCAACCATTTGGCTTTCACACAGCCCTTTTGATGTACACTCCTTGCACTGACATGAGCAGAGCCCAATCTGAGAAGCTCTAATATTTGTTCAAGAAAAAAAAGAGAAGGAAATTCAGGATTTGACTTACATTTTCCAGAGCACTAGTACTTTATGTGGGATAAAACCTGGCTCCTAGATTTCAGCATTTAGTTTGTTCATTTGTACTGAGCTCTCAGCAGACTGAATGGATGTGCATGTTGTACCTAAGAATATCTGCTATTCACAGTTTATTCTTTCCTTGCCCACAACCCTCCTCAATGAGATCCCGTTGAAGTCCGAATTCAAATTCATAGCTTCAGTCCCACTCGGAATCACATGCCTGGGGCTGCAGAGGAGACCTTGGAAGGGGAGCCAAATACCACTCCCAGCAGCCTCAGGATTAACAGCAAAAAAAATATCAAATGCTCCACCAGATTTTCATTATTATTATTATTTATTTTTTATTTTTTTACCAGCTTGTATGTACCATGCAAGAAAATAATTTTACAATTAATTACTTTCAGCTTGTGGTCTCTAATTCAGTGAGCTCATTAACAATGACTGCAGATGTAACGACCTTTAATTCCCTAAGTTCTAAATTCTTTAAAAGATCCAGGACAAACCTAGCTCCAAGATACAGTGGCTAATACTAACTATTAAAATAGCAAAAAATGCATGACACTGGTTTCCTTGTGCTGATAGATAGCTATTCTTGAACACAGAATTTGCCCACTGTAATTTAAAGAAAGCAAGTCAGCTGTGAAGGGTATAAATCCAAAATGTTGGGACCTTTCCTGAAAGAGAGAATAATATTATGGTGAAGAAGCCTGCATTCCCTGATTACTTTTTTACAAATATTTTCCTTTCCTGGAAAACTTTCCTTTTTTTTTTTTCTTTTCACACTGTCACTCTGCTCCCCATCCCCATTTGACCTCCTACAGGGAAAAACTTGGCCATGCACCACAGGCAGAGACATCTCCAAGGGCCCCAACCAGTCTGCTGGAAATCTGGGACTGGAAGAACTCTTCCTGTGGCACCAAACAGAAAATACTTCCCCCTCTTCATCTTCCCTCAAAACTCTTGTGGTCTGGAGGAGATGTAAACTCCTTCATAGTTTGAAGCAGTGACTTAGGGACGTGCATGCCAAGCCACTGCCCTTCCCACTGCATGGGAAGATATTACAGGATGGAGAGGGGACATGCCTTGTTTCTGAGAAGTTGGTTTCCTCGTTTTCTTCCATTGAGGAATATGATTGTAATCTCATTTAAAAAAAAAATAATTTTATATATATATATATATATATGGTTTTTCAGGTGAAAATGCCAAAATACTAAGGAATCATACTGTACCACAGCTTCTCATTTAAAATCATTTGAGCAGAGGGAACATCTGATATTGATCACAATATAATCCTTTGTTATGATGCCACGTAGCATGCCACAGGCTGAACGTGCAGTAGATTCAGAGTAGAAGTAAGGGAATTCAAGTAACCCCAAAAGCTTCTGAATCATCTAAAAGAACTGAAGAAAAGACTGTAGTTCTTCTACTTTCATGAATCTGTATTTCACAAAAGATAGAAACACATCCCTTTGTTGCTGGAATGACAAGTAGTTAAATGAAGTGTTTTGAAAAGTATGTGAAACAGCACTGTTGTGCAGCACCACTCAAAACTCAAAAGTAAGGCGTGCTATCACTGCAGAATTGCCACTGTGATTTTGTCTCTGAATTAATTTTCCTCCAGAAAAATGAGAAAAATAGCCACAAATTAAATTAATTTAATGTTATTTAATCTCTTTTTTTTTTCTATTAAATTTCTTTCTTTTCTATTTCTATTTCTTTTTTCATATATATTTTCGACTTTCGAGCAGAAACTTCTGAGAAAAAAAGAAGAGGAACTAGGGTCCTATTCCCCAGTGGCCCCAGCATCCCTCGGTACTTCCAAAATCAAAATGGGCTGGGATAAAGCAGCTTACTTTCATGCTGCCTCTGGATCTGGCCTACCTTACTGGATCAGTGCTGGTACATGTTACCCTGTCTCAGGCACCAGCACTGCACACAGGAGATGGAGGCAGAGTCAGATACCTGCAGCCTCTGCTACAAGTGGCAACACCCAAAGAAGTAGCAGGAATCAATTTCAGCTTCAGCTGCAGCCCCTTTGCTTTATTCCTTACTTGTTGATCCTCAAAACAAAATAAGTAAAAAGGAAATTCAAGAAGAAGCTCACCGAATCCTGAAAGCATTTGCCACTTCTGATGCAGCAATGTCTTTCCCCATGTGAATATCCTCTCCAGGCTAAGGCTGCTCTCAAGATGACTGCACTTTCTGGCTGGTCTGATGATCACTTTTAATGTCTGCTCACTTCCTGCCAATGTGTTGGCACTCGGAGCTGTCTAACTCCCAGTAAAATACTTTGAAATAACTGTGTAGCTGTGCCAAAAAGGTATTTCGCTGACGTATATTAACAGCTTTGATCTACAGAGATTAATGTCAGTTATTTTTTGTCCTTATTGTCTCATCACAAATTTTGGGCATGTTCTTTTGACATCATTTCTGACTTATTGGTAAGTAGTGCTCTATATTCTTTCTCATGCACAGGCAGAACTTGAATATTTTGCCATACAGTTGTATCTTTCAGCTGCCCTTAAAAGAAGGAGGTTTCATACAAGTTCCAAAGAGTAACTTCTATTTCTTTTCACTAACAATTGCAGAAGTGAGACTGATGTTGCAACAAAAAGCAATTTATCAGCTTAGAGTTTTCTGAATACAAACATCTCAGAACCCTTCTGATGAATCTCAACTTCCATAAAAACATGGAGCATGAAAGAATAAATAGCCCACTTCCTTTCTTTAAACAATGATTAACTGAATGACTTTATTCCAGCAATTGTGTGAAACACCTGAAGTGAGACAGCAAAAAGGACTTACCTGAATAATAAACTATACCATATGGCACTTCTATCCAAAAACATGGCATTTCAAGCATGAGGCATTAGTGTCCTTCACACTTCCCAACCAGGATTTTCTCAGAGTTGGGGCTTGCAGGCTGAGTGAAGGGAGCACAATGTCTCCTTGGCATTGACCTCTTTGGATCAAGAACCCACCAATCTACCTGACTTCAGCAAGTAGAGCTCAAGGCACCAAGTAGAGAAATAGGGCTATATTTTTTGTGAAGCTGCCTAATGTTATTTTTAGTTCCACAGTACCACCCCAAGATTCTGTCAAGAGACTTTTACTGGTTTTGAAGCATTTGAATGTCTACAATTTCAAGCAATAAGACAGAAATACTTCTGAGGTGTTTTTCCTCTTTGGAAATAAGAAATATCAACAAAAAAAGTACTCACAGTAAGATCAGGTAGCGTACAAAGAAGATTCACATATACAGTTACATGCAGGTGCTAGAGAAGGGAGTCATTCTCCTGGAGAATTATCTACTGCCTTCAGGTATGTTCTCTATTTTATATGTTGGTACAAGGTGGGTAGAATTCCCACTATGTGAATATTGAGGCTTGTGAGCTCTTTGGTCTGTTTTGCAGTATTCATGTATGATGGTTTAATGGGCCCTCTGTTTAGTTTATAGCATACCCAGAAGCAGAGTAATGATTGCAGCCAGGGGCAGTTGCAAAGCACATGTGGAAAGATTTTCAACCCCAAGGCTCTGATCTCCCCTGCTAGCCACCACTGCTGTGTAGTGAGGCTATTACCATCCCCAACTCTGAAGCACAGTTCATAAAGTCCTTCAACATGGTTTATACAAACCCCTTCAAAGCTGAATTGCCTTGTTCTGCAGGCAAGAAGACACAACAGCCTTTGCTTCCCCACTTCTCTTGCTGAGCCCAAGAGAAAATTATTTGTCAATGTTCATTTATGAAAGAGTAACTGAATTCTTCTTCTGGTGATTAAAGAAACGACAGATGTTGACACATACAACGTAAATGAAAACAAAACACTGACCAAACCAGAATCATGTGGAGGGACCACTGTTACCTCCTGATGCAAACTACAGATTCTAGATGAATCCCAGATGCTTGCTGGAATATGCACAAAGTAGACTGTGTTTATTGTCACTGCATGGTTATCTCAGCAGTATGTCCAATATAAAATGATGAAACTTTCTTTCAAGCTATTTATCAGAAGGAAAACCAAACTGAAAAGCTTAGGAGTTTAGAAGGTGTTTTGACTGACAAATGGGAATTTTAATAGGAAATATATTGAAAATCCTTTGAGTTTAGACTTACTCTTTTTGAAAAGTGCCTTTATTTATTTTGTTTACTTTTTGGTTTCTGTTCACACTCTGTCAGTCTTTCTCACTAGGTGCTGGCATCCCATTACAGGAAGAGCTTGAAAACTCTCCCAGGACAAATCAAAGTTATTGTTCAGAGGTGCTTTATGCTTTAAATCCTAATTCATGGCACTCTGATGCAAATCCAGTTTTCTGTGAAAACAGTCTCTGAATTTATGCAAAAAACAGAGGTGTTCTAATTAAAAAGGTTAAATTCTGTTTTCAAAGTCATGTTTTTTTCCTATTTAAATGCAGTTTTTATGGAATTTCAATCTTACTGTTTTTTTTTTTGTTGTTCATCTCAACAAGTCTGCTAATTGTAAAAGTTAAGTTACCTGCAAATCAGAAATTTAGAGAAGACATAAGTCAACAAATCTTCAGCTTGCAAGGTCGACATACTCCTGATTATGAGTGAAAGATTTCTGTTGATTTACATTAGCAGAAAATAATCTCTTCTGTGCATTTCTGAGTTCCCTTTCACTACATAGAGAAGGCAGCCACAAATACAGTTTTAAAATTCATGCTCCACAAAAATCTTCACAATCTGCTGGCCAAGTTTTTTGCTACAGCACGTATGTAGGTAGCATGAGTGTATGTTGGAGAAGGCTGGCATTCTCCAAACCATTAACAGCAAATGCAATTGAGTAGTGAAAAAGGAAAACACACAAAAAGAAGTTGTATGCCTACAGGAAGCTCCAGGATAAACTACACTCCGTTTAATAGGGGATATTCCCCCAAAAAAGCAATTAGCTTACTCTTCTCACTTGAGCATTGCCAGTTAATAGCTTACTGTATTAAGACTAGCTGTAGTTCCTATGTTTGTTTGTTTGCTTGTTATGCTCTTTGGCACAACAGTTATCATAAAGGTTATTCTCTGTGATCAGTACGCATGGCATTTGATTCCTCCTTTCTTTTTTTAAGGAGACAAGACAGGCAAGCTGCAGATTTGAGCCCAGTTCAGCATTCAGGATTTCTGGATGAAAACTGACCCCACCAATCAGAAGACTGAAATGCTTTCTGGCTATGCTTTCACTTGATTTGCCATCCATTCAGAGGTACTCAGTAGCCAGGTAGAGGAAGAAAGAAATACAGTAGTCGGCATTTAGAACTTTACTCAAATATCTAAAAACAAAATGTTAAAAAAAAAAAGATGTCTGTTAGTAGTAAAAGCTCAACACGAATGCTCACAACCAAGGATTTAAGCGGAAAAAGTTTAAAGTTCTTTTTCCCTTTCCATTCAAAAGACTGACACAAGCTACAAAGACCAAGTTAAAAAAGAGATAAAATTGAAAGATTTGTGGATACATGTACTCCCTTCTCTAGTATTTGCTCTTTGTATGAGATAGGCATCTATGGCTGCTGTTCTTTTAAAATTTAAAAGCAGTGTTGAGAATAAAGAATCATCCTTTGTGTTTGCATTTTGCTTTCTGTTAATACAAGTGAAACTCTGGTATATTCTAGTTAGTAGCTACATAGATGATAGACCATCAGTTAAAAATGTTTGATGTGAGGAGTACATTTATATGTGTAAGTACTTCTGAAGTGGACTGCGTTATTTATATTTCTGCATTCTTTTATGAATAAACTGAACAGGCAACAGGGAAACATGTTTCAGGCACTGTGGTTCTTAGCAGATATGAAGTGCCCACATTATTGGAGTGCTGCATTTACTGGGTTAAAGTCAGCCTTACACACATGATTTTGAAAGCATTTTGTGGATTGGCAGTCAACTACTACTGCACAAACACCTCCAGGGATTTGCAACTTGACTGAGTGTTAGCTGGAGGGTAAACATAAAATTGGTTTGCATTGCAATGGGTAATGGGTTTCTCCTGCCCTTCAACTGCACTGGGCAAAGTTACTGCTTACTAATTATCTCTTAATGTTCCTACTTTGTCCAGTTTCAGCTAGACAGAGTATTTTGTACTAACTTGGTTCTTCCATTACTGATGTGTGTGTAACCCAGCCAGCGGCTGTGCAGCCGGCAGGCAAAGCTGGATGATGGTGCCAAGGTAGTAAGAAGAGTGGATTAGTAGTTTAATATAGAGGATGTTCCCATTAGCCACAGAGAATATTTTCCATAGCAGTCATGGGCATTAATAACACTGCCAGTTACACCAATTAATATCCTTCCACGATAATGTGAGTTATAATTAGTAGGAATGTTTTGCTAATTAACTTGAATTAACACCAGTATCAGCTAATTAAATTAGAACCACAATCAGCTTATGTAAAAAACAAACAAAAAAACCAGCCCACATAATATTGTGTAAAGCCCTTCTCCTGTCTCTCTTTTCTCCCCATCGTTCTTCTTTCCAAGTCTATCACTGATCATCACTCTGCATGATGCCATCCACACAAGACATCTATAAATGGTTTCTTTTGTTTTCTTGTTAAATTGGTTTCTTCTGTTTTGGAAGGTTTTTCTCCTGTGATTAGCTGTCCTATCAGCCCCGTCAGGAATACAGGGCACACCATCAGGAGAATGTTCTGTTGACAAGGCATAACTTCCACACAAGGCAACGTGCACCCAGAAAAACTGCCTTCTGCTAGCATAGCTATATTGCAACAGGTTTCTTGTTTTGTTTTGTTTTCTGTTTTATTGTTGTTGTTGAGAACTGAATTAATGTTATTAACCTAAAGTTGTGGGAATTTTCAGCTGAAAGAAAACCTCATGCTATTGGTGAACTCTGTAGCATTACCTGGGCCTTAAAGTTTCTTTTGAAGAAACGTTTCTCAACGTTTCTCAATGTTTTATTGCCCGTTTATATGTTCTTCTTGCATTGCTGTCCTCTAGAAGCAGCATTCCAGGACTGTCATGGGCACATCATGCAAGCCGTGCTCCCATTTTAGTCTGCTACTACATGTTTATGGTTAATCCATACTCCCTCCCTCACCATTTCCTCATATTTTAATCAAGGCTTTGGTAACAAGCAGTTTTATTAAGTGCATTTAGAAGGTAGGAGAAAATAAATATTTCCAATGTTTCTTTTCTATATATTTCAAAAATAATCATGAAATATTAAAATGTTCTCTTGTTGAATGGGATTCCTTTTAATATAAGAAATGGCAGAGTATTAAAAATTTGTCTGTGCTAATTACACAGAAGCAACAGGTACAAAAAGTGAGATTTTAAGATTTGCATAGTTAATATTAATTTCAATAAATATAATATGTCAGCTTGCACAGCTTCTGATTCAGAGAATTAAGGGGCACCATTAGGAGAACATTCAAACTGCCTATTTCTACTTGCTGCACATAGTGAAAGATTACAAATGCAGTCTTTAAAAGCTAACAGCTGTAATGTATTTTAGAAAAAAAAAAAAAATAATGCAAGTGGGGAAGCCTAACAATGATAGATTCTCCATTTACTCATCAAGAAAATTGAATTATTTCCTCCATGTTTTGAAAGAAAATGCTTCTAGTGTTCTATCTGCTTGTAGCTCTGTCCACTTAGCCATAGTGCCTGGAGTAATGCACGGGAGAGAAGGCACAAGGAAAGAGAATGTGCTGTTCCAGGAGCTCTGATCTGAGGAAGATTTTAATCTTAGGGACCATTTAGATATTAGAGAGATGGTTACCATAACATCAAGCATGTCAGAAGTAATACAAGCTTCTCTTTGTCACTGAGCAAAGAGAAGTATCGCTTTCCCACTGTGCCAAGAAAGCGCTGTATTTAAATGCAGACATGCTGGGGAAGATCCCTCTGTATACAGACATGAGTCTGTGAGCACAAGCACCTGCCAGGTTTGCAACATATTCTATTGAAGCCGAGCCTTTGAGGAGAAGCAAGGACTCAGGAGTGCTGTAGGGGTGCGGAGCTTCCTGTTGATCAGGGCATGCTGTCCTCCTGAGCCAGATCATGTTTGTGGTCAAGAATTACTCCTCTGGGAGCTTCACCCAGGCTTTGATTGTCGTGACACTGCTGGTGATTTGTCCGTGGAGATATTTCAGTGGGTGTAATGCAGTGGGGGTCTCTTCACACCACTGGATGTGCATGAAGAAGAAGGAGCTGGTCTGACAGCATGGTGCTCTGTACTGTCTCAGCTCGCACTGATTGGAAGAAATATTTTGGGGTCATTGTCAGCATTTGTCAGTGACATTGCTGTGATTTCATATTGCACCGATGCATCATATCTTGAAGTAAAGCACCCTTGAAAGGATTTGTGTGAGGTTTTCATTGCTTTATGGGTTAGATAAACAAATCATGAGTTTTCAAGGGGATGTTAAATCTCTTCACTGTCTTACTTCTCACATTTACATTAAAAGCATGGAATTTAAAGCTCTCTCACAAAATGGAAGCAGTTTCTGGGCTGGGAACTGGCAGACTTGAGCATGGTTTCCTTGTCAATCTGAGCATGCACCTCATACTATTTGTCCTAATTACAGACACTGGCTTTTCGAGCAATTATCCATGCTTCCACACAATGCGTAATCTAACATCTATTAAAGTCAAGGATAAAGACTGGCTCATTCTAACAGCCACAGCTTCCCTTTTGTTATCTCCTATTCATTCAACTGCTCTTAATTCTGACCTAAGATTCCTTACAGCATGTTAAATTCAAAGCTTTATATGACCTTGACTTTGTGGAGTGTAAAATTTGAGACGCTATGGGTGAAAACATACATGTAAGTGAGGAAATCAGATACATTCATCCATTACAATTATGCCCTTAGCTAGCTCTATGGAGTTAGTAGAACTTTCACTTAAATGATAAAGGGGAGTTAGAGGAAAGTCTGACTCGAAACAATGAACTGTTTAAAAGCAAAGCTGAATTCCTTGAGGTTAAGCAGTAAAATTGGCAATAGGTGAATAGTTGAGAGGGTTAGACACGCTTGTTGTTTTGGCTGATTTCCAATTAGAAAAACATTGCCCATGAAGCTTACCGATTAGCGGTGGTAGAAGTAATTCCAATGGAAGAAGATGGACATCAGACAAATGTAGGAAGCAGGGCAGGATGGTAGGAGGCTGCCTACTAAATAACCTATCAACAGTGATTTCCTTCAGGGTACAGGTATTTACATTGCTTCTGGACTAAAGTAGAAAGCAAAATACTCTGTTCCACTTTGGAGCCCTAATTCACTTCAGAGAACACCTATTTTAGATGGCTACAGTGATAAACCATCCCACTGCCACTGTTTCAGACAGACATACATGCATGTCAGAGAAAAAGCCCTTTTCCAACTTCCTATCTGGTGAAGGACTGAAAGGCTCTAGTTCAAGTCATGTACACGTCAGAGGAGAGGAGAGACATCCTTGTTTAAACTGGGCAGAAGACCAGTTCCCAAAGGGGCAGAGAAAGCTTTGTAAGGAGTCAGCAGTCAGCAAATGGATGAATAAACCGCAGAGAAAACATTTTGGTAACACAAAACTATGGGCAAAGATTCTCATAATAAAAGATGGGAAAAGTAAAGCAAGCTGGCTGATTGGCTAAAGAAAAGAGATGAAATGTGAGAGGTGAAATATTTTAAGCTTCTGGTCTTTCCTATGACTGAGCAATAACTTTTTTAAAATCTGAGCAAGCACTTTGAAGGCTGGCCTTGGGGCACATGGCTGGTGACTGGAAAGAAGCAGTGCTGTGGTGAGGGTCAAGAATATAAAGTGTGGTAGCTGGTGTTTTTCTGAATATTTGTGTGAGTTTTCTGGGATATCTGTTTTGATTTGCAGTGTAAAGGGCTCTTTAGTGTTTCTTAGCTTGGATGCCTTATTTTAAAACTGCAACAGCACAACAGCAGCAATATAAGTGTAAGAGATGAGAGCCTCAAGAGAACTGGAGTAATCTTTCAGTTTTGCTTGTCTGAAACCTGCCACCTTCTGTAGTGAAAAGAGGAGAACTTGCTCCTCTCATTGGCATTAATTTCCCTGGTTTGGCACATCTAAGCTGTCTTCTTCAGAGTGAGGTCTGTTATTGCAAAGACAGATGTTTACAGACATTTGTTTAATGGTGAGCTTAGTCATAGATTAGAGTTAGCAGTCTTTGTTCCTCACTTTCTGGATCCATTTTTCTGTTTGTACTGTACCAAGTGCAGTACAAAACACTGAACAAAGCTTGGAAGACTAAATCGCCCATTAAGATGAAGCCTCACAGACCTCTCTGAATCTAGGGAGGTTGGTTCTGGGTCATTCAGAGGTGGGACTGCAGGACTGCTAGGATCAAACTGGCTGAAAGATGTCAGATCCCACATCTTCTGGTTAGGAGGCAGAAGAATTTATCATAGCTATCAAGAAAACTCAGAAGAAAGTGAGGGGAAAATAAAGATCTTTGCCTCTGCTACCTTCTGTATTTATTTCTAAACCCATCATTGGTTTCCTGTGAAAACATTACTTCTCTAGATAAGTATGTCCAACCTAGATTTCAGGTGTCTTTTATTAAAGACTTTTCAGGCGTCTTTTATTATCTTATCTTACATTAAACATTTTTTTCCCTCCTGTTCTACCAAACTGATCATAATTATTATTGTTCCAGTAGGTGGTTTTTTTTCTGCATAAAGCATAAATGCCTCAAAGGGAAAATCCGTGAGTTTTGTTGTGGAAAGCAGTACACTGCTTGTCCTTCAGGTGATCTGCAGGAGTGGGTGGTGTTTTTCACGTTTACAAATATGTACACACCTGGATAGCTGTGTTGAGATGAGAATATCACCAGATAATTTACTGGTCAAAAGAAAAGATGCCTGAATGTTGAAAACAGAATTAGTAATGGAAAATGAAACAACTGAGCAAAGAATATGTGAATACTATATTTACTCAGGCTTTTTTAAAATATGCTATCTGGTTTGGATTGGTTCTTTCTTCTTTGCTGTGATTTTCCATCTTACTCACCTGATCTTTAATCCAGGTCACACAAAACAGGGTTGCTACTATAGATGGAATACACCAAACTGAGGGTCAGTCTGCTCTGATATCTTCCAACGAAGGCCTAAACAAGAGTTAAAACAGGCAGATTTTCAGAGAAGCATCTATCATTTGCCTGGTGCTCCCAGAAGAGAAGGTGAAAAAAAGGAAGAGGAAAATAGGTCTCCAATTACTCAGTATTGACACTATTTTAACTTTGTGTGTTTGTGGTAGTAACACATCATACTGCAGTTCTTTTCAGGTTAGAATTCCTCTGACAATATGCTCCTCTTTCTCCAAATTACAGCAGACCTTCAGGTAAACTCAGGCTATTGGCCACCAATGCTGCCAGTTTAATGCTTTTCACTGGCACTGACTAAACTTTTAAATATCGCTCTCTAGAAATATATGCAATTTATATGTCTGTGTATATTGAAACAGTCCTTATGTTAAATATAATGCTACATAAAATGTCTGCATTTGAATGATTATGAAACAGAGACTATTTTATGACTTCAAATATTTTCCACATTATCACATATTGTAGGCTGTGTTCCTGCCTGAAATTAATCTTTAATTTTTAAAGGTTGCAGGTCCCCTTCCTCTTATTTATTTATTTATTTATTATTATTTTGTTAAAGAGTAATATAATATGCTTAAATATTTATATTTTATTTTTCTGCTTTATAAAACTTTAGAAAGGATTTAAACCATTCAGGAACACAAAGTATAGAAAAGTTGAAAAAAATATTTATACTATCTACTGTGAATCCAGCTCTTCAGTGCCTGCATATCTGTCTCAGTATCAACATGTGCAAAGAAAGAGAGTTGTCTTTTGTTGTTGTCACCCAGTGATGTCATTAAAAAGTATATTTCTATAGGACTCAAGGTGCGTCAAAAGGAGTCAACATAAGATGCAAAAATGACTTAAATTTAACATTTTATTCTGCACAATGATTCGAGCTGCATGATCACAATAACTCTTAATGGCATTCCAAATTTATAAATAGCTACTGCTTCTAGTGATTTCTTAGGAGGCAAATTTGGCTGTTTGGATACCTGTGTGTCAGCTTCAAATTGGATGGCCTATTCAGGCAGGCGCATATGAAATCTGGCACAGAATGAGTATTGGCTCAGTTATTAAGCTTAAGCAGGGTTTAAAATAACACTTCTGCTCTACTTGAGATTTGTTTAAGTCAAATGCCAATTACATAAGCCTTTAATATTAGACATTAAATCCACCATACTGTGACATATAGTACACTAAAGTTCTTTATTTATCAACTGAAAAACATTCTTAAAAATCTAGGAGCATGTACACAATGCTTTTTTTATACAAGACGTTAAGACCAGCTTCTATAAAAAACAGGAGTTTACTGTGGTTACAGTGTCTCAAGTGTTATGGGATTACATACAGCTCTGGAAGGGAAGAAAGCCTTAGGTGGCTTTGCTTGTTTTACTTTCTCTTTTTCTGGCAGCAGGGAGGGGGTGAAGCAAGCCCTCATTTGTTCAAATGCTGTAAAGGTAACCAAACCATCATTAAATTCCAGAGCTATTTGTCAAGCTCTGCTCAGGCACAGATGCAAATTAGACTAACTGCAAATTAATTCAATTTACGCTTTATCACAGAAAAACAACAGCAACAAAAACCCACAAACAAACAAACCCCAACATACTATCTCAGGAAGAGAAAAGAGGCAGATAACAGCTGAGCAGATCCTTATGAGAAAGCTGAAAATGTTTTACAACTTCTCCTCAGGAAAATTGATAAGTATGTCTATTTTCAAAGGAAAAAGAAATTGTTTTTCTTCAGAAATGGAGAATTACAGATTTTTGTGGTTTTGCAACTGAATAAAATAATTTTGATTTTATTTTGCATGCTTACTTTTACATTATGGTTAATGTCACCTGCATCTCTCATGGCTTGTATTTCAGCAAATGCAATGATTTTCCTACTGACATGGAACTGCTTCCAATTGGAAGACCCGGCTCTAAAATGCCTGCCTTAGTGACTGCTCTTAGCACCTTACCTGAAACTTATATTCCTGGAGCAGGAAATAGAACAGCCTAAAGGTTAAAGTCAAGGTGAAGGTTGAAGCTTCTTACGATTCATAAGAATCTTGAGAAGGAGCTCATAAAAATCAGTCCTTCATTAGCTGACAGAAGGCAGACCTCTGGGAGCAGCTTTGTGTCTTGAAACAGTCACAGAGATGGAAATCTACTGGCATAAAGGATTGCCTTAGCCTCACTGCCCCCAGCACACTTTCCCCATCTTTATCAAGGCTTTGTTCATCATGTAAGTGTGGTGGTTCTATAGGAGATTTCACGCTCTGACTTTCTTTAGGTGTGAAGTTCACAGGATATGTCATGGCTATAATTGTTTTGATTCATGGTCTTGTAAGATGGTGTTTTTTTTGCATTTGTTAACTTTCTGGAGAATATGTTCCTAATTCTTAATCTGTTACAGAGCATATAGTTTAAGTTAACTGAGAAGTGAAATCAGCTTAAAACTTTCTCCATGTACTTACCTAAGTTCTAGTACTCATTGCTGCAGTTGTTTTTGATGGCTTGGGATGTTGGAAGCTATTTTTGAAATACATCCCACCTATGCCATGTACAATCAAATAAAACATTCAGGCCTGCTACATAGTCCTGAAAAGGACTCTGGAAAGAAACTGTGGATTGCTAAATGGAAAATACAGGTCTTGGCCCTGCCATGAGAGTGAATTTGCTGAGAAATAAGACTGAGCTACGGTGTGTTTGTGTGTGCAGGCACACCAAGATCCCCTGCTACTATCCATTCCCAGGTTTTAAGTGCTTGCACCAACACACCAAAATTTTCCAGTGTTTATGTTATTTTTATGTAATGCATTATCATGATCAGTGCACATTGGCGGGTCATCACATTGAAGAATTGCATTGCTTTGCATGTGGACTGAACACTCTGATTGCAAGAACATTCTATAGCAAACCACTTCAGGTGCACAGAGAATGACCTCAGAACAGTCCTATCTGGCTTGTTTTCAAAATGCAATGCATTGGGCCTGACTTTAATCTTCACTTCTGAGTATCTTTGCAGAGATACTGTGTGGGTCCAGCTGTGGGATCACAACTGTAACTAACTTGTTCATCCTGTAAGCTGTAATGCAGATATTTGCAGCAACTACAAAGTGGAAAAAGTGAATTTGTTGCTTAAGTGGAACAGAATCGTGTGTCCTGTTGGGCTTTCTAAACCTTTTTCCCAAGCTACATTTAATCTCGGGGAAAAAAAATCATTATAAATCAATACATAACTCGTTAGAGCAAATAAAGTAGTTGCACTAATGGCTTACATTTAATTGCAATGCTAGGTTTCCACAATGTTCTTAGCAATGAAAGATGTCTGATTCATTGGCTATTATTGTTAAATTAGACAGCCACAAAACTCACAGAAGAAATGATATATTAACATGTCAGATAAGAAGAGGCTTATTTCTGACTGTGGGAAGGCCTAGGATCATGACAGAGTGACAGAAATTATGCAATTAACTCTGCTCTGTGGACTATCCCCAGTGCTATCAGTGCGATAAGTCATGTTACCTCGAGAGAAACACTGCCCAAGTACTACTTCTGCTTCTGTGGGAAATGGTAGCTAAAGTGTTATTGACCATGCAACATAGATTCCAAATGAGGATTGTTGTAACTGGTCACTTGCTCAAAGGAAGAGTGGATACTAGCTCTACGTTGGTTGCTCCTAGGTAATACTTTTGCAAGTACATTTTAAATACGTTAAAGCATAGGGTCAGCAAGGTTAATAGCAAAGAGCAGGGTGGACAGCCTCAAGCAAAGAATTAGATGTGTGATCAGCAGGAAGTCAGAGGAGATTGTATCTTGCTAGCCCACCCTTGTGAGGTCCTGTATGGAGTACTATAACCAGTTCTGGGGCTCGCAGAACAGAAAACATGTGGTACTGTTGGAGAAAGTCCGGAGGACGGACACAAAGATGGACAACACAAAGATGGACAAAGATGGACAACAAGACGGGAGTACCTCATCCTCAAATAGAGGCTGAGGGAGCTGGGCTTATTCATCCAGGGGAAGAAGTCTTCTATGGCATGCCTGGGAGTTTTTGATAGTTTGCAGGCGTCTCTGAGCTACCTCATCACTGCCAAACTTGCTGAGGGTGCATTCGATACCATCGTTTGTGTCACTGATAAAGGTGGGGAAGAGCACCGGTCCCAAGAATGACCCCTGCGGAACCACCGCCACTTGTGACCGGCTCCCATCCAGACATAGAGTCGTCGATCACAACCCTGTGGCTGCGACCAGCCAACCAGTTCTTAATCCGTTGAGCAGTCCACCTTTCAAAACCATAGCTGTCCAGTTTAGAGAGAAGGATGTGGTGAGGGACC
>JAPSGF010000158.1:0-30645 GCA_035772895.1 Perdix hodgsoniae
GGTGCAGTTGATACAACAGAAGGAAGGAATGGCATTCAGACATGGAAAACCTTGGAAGAGGGATCATGTGAACTTCAACAATGATTCAACAATCCAAGTGCAAGGTGCTGCACATGGGTCAGGGCAATCCCAGATGTGTGCGTTGGCTGGGAGAACTCACTGAGAGCAGTGCTGCAAAGAAGGACCTGAGGATGGATGAAAAGCCAAACATGAGCCAGCAGTGTATGCTTGCAGCCTGGATGACCAACAGTAGCCTCGGCTGCATCAACAGAGGGATGGCAGTGGGCAGGGAGTTGTCTGAACCCCTCTGCTCTGCCCTTATGAGGCCCCACCTGCAGTACTGCGCCCAGGCCTGGGGCCCCAGCACAAGAAGGATGTTGGAGTGGGGCCAGAGGAGGCAACAAAGATGCTCAGAGGGCTGGAGCACATCAGCTACGAGAACAGGCCAAAGGAGCTGAGGGTGCACACCCTGGAGGGTGGAAGGCTATGGAGAGACCTGACTGCAGCCTTACAGTACTTGTGGGGAGCTTATAAGCAGAAGAGACACTGACTTTTTACGCAGTCTGATAGTGGTGGGACAAGGGGGAATGGTTTTAAATTACAAGAGGAGAGAGTTAGATTAAGTATTAGGAAGAAACTCTACTCAAGGAGTGACGTACAGGTTACCCAGAGAAGCGAACCCATCTCTGGAGGTGCCCAAGGTTACGGATGGAGCCCTGTGCATATGATGCGGTGGGGAGCAGCCAGTCCACAGCAGGAGGCTTAGGACCAGATGGTCTTTAAGGTCCCTTTCCAACCCAAGACATCCCACAATAATGCCTTCTAGCCAAGCATCTAAAATTCAAGTCCTCAAGCATGGAACATGAGTTCATACACTGAAATTTTAAAGACTTAATTTTAATTACAGTGCTGCAAATTTTGCAAAATGTTAACTCCTTTAAATCTTTTATATGCTGACTTTCAAGCTCAGTAAACCCTTTTTCTGGATGAGATCTCTCATACTATACCATAAACCTTTTCTAAGGAAATGCATTTAAAAATTCAAGCAATCATCTCCCTTTTATGTCCCTTTCTTGCAACACAGAGAGTGTAACATGAATTGCACTGATTACACCTTATGTCAGTCATTTTTCAGCTAGGATAATGTAGTTTTCTTGGGAAAACTTTATACAAAAATAGGCATCCAAGACATGTTTATAACAAAATGTCTTTCCAGACACTATTCAGAATTAATGCAGAGCTCTATACTAATGAGCACCAACCTTACCTACTGTATGGGAACTGTTGAATCACAGCCTGAACCTCTGATTGATCACCCGAGGCAAGCACTGAGTCAGCCATGGGAGCACAGGTGAAGGCAATTCAGCTGTGCTGCTGCTGGAAGGGGTGGAGCCTGGCTGCGCCTCTCCTACACCCATTTAAGAACCAACTACCAGTGGGGAAGGATCTCTTCTGGAGATCCCTTCTTTGGAGTTTTCAGCAAGCCCAGGACATGGGTAAGCCTTCTATCTATTTTCTTTTGTATAATAACCTACTTAGCCAAGCACTCTAGTATATTCCATAGTTATAACATCTGTACATTCATTGATTATACACCTATCTACACCAAAAAAGTTACTCAGCTTGCAAGGAAATCAAGCCACCTAGACTAATAAAAAACCTTCAGATTTAAAGAAGATGCTCAGGAAAAAGGCCATCACATTTGTTACTCCCAAGGCTTTGATTCTGTTAGAACGTGTTATTTATTGCTGGATATTCAGGAGAATTGTCAATGCCACACAAATTTTCCTGCTCATTTGGCACATGCTTGTAGATAATGCCCAGAGTTGCATGATTTCCTCTGAACCTAGATCGATGAGAGATAATCTCAGGCACCAACGGTCCTGAGAAGCTTTCTGTCTGTTAATGGGTCGATTATTTTCTTGCTCCCTTTGCAATCATCAGGCAAGTCAGCTCCCACTGCTCTTCTGCAGGGCTACAGAATGCAAACCTTTCAACCTTTTGTTGTAAGGCATCTTCTCAGATGTTTCTGGAGCTCTCATGTGTTTCAAAGGGTGAACGTACAACTGCCCCATTCTTTTCCTCCACTTACACACATCCTTTGAGGCAGCGATTGTTATGGGATATAAAAGATCTGATAAAAAGTGGAATTTCTTTTTGAGACACCTTTGTCATTGAACAAAAGAAAGAAACCAGCAGTACTATGACAGATAACACTAAAGACCTAATTCAATGAAAGCAGTACAGCAGACTTGCTGCTGAGTACAACAGTAACACTTCAGACTCCAGAGTAAAGAGGACTACAGAGAGCATAATGACTGCACAGATGTTTTGCCACAATGCTCAGCTGCCAACACAGCTCTTCAGGCAGCAGTGCCATTATCTCCCACACAGCCATACCGAGCAGCACTTAGGTCTCTGATATCTGCTCCTGCACTGCACAGCCTCAAGTCACATAAGCACTGTATGTTGTTATCCCCCCAAAAAACCCACCAACAAAGTCTTTCATAGAAAGCACCTCAGTTTTTGCAGGTGGTTAAGATCAAGATGCCCTGGCACAGAGGCAAACCACAATGTTGTAACTTAGGCTTAATCACATAGTAAAAAATTCCTTCCCCAAACCTGTCCCATGTTTCTCTTCCTGCAACAATGATCAGTTCCTCTGTTAGCAAACATGGTAAATAAAGTAGCATGAGGCAAAATAGTCAGAGCAAAGAAGAAAACCTCTGAAATCACGAGTTTTTGATTCATCCCCCAGATGAAATACAGAAAAGGACACTCACATCAATGTTGTCTATGTCAAGAATCCTGGAGTGGAACTGGAGACCCATGGCTTTGGCTTGCTGGATTGGATGAGCAAGCTGACTGTAAGTCTAAATGAAGCAACAAACTTGTGTTACATGTTTGAATTTGCTCTGTCAAAGAAAAAGGAATTTTCTGCTTAGTGAGAACCATCAGAAAATATGACAATAAAAGTTTTTTTGCAAATATACTGAACATATATATCTTGCTATATATCCTGCAAGCTACCTCAAATGCTCTGTGCTTCACTTAATTAAATTCTTCCTAAGAATCCCATCTCCCTTGGACAGAACAAAAGGTCATTGGTTACCAGAGAATACACAAACTGAGTGCTCCTGATAGCCAGGGCACTTGCAGCTCTGACCTGACAGCAGACAGGGAGAAACAGTTTGGGAACAAAGCTGTTTTCCTCACACCCAGCCAGACTCTGCAGGCAGACCAGCTCTTCCTGACTGCTTTTAGGCACATATGCTTCATTATTTTATGCATCAAGAACTGTTGTTGGGATTTGGATTTCAGCCTTCTTGGCAGCTACCAAGCAAACAGGAGGAATCCCTACCATGATTCCCCCAACACTGATCTTTTAACCTTCATCACAAGCATTCAAATGTAAATACCTGACAGAAGTATATTGAGAAAGTCACCAGAGTAAAGCTGGAATGACAGAACATGGATTCTGGGGACAGCAGGCACAGGCAGCTTTGTTGCTTTACCTGCCTTACTGCTTTGTACTCTAACATGTCAGTGACCAGCATCACAAACTTAACACTTTCAGCATGGCTCTGCTCAAAGAGCCTCCATTCTCTGGATTCTCATTTCTAAAATTCTCATTTACCTCCTGGTCTGTTATTATGGATGAGTCTTATGAGTTTAATTTCTGACTACCACTAGAAGGGTTTGTATGTTTTATAGACCACAGTAAATCTATTACTTCCCTCTAGAAATCTGAAAGGAATTCTACGGTGTGATCTCAAAAGTTGCTTTAAATATTAAGGTGGTCTGAAAATAAGGGGAATTCTTTAATGCCTTACTCTCGTATTGTGCAACACTGCTACAAAGATGTTCACAGCTAACAATCTCAAAAAATGTAAATACAGAAATTAAAATAATAACAACAAACCAGTCTTTTTCAGTGTGTGAACTTGCAGCCCCCTGGTGGTGGCTCTGACTGGGAAGCAGTTACATTCTTTATTTTAAAGCACAGGTCTGCATTGCCAATAACAGAACTATTTTGGGACAGAGAGAGGAAGAGAGCAAATGTCCTTTTGTGTTTAAATGCTATTGTCAGGTAAAGATCTGCTTTACTAAAGTTAAAAGGACAACAATAAGATCACTGAATAACAACCAATTCATATTCGTTTCTCCAAGAAGTGCATCCAATGATCAAAACCTATACCAGCAGAAAAGTAAATTCATCATCTCACCAATAAATTCCATTTTTTGCAGTCAGATATTCAGGGTGCATGTTACCTACGCTGCAATTTCAGAAAAACTTGAGCCTGCAAAGACTGCTGGGATACCACAGTGGAGAATTCTTTGTATAACAGTCCCAGGGACAATCTGACTGCCACCAGAAAATCATCACTCTTCAGGGTCAGCTCAAACATCTCTTTTCAGCCCGTATCAGGGTTCTGACCAGTGCCAGAACAAGAGAGAGCCACTGTCTTTCCTCATAGCTTCAGGCTCCAGTGGGTCCTTAGAAGCTGAAGTTTTGCACAGAGCCTCCCCAAAACAGCCCAGAGTCAAGGCACTCCAACAGTTCCAGGAAAATCAGGCAGTTGTGGTAATACTGACCCCATGTTAAATACAATTGGAAGCATGTGAATTGATGCTGCAGAAGCACTGACTCTATGTACTAATCTGATTAAACTCCACAAAATCCCACAGTCTGAGATCTTGAAAGACTCCTCAGTTCCTGGAGACTTCTGAATTCCAGGGCCTTACTCGCTCTGAAGTCACCACCAGTATAGAACAATGCACCAAACCTCAAAGGCTCTACTAAAGTCCAACCTAATCACGCAAGGCTTTGAAGAACAAGCTAGTTAGACTCATTTGGGATCAGATCTCAATTATCTCTCTCTAAACAGCATTCCTCTCACATCCATTCTACTCCAGAAGTCTACTGTGCATACTTGATTGCATTAGAGCTTTACAGCATGAACAAATTTAGTGGGGGAGCAGAGAGGCAAAGTGGGTAAGCAGCATCACAGTCACAATGGCCATACAGCTTGCAAAGAAAGCACAGCACACCTACTTAGAACTAAGAATCATAACCTTTTTAGACATTTTTAGTACTCCTAGTACTCTACTTACTGCCTCGTAGCACCAATCTTTGAGGATATCAAGCTCTCCAGATATCATAGCCTAAAACAGAAAAATAAAACGATCAGTAAAATATGAGCATTTAAAATTATCTGCCACATCAAAGAACTCAAGTATCAGCAGTTTCAGTAGCAAACTACCTTAAGTCCTACATCCTGAATCAGGAAAAGAGCAAGAATTAACAAAGAGGAGCAGCAATAAGATCTTCTGTAAACACACACTAAGGCAGATGTACATAAATCTTCAGATAATATCCTATCCTAATCCACTGCCAGAACATGCACTACCCAGAAATCCTGGGAGATCTTATTTCACTGCATACATTACAGTTCCAGCTATATCTCTGATACAAGCACCAGTCAGTCACCACAAAGACAGCAGTGGCAGAAACAAACACACATCAGTTTGATTATGTGTATCTCTAAGAATTGTTTTTGTTGCTTTTTTTCAGTTAATCTCACACTGCTACCTCACAACCACAGGATCAGAAGTATGTGATGTGTTTACTGGCATGCATCAGTTTGACATACATTCTTTCAACATCACTGCACTGCAGGACGAAGAAAAATAACTTTGCTTTTGTTTAGCATTCCTTTCCCTTCAAGCCCCAGTGTTGCCAATCACACACAAATCTCTCCAAACAATTTCTGTTGTACCTCTTTGAATGTATCCCATTCTGTCTCCACCTTACCTCCAAGACATTGGGAATTATATCACGCTCACACTGCTTTAAGAAACGATCTTTGTCAAAGGACGGATCCACTTTGAGTATCTCTGTCAAAACCTCTGACATTTCCGTCTTCGAGAACAATCCACCTGATAAAACAATTCAGCAAGACTAGTAGAATGACAACTGCTACCAGAAACCAAGAGAAAAGATAGACCTTGGGCTTTAGAAAGAGGGAAGGAAGAGTCACCAAGAAACAGATCAAGTTAGACTTGAGATTTACCCCACACAAACATGTGTCAACATACTGCCAACAGCAGTATTCACCGAATGACTGAGTAACAATAAATGCAAGATACCTAAAAGCTTGCGACTCTTTTCCGAAGGTTAGTATCACATGTAGGACATAACTAACAGCAAGAGCCAGAAGGCTGGACATGCAGTTTCATAGCAACAACGACACATTACCTATCAAGTCAGTGACTTTGTCTGTGACAGCTCTGGAAGCTCGAATGAACGCATTATCGCTTTCGTCGTATTTCATTTTCATTTCAAAGAACCCTGAAACAAGAAGAGATGTTAGCATATAGTCCTTCCACTGAACAAGGAAGAACAAGCAACGTGTTGCAGATTAAACCTGCTACCTCTCTTGATTAACAAGGTTCAGTTTCAAAAGCTAGTTTTCTCCTCACCTTCATGCAATGTTCTCATCTCTTTACAGCTGTCACTAACTATGGGGTTGGTTCTTTTCACATGAACATTATCACAGTTGGAAGGGACCCATGGGATTCCCGAGTCCAGCTCCTGGGCCCACACAGCACCACCCAAATTCTTTGGCTAAGGGTGGTATCCCAACACTCCCCGAACTCTGTCAGCTCAGGGCTGTGCCCTCTGCCCTAGGGATCTGCTCTATGCCCACCACCCTCTGGGCCAAAGCCTTTCCCTCATCCCCTGGTTCTCCCCCAGCACAGCTCTGTGCCATTCCCTGCTGCTGTCCACAGAGAGCAGAACTGCCCTCTGCTCCCTGGAAGGAGCTGCAGCCACCATGGGGCTCCACTCAGCCCCCTCCACTCACCTGTGGGTGCACTCACTTGTGCTGAAACTGCTGGCAGAAATGACTGCCAAACCAATCTCCATCACCTATGCAAGGTCATGGAGAACGGGAGAGGTGCTTAAGGACTGGAGGAAAGCCCACATCACACCCACCTTCAAAAAGGACAAGGAGGACCCGGGAAGAAGGAGGACCAGGAGGACAGGCCAGCCAGCCTCGCCTCCATCCCTGGGGACAGTGATGGAACAACTTACTTGGGAAGCCATATCCAAGCAAGCAGAAGAGAAAAATGTTGTAAGAAATAGTCAACATAAATTCAGCAGAAGGAAACCGTGTCTGACCAACCTGGTAGCCTTCTGTGATGGCACGATAAGCTGGTAGATGAGGGAAGAGCAGAGGACGTAGACTACCTGGATTTCAACAAGGCTTCTGACAACATCTCCAATTACATCCATGTAACAAAGCTTATGGAGTGGGGGAAAGATGAGTGGATTGAGAACTGTCTGACAGGCAGAGCTCAGTGATCAGTGGGACAGTCTGGCTGGAGGCTGTAACTGCTGATGTTCCCAGGGGTCAAGTTCAGGTCAGATCAGACAGATCGGGTTGGGCCTGATCGTGTTCACTCCCAGCAAGTTTGTTGATGACACGAAGCTGAGAAGAGGAGGGGGCCATACCAGAAGGTTGTGCTGCCATTTAGAGGGACCTGGACAGGTTGAGAGTTGGGCAGAGAGGAATCTGATGATGTTCAACGGGAGCAAGTGCAGAGCCCTACAACTGCAGAGGAATAACTGCATGCTCCAGTATAGGCTGGGGGCTGCTGTGCTGGAAGGGAGCTCTGGGGAGAAGGGCCTGGGTGTCCTGGTGACCAGCAGGTGACCATGAGCCAGCAGTGAGCCCTGGTGGCCAAGAAGGCCAATGGAACCCTGGGGTGCATTAAAAAAAGCGTGGCCAGCACTGCAAGGGACATGATCCAACTGTGCCCTGGAGAGGCCACATTTGGAATGCTGAGTCCCATTCTAGACTCCCAAATTCAAATATGACCGGAAACTTCTGGAGAGAGTGCAGCAAAGGGCTATAAAGATGATTATGGGCCTGGAACATCTCCCATTCCATATAAGAAAACACTGAGAGCTGTTTAGCCTGGAGAAGACTGAGAGGGAATCTAATCAGTGCTTATCAATGTCTGAAGGGCAGGTGTCAAAAGGACAGGAGTCAAGAGGATGGAGGCTCTTTTGATGGTGCCCAGTGACAGTACAAGGGCCATCGGGCACAAACTTGAACTCAGCAAGTTTCATACAAACATGAGGAAGAACTTCACTGTGAGGGCAGCGGAGCCCTGGCACAATCTGCCCAGAGGGGAGGTGGAGTCCCCTTCTCTAGAGATACTCAAAATCCGTCTGGATGCTTTCCTGTGCAAACTGCTATAGGGAATTTGCTTTATAGCAAGTAGTTAGACTTGATGCTTTCCAGAGGTACTTCCAGCCTCTACAATTCTATGATGCTGTGCAAGGAGAACTCCTGCAAAGCAAGATCTTGAAGGCAGAAAGAAGATAAGTCTGAGAGTGGGAGCAGAAAGTAAACCCATTGAAACAGATGAGCACTGCAACAGCAAAGTAGGGCATAATAAGCCTATTATCTCCGTTATCTGTCTCTGGACATAATCAGATAGACCAGAACCACAGAAGATAGTTGCAAGATAACAGGTAAGTACAAAGCAGCTTGTCAATTAACAACTGGAACGTTGAAGCTTATGCTTCAAACCAAACCAAAAAATAAAGCCCAAAATAACCTGCAGTTATACAGGGAATATACAAAAGGAGAACACAAACTGTAGAGCTCGGTGCAGCCACATCTGCAGTGCTGCCTGATTGCTGCACAGTACATACATTCAGTATTCTCAGGCTTTTTTTTTTTTTCTTTTTAATACATAGAAATGATGCAAAGTCCCACATATTCCAGAGTCCTAAGCAGATGACAACAGAAATCAGCTCACTGAAAACAAAACTTTTCCTCACAATAAGCTCAAGGATGAGAGTAGACCTGCCTGACCTATAGCCTGTGACATGCACTTATAAGTGTTCTGGTCTGCTGACAGTGTAAAGGTGGATCTAGAATTCTTCGAGCAATTGTGAGCTACTTTTGGTATTTACAGTGAGTGAGACTGACCAAAGAAAGTGCCTGACCAGGGGGAAGGCAACTTAGGGGGACTGCAGTATTACCAATTATGCATACTTCCCATTCACATCACCTCACAGCCACAACTATAATAATATACTGCTGTGATTAGCATTCTATTGGCATTAGTTGCACAAATGGCATCAGATTCCACATGGCAATAATCAGATCAGAGAAAATAATATGCTACTACTTTGTCTTCAGCAAACCTACTATTGAAGACCACGTTGTTGTCCTTGAAATCTTTCCACTGCTGATACCATCTTGAGTCCTTGTGTAGCACCATACCCATGGCCTCCCTGGAAAGTACAGAAGACGGGAACTTGTGAACAAATAACTTGGAGGTGAGAGAGTAAAAAGATGAATATTCTGATGAATATCACTGAAGCATGTAGTAGTACTGAGGCTGAAACACAGCATAAAAAATACATGATTTAGTGGAGGCAAGGCACTGAAGACAGCAAAGAAGCTTAGACTTAGCCCTGTCAAATACAACTCCATAGCAAGATGTTAGAACTGAGAAAATGTAACACATGCAAGTCCCATAGAACATTATGTACACACTCAGTACTTTTAAATGCCCAGCTTGTCTATCAGAAAATTCGGTATCATAAACTTATGGCAGAACCTTGCTCTGAGATCTACCTGCTCTGCTCATTTCAGCACTTGATTTTTTATCTGATCTGCAGGTTTAAGACATTTCTGTGCATAATCTGATAAATATTTGCCCTAAGTTACATGAAATACATACTCATTAGCTTGAAATATTCGCTCCTCTTTAATTCTCTCGCCTGAGAACTCTGTTCTTTTCCGTAGACGCTCTGGACGTTTGTAAGGACCAGTCTGCCCTAAAACACTTTCATCTATTTCCTTCTTTACAGTTTCTACTCCCTGAAAGGAAAGCAATCGTATTAGGTTGATTTACTGTTCCCTCATCTTTCCTATAAAAATTAAAATTGTTTCTGTCAAAGGAAAAAGACAAAGATAAAAGCATGTGTTATTCTCGTCTCTCTTACTCAGCAAATCACAGAATTATAGAATAAATCATAAAATGGCCTGGGTTGAAAAGGACCACAATGATCATCAGTTTCTACCCCCCTGCCATGCGCAGGATCACCAGCCAGCAGCCCAGGCTGCCCAGAGCCACATCCAGCCTGGCCTTGAATGCCTCCAGGGATGGGGCATCCACAGCCTCCTTGGGCAAACTGTGCCAGTGCTTCATCTACCAAGGGTTAGAGGGTGGTGACACAAATGCTTCTTCACTGATATGTATGTACAAAGACAACAGTACCAAGGCTTTCTACTTAACAAGTTATGCCTAGGACAGCAAGCTGATGGTTGTATTGAAGTTTTAAGAGCACAGTATCTAATTTTATATTTAGCACCATTTCAGACGATCTGTGTCTGCAGCACCAGGTCCCAGAACGGAGAGAGAGGTTGTACCTGAGAAATAGCTTTGAAGGCTGCTGTTTTGCCTAATTTCTCTCCTCCTTTTGTTACTGACTCTGCTGACTGCTTTGCTGTTTTTGCTGCTTCTTCCACACCTTCTTTTATCTTCCGGCCGATATCACTCTTACTTACTTCATCCAAACTCTGGAAGAGAATAAAGAAGAAAATCCTAAAAACACAGGTGAAAGCACATTTTGTATAGGCCTTTCTCAAGAATGCTAAAGACCTAAATGCAATAGGACTAAGCAATCCTAAGGTGAACACACAGTTTATGTCACAGGAGAGATTTATTGGGACACAGAGGCTTGGCACTGAAACACACAGCCAACACCTCTGTGCAGAACAATTCTTGCTGCTCACAGTCACATACACATCTGCAATAGCTGCCTACTCGTACATACAAAAACTGTTTTTCCTGACCTCAAAGAGAAGGACCACTGATGTCAGAGTTAAAACATTCCAGTGCTTTCCTTTAAAACAATCATTTACTACTTCTTAAGAGAAGACATTGCAGAGTTTCAGATAGCTCTCTGCTACTCAGACCTTCCTGTAGAAATAGCAAATGCATTTCTCAATCTAACATATTCCTATGTATCACTTAGGCTGTGTTTACCAGAGCCAGGATCTAGCACACACCTAACTTTTCTCCATGTTTAAAATACTATAATGAAAATTCCACAGAGGTTTACTCAAGAGACAGAACAGTGTAGCAACCACTGCAAAACCTCTGATACCTGGACGAGCTCAAAACGTAACAAGAAATGAAGTTATGCTCATTAAATTTCAGTGCTTGGTCCCACCCTACAAGAGAACTTACTTAATTGCTTAAAAATCAATCTGCATAGATACAATCATCCTCTTTCATATGTGCTAAAGAATAAAAGAACCATATGCACCATCTTCAACCTCCAAATGCGAAGGGAGCTGCTGGATACTCTCCTACACAACATACAACTAAGAAATCTGTCATATGTTAATTGCTACAGCTTTGATAACAGCTCTATCCTTTACGAACTGCAACAGTGATAACCTTTGAAATAGCAACTACCAGGCTTCAAGAAAAACAAGATGATAATTGAAATACACACACAACCTGAGAGATGAGCTCTCTTAAAAAAAGGTGATTCCACGCTATGTTTTACCTCTTTAACTGTACCAGTTATTTCTTCAAGTTTCTTTTTAATTACTTCTGAGGTCTTCACTGTTTCAGATTCAATGGTTTTCTGTGGAAAAAAAGAAACCGTGATGAATGTAGTGATGAGGGCAGAAGATACTCATTCAAAAATACCTTGGGGCACAGAATATCCTATTAACACTAATTTAGAGGGGAAGAAAAAAAACAACCTAATTAGGGCTCAGGCTTAAATATAATTAATTGATTTATCCTTCTTCCTAGCACTTTTGGCAAATAAAAAATACATTCTTACTGAAAAAAAAATCAGAATATAACACATTCTCAGCTGGATAAAAATCTTTCTTTGGGTAAACACTAATTGAGTAACCAACATAAGCATTTAATTACTGTGAGTAACGCCATTTAATAGTCTTCAAAGAATGCAAATTTAGTATTTAAACAAACACTGTGAACATTAAATTTAACATCCCCAGATTTTATCAGCTTGTCAACTGGGAAGTCAGTGAGCAGCCTGCTGGGAGGATTTCCACTAGAAAAAAACACACTCTAGGTCAACCATTTACCTGTCAGTACTTCCAGCCACGCAGAACTTCTCATAAAAATAGGCACACTAAACTTCTCATAAAATAGGCATGCTAAATGCATGCATTTGCATAAAGACTTAAATTTAACATTATAAACAGAACTAGCTTAACAAATAGGCAGTGAAAATGTCAAAGGAATTCATGAGAAAGACTTACATATTTCCTCCTTGCTTCTCGAAGTGCATCAGACTCTTCGAGCTTTTTAGCTTCATCTCGGAATTTTTTAATACTTTCTTTCATCTCTTTGTTTTTTGCTAATTCTTGTTTGATGTTCTCCACAAAACCTGATATAAAACCTTTTCTTCCTCCTGAAGAGTAACATCTAGACTAAAAAAAGTCATTACATTTTGCAGAATCCAAAAAGAAATTAAGCAAGTATCAAAGCCAGCAGAAAGGTACACTTCAGCCCAGTACTAAGTCACTTCTAAGGCACTAATTGTTCCAGCAACACGGAATACATCTAAGTACCCATTAACAGGCAGTTTGACACTAACCAGGCTTGAAACACTCTGGTAAGCAGAGCACAACTCCTGACCCCTGTCACTTCGATTCAGCCTCTACAGAATTCCTTGAATTCATCACATGAATCATGAAAATGTGGAACTTTCAGCTTGGACCTGCTGCTGCTTGCAAACACATCCAGCAGATACAGTATTCTAGTGAGCAACCACATTCAGCCTGAAGTACAACATTCAGTCATTAGCCAACCTGGTTGATCTCTGAGACGGGCCTGCTTACTCCGTACACAGCAGCACTGTGGACTGCAGGAACTGGGTATCTTCTAGGCATAAGCCACATGCCACTAAGAAGGCATTTCTGCAACAAAAACAAGTTCAAGTTAGCACACAGTATGAAATGACAGCAGTCCTGAAGAGCCAAGAAAGGAAGGCGAGCATCCTGAAATGGACAGTCACCACTGGGAGCCGATTCGGAGTGCTGAGAAACCCAATCAGGTCACGATCATGCTTGGGATCAGCCATAAAGCTTAGCTAACATGCTTGCGTAGCGCTACAACCACTGAAACGTTCGCTTTCAAAAAATCGAAACTGCAGCCCGACAGAGGGCAACGCACTTTCCGTACTGAGACAGCCGAGGTGCTCCGCAGAACCCAGAGCTTCCAGGAGCGCAAAGCCAGACACAGGCTAAGCAGCCTCCGTCCCCCCGCTGGGCTTTGCTCGCAGCTCGGGTCGCTGTGCCGCCTCTGAGAGAAACCAGCGGTGCGGGTGAGGGCGCGGAAAGAGCAGCAGACCCCGAGGGCCGAAGACCCGAGCGGTAGAAGGGCTGAGAAGCGGGAGGGGGCGGCCTCGCCCCACACCGCGCCAGCCCCGAGGCTCTCCGGGCTCCTCCAGCCCCCCGCCCCGGCGGCGGCTCCGCGGCCCCATCTCGGTCTCGCGGCGCACCCGAGCCCCGCAGGACCGGCCCTGAGCGGACGCAGCGCCCGCGCCCCAAACTCACCCGGCAGCTCCCAGCCGCCGCCGCCGCCATTTTGAGAGCCGAGCGCGTGACCCTCGCGTGGCGCGACGCCATTACGTCACCGCCGCGCTGTACCGACGTCACTACCGCGCGGGGAGCGCGAGACGCTGCCAGGGGCGGAAGTGCGGCCGTCCCGGCGCGCGGGAAGCGAAGGGTTGGGGCGGGAGGCGGCCGCGTTTGCTGCCCGTCGGCAGCAGCGGCGTAACCCTCCGCGGGCGGACAGCAGGGGCTGCTGGAAAGGGCGGGAACTCCTTGCGACTGAGAAAGCAAAGCGAAAATCGCGCAGTAGTTGAAGTATTGCCCTGAAGGCATTTCGAAACGGCCGGGCAAAGCGCCCAGCAGGGCCGGAGCGCCTCCCCCCTCACTCACAGCCGGGTCTCTCACTGAAGGACTTTCCCCCCTTCTGGCCGTTCTGCTTCTTGCACTGCAATTCAGGAGTAGCACACAGCAGAGCACAGAAGGGTGCTTCCACCGCAGGACCAGTTGGATGGGCTTTAGTTTAACAGCAACCATACGATTACACTCCAACTTGCTTTCTAATCTTTTCTGATAGGACTGCAGCTTAAGTAATACCTTAGAGATACACAAAAAGTAGTGGCCCTCACTCCTTACTTTCACAGTGTCTTTGCCTCTGAGCCAATGAAGTACACAACGAAGCCCACAGTATCCTGTTACTGTCCCAGCTCCTGCCTCTGCAGTGTGTGCAGCCCCTGCTGAAGCCCACATTAGGAAAAAATAAGCACGTGGTCTTTAAATCCACTTCCAGTTCAGGCCTCAGAATGGCACTGACACAACCGAAGGTGCGGGATGCTTTATTTTGTAAAGTGGGCATTGCCACTGAAGAAAAATCAGCCCAATACTCCTGCAAAGAGTGGTCATCCAGGTCTGAAGAGGGATCCAAAGTCTTCCCTATGCCAGGGACAATAAGTACTAACATGGATGGGCAAGTGCATCAATTTCAAGTCTGCCACAAACTGACAACTAAGAGGAACATTCTTGCTTGACACCTCACGGGAGAAAACAAATTCTAGTTTTACTGAGCTCAGTTTACAAACAGTTTTGCAAGCATAGGATATGCTGTAAGTAATGGATGCAATGACTTAAATCTTTAACTCGCATTTATTATCAAAGTCATACTGTTTACATCTGTAATGTCAACAAGATGCCACAACTACAAAAAAAGATTGTGCACATTGCAGTTTCAATGCAAAAAACAGTAAAATGGAAATCCATTTGTTAAAAAAGTAATTAAAATTACTCCAGAAAGCAACTGAATCATTTTAACACCTTTACATCCAGTCAAATTAAAATGGTTAACAAGAAAAATACAAATTCAAAAATCTGGTATCAGTGTTAAAAAAGCAACTACTTAAGCATTTCTATCAATTCGCACATCTATCTCCCTCCCACGGAGCTGAATCCCATTCATCATGCGGCAGGCTCTCTCAGCTACTTCTGGGGACTCAAATCTAACCACACCACATCCTTTCGATTTCCCATTCTCCATCTTGATATCAGCATACAGCACATGACCTTCAAAAGAAAAGAAAGGTTCTCATTTTATCTAGTACACACCATGTAACTATCAATTCACAGTCCTCCGCCTCAAACCACCATTAATTTGAAACTTAAAGCTACTGGATGGTCTTTTTTTTTTTTTTTTAAAGGAGTGTTCTCAGTTTAGAAGTATGAATTAATTCAAACTTGTTCTGTCAATTCTCCCTCAAGCATGATGCATCAGAAGTAGATGAATGGAGCAAAGCTAATGAGCCCTGTCCAACTTGCAAACACATTAGTTCACATTGTAACTGATGAGGGCTGGCACGTGGCAAGCAGTATTAGGGAACAAGGTGAGGGGATAGTAGCTACTGCCAAGAGAAAATCCCAGAAGCAGAACAGCCCACATCCAACAATATCCTTTTAGCTACTTGGTTTTTCTGTTATTACTACTATTATTAATTTCTGAACATCTTTTTAAATACAGTTTCCCCAAATCAACTATGTTCACTCAAATATAAAACATCTGTACCAATACTTTTCATTAGTCATTAGCTTTTTGCTAAAGAAATGAACCTCATAATTCATCCTGGATTTCCATGCCCATTTATTTCTCTAACCACAGAGAGGCTATCCACATGGTAAGCCCAACACATGAGGTAGAGAGGAGCCTAAATTGAGTAGCAAGCTAAGAAAGAGCATGCACTGACTGCATTATCAACTGGCCAGTAAAAACATCTCTTCTGAACACTGTAGAACTCTTCTGGGCAGGGCAGGATAGTAAACATTCCCCAAACACCTGTCAACACTGAGATTTAGTACTTCCAGGTCTGAGTGAAATTTTAGTTAAGGTACTGAGGTCTGTGACAGAAAAGTAATTCCTGTTTCAAACAGCTATCAGTAAAGATCACTAGTGATATAATTTATAACTTACCACACTCATTAAATTTATCTTTCAGCATTTTCCATGTAAAATCAAAGGGCAGCTGTGAAAAAGATAAGAACAATTACTGAATATCTGTTAAATGACCTGCGAGTACTGCAAATTCTTCAAAAGCTTTCCATCCCAGGGCAGCCACACTTGAACATATTTATTTACAGATGCAGAAAGCTGTTCTCCTGCTAAGGAAATATCTCCCAATCACAATGGTCTACTTAATACTCTGGCAGCATCCAATATTAACTATTGTAACAGAAGTCAACAGAACACAGATGAGATCAACACAGACAGGAAGAAGGCTACTCACATTTCTCACAAATATCTGACAAGCTTTTCTGGCCACCCCAGCTGCAGGTCCTCCAGTTCCTCCAAGGGAGCCTGCAAAATTGCCTGCAAAGTTTCCACGTTCCATTTCCATTGTTCTTTCAAAATTGCTTCCCATTGCAAGTCCCATGCGATCTATGCCTGCTCCCATGCCCTGCCCCATAGCAGGACCCATTCTTTCCATATTAGTGGCTCCAATGCGCTCCAAGCCCATTCTCTCCATGCTAGCAGCACCCATACGATCTATTCCTATTCTTTCCATAGGAGTAGCACCTATGCGATCCAAGCCAGCTGGCATTCTCTCTATGACCTGACCCATTCCAGTTCCCATTCCAGCAGGGACCATACGCTCCATACCTATACCCATTCTATCCATGCCGGAGCCCATACGTTCTACACCTGATCCCATTCTATCCATAGTGGTACCAACACGATCAATGGCAGCACCCATTCTCTCAATACCAAAGCCTATTCCAGAACCCATTCTTTCTATGCCAGAACCCATTCTCTCAATAGCTGGTCCCATCCTCTCAATGTTAGGAGCAATGTGATCTATGCCCAGAGGGGCCATTCGGTCAATTCCAGAACCAATTCGATCCACATTGGAACTCATGCGATCCAAAACAAGACCCATCCTGTCTATTTCTGACCCTACTCTCTCCATCCCATGACCCATCCCAGAAGGTATTCTTTCTATTCCCGAGCCCATACGATCAATGCCAGGAGCCATCCTCTCAATCCCAGGAATGCTGGCATTTCCACCACCTGGAACAAAACATATAAGTTATTAATAGTCATACACAGACTGAATCAAAAGACTACTTCATGATGTGTGTGTTGCTGTAGAATATGAAGTAGTTACTTCAGACAGGAAGAGTAACTGTCACTGATGATTCAGGTTACTGTGACTGCAACACATTTTAGGAGACCAATAATCCCGTTAGACTATGTGCTATAGCTGGGCAGAGATAAGTTTATCCTTAATGAATACTCTAATTTATACACACTACGTAGAATGAAAACCAACACACACAGAAAGAGAAAAGTTTTAAAACATATGCATACTTGGGAGATCAGCTGGCAAAAGTTAGTATTTAAATTTTAGCTGGCTGCTGTCCTGTACAGTGCACTGAGGGGAGGGAAAAAAAAGCAAACTCCACACAAGAATCCTGCAGTATGGCTTCATAAAACACACTCAGCCTTTTAGTGTGGTAAGTATGAAAAGGCTGTCATGCCATAAAACAGAAGCAAGAATACATTATCTAGATTTGCTTCATAAAACTCCTTGGTTGAGTTGTCCTGGCTAGCCTACAGAGTCTTCCAGTTCCAGCAGTAAAAGGTTTGGTCTCCTCTCCCTTAAAAGTTCCTATTGTACAAACCACCTTATCTATTGAGTTTAACACTACACCACTTCAGAAACAAAACTAAAACAAATAAACAAGCAAACAAAACAAAGAAACAAGAAAACCTTGAGTTTGATTTGAGGAGAAAAAGCCTTGAAGAAGCTATCTACTTAAATGCTCTAAATATATTTAGTGAAGAGAAACAAGACATCTAACTCTGGCTTCTGTATTTTTGTTTCAGAAGTATCTTAAATAAGAAAGAACAGGTTTGACTTGTGTGACATTTATTACTTTTTCAAGAAATATATAAATTTAAGTTTTTTGGGAGGTGACAGCAGTAATCATACAGTATTTCTTTCAGCTGAAAGACAGAAGTGTTCTTCATTTAGCTTTAGAGACTGAGAAAAGCACTAACCACATGCTGTTAGACAAGTCCTGGTTATTCAAGTGCTATCATTCAGTCATTAAGCTTTTGTTTTAAATCACTTTGATAAAAAGATTACCCTTTTTTACATTAAAGATCTAACTGTATTAAGAGACGTCTCACTTCTATCATCAATGCTGCATTACATTTCACTGTGTGATTTCTAAAATTTCTGCTAAAGAAACAAAGGCTACACCACATTTTTCTTATCTACTGGGTAGGCTGCAGGCTGCCTTATAAGCTTCGGTCTCACATCAGTCCGAACTCTGCCACGCACATATAAGGAAATTTAACACAAAAAGTCACTAAGTAGCATGTAAGACCATCAAATGTTCCCTGTTCCATCTGAAATCCCATTACGGAACTCACAGATTACTACTGCCACATTTATGTCTGATAAGAAATGAAGTATTAGAGCAGCTATTTACAAAATATGCATTTTCTGTTATAGAAAAAAAATTATTTTCATGCACAGTTCAACTATTTCCAGGAGAAAGTGCAGTACTTAGCTTCATATACTGACCTATTCCTCTCTCCAAGGTCTCTCCAAAACTACGAGACATCCCCATTTCATTTCTTCCAAATTCTCTCTCAAATCCTCCACCCATGGCACGATCCATCTCTGTAAAGACCAAGTTTGATTATGTTCTTTGGGGCACCTGAATAACTTCTGACTGAACATTTTAATGCAGGCATAATTTTGAAGGTTAACAGCAAGGCAAACATCTCCTGTGTCCTCTCATTATTTCATCTTGTCCTTCCAAGACAAAAATACAACTGACAAACAACATAAATCCATTTAAATGCAGACAAGGCAGATGCTTTGCTCCAGGAGTCTTTCTGGTGAATACAGACAGAACACAGTTCATCTTTTTCAAGGAAACCTCAGTAGTTTTTTTTTTGTAGTTTACAGGCAACAAGGGCCTTGCAGACCTTGCATCACATGTAAATCTTAAGGTTTTCCAATAAAAGCTGGGAAGAGGAAAAGAACTGGTCTCCATTACTGCAGTTTCAGAAAACAGAAGGACTTCTGTCAAACTCAGGAGTACAGTAAGTAATAATGGTGTGTAATAAATAACCCAGTGCCTACCACTCATTCTGCCCATGTTCATTCCAGCTGGAAAGCGACCAATGTTTTCCATGCCACCAAAAGGACCTTCCATTCCTAGAAGAAAGTATTTTCCAGGGATTCTTTAGCAACGCATTTCAACTTAACACTACATCTCCCTCAATAAACTTTTCACAGATCATTTTCACAGGCATCAAGACAACTCTATGTGACAGATTCACAAAATTCAGTCAGAATTTGATCACACCTTATTTCCTAAGCCAGTGTCAGGTTAAGAATGCCCAAACCATGTTCATGTTTTCTCTGAAGCTTCATCCTTCTTCATACGCTTACAGCAGTTGCTTTTAATACCCAAATATGAACAAGTCTTTACTAAATAGGTGACTATTTCACAGAGAACACAAATGCCTGATAGTTATATGTGGCTAAGTTTACACGGTTTCCAAAAACCCAAGCTATATATATTTCAAAAAACACAGCTTACCTCCCATTTTATTCATTCCAAAGCCCATGCCTTCCATTCCCATTCCTCAAAATAAAAGAGAAAGCTTTATATAGCAGATGTAATTCTACAAAGCTTCAGCCATTAGACTGGCTGTAGAAATACAGATCATACAGCATATCCACTCTTTCAACTGAGTTTACATGCGATAGCTCTGAGTAGATTGAAACATTCCATCCCAACAAATAAAACCAGTAAGTGGAAAAAAAAAACCCACAGGCATTTATAAACTGAAAGCTGAATGTGTGCTACTTTTTAGGTGGCTCTTTAAAACTTTTTCTGTTTAAACATACCCTAAACGGAGATTTGCAAGCCCACTAACAAGTATTAAGAGTAACAGATGGTTTTAAAAGTTTAATGTATATTTGCAGTGTCTGCTGCTCATGCTCAAGAGTCAGAAAATGAGAGCTGTGCTTTGACCATGATTAAAAAATAAAAATGGAGCTATCTGTTAAGTTCAGGTTTCCATTATCAAGCTCATTACTTAGCTCAATAAAATTTCATTTGGCTTTAACACTCCTAATACACTTCAACTTTTTTTGTAGGCAAAACAAAGCTATCTACCCTCTACACAGCTTAAAGCTCTCATGAAACAAAGCATAGGAGTAATCTTCTTACCTCCAGGTCCCATGTTGCCCATTCCCATGCCTTTGTTTAAATGATTTGCATCAATAGGTTGACCTCCAGGTCCTAATCCCATGCCAATACCACCAAGACCATCTGAAGAAAATATTCAGATATCAAAAAAGCCTTGTTTCCATAATTTGACAAAACAGCAAGTTTTATTTTTAAGTAATTTACTTCCATTCTCAAAAAAAAAAAAATCTTGCTGTGTTCCCACTTTGGGGTACATTGTTAATGCATGAAAGTGTAAATCCAGAATAGCTATCTCTCGAAGTAGACTAAAAACTAACCTCAATTATTCTTTCTCATCATCCAGTTTTATCTTACTGAGAACAACTGATAAAAGTTGTTTTTCTGTTTGACTGGTTTTAAGCTGACTCCCGAAAAATAACTGGCTAGAACACTGCTTATTTTGTGCAACTCCTCAATCTGAGAGTAGAGTGGGCAATTTAGTATAAGCAACTTCTAACCTTTTCACAATAACACCTTTGATTAACAAATGGCTTATTTCTGTCTTTGCCAAGGTTCTTCCCTTGCAGGTAAGAATTTAAATAACCACAAGGTTCCACCTATCATTATGACAGCCACCTATACAATTCAGAGCACACAGCCAGCCTCTTCCCTACAGAGATGAAGAACATAATTCCCAGACACAATATTTGAATCTTCCTGTACCCAAGTGAATTATGGATTCCCCAGCCCCAAAATAAAATAAAATTATAAAACCAAACCATCTCATTTTCCTCATCATTAATCAGGAAGGAAAAGTTCTTTGATTGCATTTGACCCAAGTAACAGCTCAATGGTATTCTTCGCCTATGAGAACACAACTTCCTTGTTTAGATCTCAACGTAATGATCTTAGGAAGTGTTAAATTTTGCTTTCAAGCACCATGAGATAGATTCTTCACGAGATTCTTCCCCCCTCCCATAACCTCCCCTTCCAAATTAAAGGCCAAGAAATGTTTCCATAATTACATGTTCCACTTAATAAAAAGGTAATTAAACTAGAAACAAATGACTTTCTCTTGATTAGGTATATTGTTAAAGAAAGTCGAGGCAGCAAAAAGAAAACAAAAAAAAGAAAAGAGAAAAACAACGAAAATAACTGTGGATGATAGTGTTACTGAACAAGGCTCTGGCACACACGCAGATAACTGAACTAAGGGATGGATCGCTGAATGCTAAAAATTGTGCTAGGTAGCAGCACAAAACAGAATTTGTTTCCAGGACTAAGAAAACTTCACGTGGCTGAATTAACAGAACTACCTTACATTTTAGAACAGTCAGCCAAATTTTACCTTTTTCATTGTATTTAAGCAGATTAAGTTTCAGCTGTAAAATAGTGGGATTTTCTCTCCTCCACACTCTCCCTTTCAAACCAGTCTCCTTCTGTTCAACACTGTCAATATATTATCACAGAACAGTTGAGGCTGCAAGGGACCTCTGGAGATCATCAATCCCAAAGGCCCCAGATAACCTAGAGCCAGCTGCCCTGAACCACTTATCATTATCTTAAAGGATGGAGACTCCCAGCCTCTCAGGGTAACTTGCTGCTTCAGTACTCAGCCACCCTCACAGAAATGTGTCCTTATGTTTAAATGCCTTGTCCCATCATTGGGCACCACTGAAAAGAGCCTGGCTTTATCTTCTTTGCATCCTCCCTTCCACTGAGAAACCTGAAGAGGCCTGGAAGATTCTCAGGTCCTCAACTCAGCTCTTTAAATTGAAGAAAAAAATGCAAGATATGTAGAACATCCAAGCACACAAGAAGGTGCACACTATTCTATTAACTGATTATGTTTCCTTTAAACCCTGTTTTTAACAGGGCTTTTGAATTACACTTGAGACATCTGGAAATTCTCAGTATATTAATGGAATACTGTTTTTAGGATAAACTTTAAGCTATGAACTGAAGTAAGTATCCAAAAAGAGACAAGGCTGACGAACTCGTGTTTATTATTTTATCCTTTGATATTACTAATATCATTTGAATTCCAGTTTTCAGAAGTCTGAACCATTTTCACTAGGGCTGGGTTTACACAGCTGGGTAGTAGTGGAAGTTATTGCTATTTATTGTTTATATTCTATTTATTAATCTCTTCCTGCCCACATATAGCAGGCCACAGAAGCAGTAACTCTTAAGCATAAGATTCAAACACCTACAGACTCAGTAATATGCATAACCCAGGAATATAAAGGAAATCTCTCTAAATGTAATCCTGAGGGCAAAATGCTTTCAAATTAAGTCTCATCTTGCATGTGTTTAAGTTGCTGTGAAGCAAATTAAAAAGCGTAACAGAACATATTCAGTCATGGAGGAGAAACTTACGAGGAAGTTGTTGGGGTCGTTCTGGAGGAAAGAAGTCTCCTTTGGGGAAGGCTCGTTCATCCTAAAAATAATTCAATACATTAAGCTGGTACATGACCTTGGCCTACTTTCTTGCTAGAATCATTTCTCGCCCCCATCCAATTACAGAAACTTAAAGCAATCCTTACTGTATTTACAATCATCTTCTAGAAAAATAATTAGATATAACCCTCCCCAGTTATGTGACTTGGTATCACAAGGCATTAGGCCAAGTCCTTCCAACAGAACGTGCATTTCTTCGACTCAAACTACAATTGAGATGCAAAGCACCGAGCTATGGTTGTCATAACATGCTGTTTAGTTCTGTCACACCAATCTGGAAACCACACATCACCCAAAAAAAAAAAACATCACAAGTACTGCGTCAGTTCAAAAAGCAGTAGGAATTTGAACACACTTACCATTTTTACATGCATTGGTCTGTCAAACAGCAGCTGCCCATTAAACATTGCTTTTGTTTCATTAAGGATTATCTTGCAAGCATTAAAACCAGAAAGAAAAAAATTGAAATGCTATCCTATGCAGAATACAAAAGAAACCACAGAACAAAAGAACTCCATGTAGCTTAGTTATTATTTAGACTATGAAAAATCCTTTTGCTTTTTCCAAAACTTAAAAACCTTCTAAAACTTACTAATTAAATTAAAATGTGAATTAAAAAGCAGTCCTATGATTAAGAATGAAGTCATTAAAACACTCCTTAAAATGTGCCTCAAAACCAGTGTTGGTGTTAGAACATTACACTGGAAGCTTCAGCTATTTCAAACAGGAGAGAACATGCAGACCTTCCCATGACTTTCCAATCAGCAACTATACAAGTGTCACAGGATTCACTAACGTTAATATTTTAAGCTTCAGCTTACCCTGACAAGGCTTAACTTTTTAGATTTTCTGTGTGTTTGTGTGAGTGTGTGGACTGCTATGTAGCAAATCACAGCTTGGACAGTGTAAGGATATGGATGACAAATGAATAAACCAGGTCAAGCCTGTTCACGTTGCAGGTGGATCTGCTACATTCCTCCCTTACCTCCATTACAGTAATATAAGACAAACCTTTTCTAATGAATTGCACTTTATTACCAGTTGTGACCTAGAGACAAAAGTTTACTATCAGGGCTAGAAATTCATACATCCACCGCTGTTAATGATTCTGAGCAAGTCAGAAAAGTTCTTTCAAGATCTATTTCTCGCTTTTTTTTTCTTCCAGTTTTCCTTACATTTTCCACCCACTGTAATGGCTTCACTTACTGCAATAAAGATTCTTAACAGCAATACCATAATTTAAATTTTATCCTGTTTTGCTTATTCACAAAGCTTTACAAAGGACAGGGCTGCAAGCCTACTTATTATTTACCATTAATACTATTTAAGGATACATATAGCCTGAACAGCCTCTATGGCCTGTTCAAAAGTGACAGTGCCAATTCCACGACTTTTGCCATCCTTATCTTCTAATATGTCTGCTCGAACCACAGCACCAGCCATACTGAAGACTTCTTTCAGTTTCTTCCAACCAACCTTGTAATCCAACTGGAAGACAAGTGATATTAAAAGCATGAGAAAGCTTTCCAACAAAAGAATACCTTTAGTGTTCTCACTTTCCTTTCTCAGTATCTGCAATCACAAGAATAAGCAGTGTTCAGAGAGATGGGATGAAATGTAAATAGCAGGATGCCAGAGAATGCTCCAGAACCTTATGTATTACTCAACACCCTAATATATAAGAAACAGCAACCTTACTTTACTCAGACAGAGAATCACCAAATAATCTGGTTTGGAAATGGACTTCCAGAAATCACTACTCTTAACTCACTGCTGAAAACAGCTCCAACTAGTTCAGGTTGTTCAGGGCCATGTCCAGCTCAGCTGTGAGCACTATGAAGCGCATACAGCTGACAATCTCTCTATCTAAGCCCTCCAGTCAATTTCAAGGTAAAAAAAATCCCAGTATATAAATAAAAGTGCCCATCTTCCAACTCGCGCACCCTAAAAAGAGCTTGACTCTGTTTTCTGTGTCCCCTGATCAGAGACCTGGAAACAGCAATCAGGTATTCCTTTAGCTTTCTTCCTTTAAAGCTGAACAAACCCAGATCCTTCAGATTTTCCATGAGTTCACATTCTCTAGCCTCCATCTAGCTCGCTGTCTCTCCACTGCCTTTTCTTCAAATAAGCTACGTTTTCCTCTGCTGACCATGTTAGTATTTGAAAATACTGCATAGTCTAAAGAATCAGGGAAGTACAATGAGGAAAAACGTTTTTACTCTACATCCATGACAGCTTTCCTGGGAAAGATCTCATTTTTTGTTCATAGGAAGCTCTGAAAGCTTACTGTCCACTCAGCAGGTGTTCCAAGTAAGATCAGTCAAAATAAGTTACTACTCATTTTTACTGGGACAGAGAAACCGTGCAGCTTTTCCTTTAATTTACTAAATTGAACTCATTTAATATCAAGGTTCTCTCTTCACAGACCATACAAAACACTTACATTTGCAACAAAGACAGTGCTTCCAAGTCTCCCTGCCTGTAAAGCATGAATGATCTCATTGGGTATGTTGGGATTGTTGAGTATACTAGGTGGGATATTGATCATTCCAGGGCCACCAGGGCCTGGGCCAATACCCATTCCACCAGCTGCCATGACCTTCTGCATTGCTCTCCTGGCATGCTCGCCATCAGGATCCTGCAAAACACAGAAACGACAAATTTTGCCACGATTCCAATAAATGCATGGGGATTTAGTAGCATGGCCACAAGTCAAAAGAGACTTTCCTTTATATGGGTCTATCTGGTCCCTGTAGATCTACAGTCAATCACATTGCTATATTTTTATTATCATCTTATTTTTTAAAACCAAAGTATGTGGTACCTTCAAGTTAGCAAGTTATTCACACATTTCCCTTCATTCTGAAGGTATGTATTTATTATTTAATACCCACAACAAACCTTAGCCACACTTGTTCTGAAGACAGAATAACATTGCAAAGGTTTTAGAAGAGAAACAGCTATTAACTTTTGTCATTTTGAAAACCAAACAATTCATTAATCTTGCAATTACACTTCACAAGACAAGATGCACTGTGCAAAAATCTCAAGAAGATTCCTTTGGGCAGCTCTTATACCTCAACGGCCTACGTTTCCAAATTGAAAAAACACTTGGGGTGTATCATCATATTACTGTGAGATCTCACATTTTAGGATATCCTTAAAATGCGAAGCACAGGACAAAGACTTCTAGCAAGGAAATAAAATTACTGTAACTTTATACTTAAAGTGAAAGTGAGAACCTTCACGATACATGGTAAACTGATATTGCTTAAATCAGAAATGTCAAAACTGTATTCAGTGAGCAAGTGAAAAAAAATCAAAATCAATTCCATTAGTGAGACACGGGGGTGTTAAAATAAAAGTTATTTAAATTAAAAAATATACTTATCTGAATTCTAAGAAGAAACAATAGCACATTTATGAAAACAGGAGGAATTATACCTTTCATGATTAACCCAGCAACATCTACTTCAATCAGTCATTCACTTGAAAGCTTTCATGCTTTCCGGCAATGAAACAGCCAACATGGAGATGTACATGCTGGGCAGTTGGCAAAACTCATGCTAACATTTGTCTACAAGAATTTAACTCCTTTCACACAGTCAGAATCCTTGGCTTGGAGAAGTGGTGCTGAACCCCTTATAACTGAAGCATGCTTCTTCACCCATTTCAGCTATCATTTCTTTTATGTTTGTGCCATTTAAGCAGAAATATTCAAGTATGGCAGTCGCTTTATGAAGACTTAGTCAGATTACAACTACTTCTTTCCAAGGTCTAATACCAACCAGGCAATGTGACTTTCAGTTCTAAACATATGTAACAGGAAAACTAATCACACACAGCCCGATTTCAATACCTTTTTCTCCCAAGAGCCCTTCTGAAAAGTCAGTGCTTGGTAAGTTTCAGGGAGAAACACTTTTCTAGAATCCATTTCTACTCTCACTTCCCTGAAAGGGCAGCAAGAGGTCACCAGCTGCAGATGGTGGCTTGCAGCAAGACTCAAACCACTGCTCCTCAGAATGCATAAAATCATGTAAAATAAGCCAGATTCTGAGGAGTGCTGCCACTTGCACACCTTATTCTTTTCTTCAAGCGCTTTTAAGAATACACATTGCTAAGAGAGGACTTTCTGCACACATTTCCCATCTTACACTCATTCAGGTGTTTTTTTTCCCCCAACCATTCGGGGTGGTATAGGCACAGCAGAACATGAAGCCTGCTTAGCCAAAAACAACTTGCTTACCCTACGGCCAAGAGTCACTGTTAACACTGAAGAAGTCTCTCTTGATTTTTGTTTAATTGGGCCTTTGATGTAGCTACAGGTTCTAAGCTGCTGGAACAGAAGTTTAAACTTGTCAATAAGTAAGGATTAACTCATGGTACAGTTGAGCGTGTCACAGGGGTTGACGACAGCAAAGCCACTAGAATGGAAACAAATCTTCAAAGTATTTCAGAAACCAGCTTATTTTATGGAATTGTTTGCAGAACACATTTATCATGATGCAGAATTAAACGGAAAGCAGTCAGTCAAGAACAAACAATACTCATGCAAGTTGCTTTTTCAAATCATATACCTGCAATTACAGCTTGCTCTGCCCGAGTTCTGCCTTACTATCAGGAGCAACTACTTTTTAAATCAATTTTAGTCTAGGCAATCACATTCAAACTGAAGTTCAGCAACACATGAAAAATCAATATCTATTTCAAGAGTCACGCTTTTGGTCAATAGTCATCAGCTGCAAATGAGTAAGCCATACTGCTGGACTGCAGAGCACCCCTCTGCCTTTTTCCACAGCGCTGAAAGAACAGATGTGAGTCTTACTTCTTTCACTTTCAACGGTCTTCCACCAAGACTATGCTTGTTCAAAACCTCTGCAGCCTTTTTCATGCTTTCTTCCATCTTGAATTCAACAACACTGTGGAGATAGAAGACTTCTAAGAACACTGCCTGTATCTTAAGAGATACCTCATTTCTTGCTAAAAATTCATAAGTGAACTTACGCGCATCCCTGATGATATCATTTCACAGACGAATAACAAGGAGAGGAGGGAAGAAAAAATAAAGTAAGTAAAAGCACAAAACACAAACAACATTCAAAAAAAATCAGTTAACTCTAATAGAAAAAAATGAATGCAATGTTACCCAATAAAACCTTTATTACTTGAATTCCATAAGATATAATTGCTTATGCATTAAAAGGGTTAAGCTGTAGTTTCTGAAGTTGTAACAAGCAGAACTAAGTCCATGTTCTCCAAGAAAAATACCACACGCGTCATATCAACTGTTCTTCTCTGTCATACAGCAAAATCCTGGCCATGTTGTCTCACCCTAAATCCATATCCTTCAGGACAGTTAAGTGAGCTCCTACTGTTTCTTCCTGCAAGATATTTTCACTGGACTGAAGGACTTAAGTCAATTTCTAAACTTAAATGCATATTGCCTTCATAGGTACTTATGTTTACACTCACAGGAAGTATATTTTACAGAACCTGCTTCTACACGCTGCCCTTACAAATTCGGCAAACCACTACAGTGACATTTTCCAAAACACAAGTATTACTTTAATATTCCATACCACTATACATACTGCTAGGGTCCATGGGCAGTGCAAACAGCCAACACCAACTGAACACAGTGGAAGACCACCCTAACACTCTTTCCAAGTTCCCATCCCACCACCTCCCCATCCCCACAGCTTTTAAGCAATCCTGTGCTATAGCCACTAAGCATACACACCCTGCCTCCCTGACTTCCTTTCATTCCACGCCACTATGCAATTACATTTGTCATGTAGAAAATCCACAGAAGAAATTCTCACAAACACTTACCCTTGACTTTCCTTCAGCGTCCATTAAGAGCTCCACGTATGTTACCTCACCAACTACAAATCAGATTCCAGACGACACATATACCAAGGGAGAAAAGCCAAGAAAACAATGGGAATTTAGAACAATCAACCGTGTATGGAGCCTCTGCCTTATAAGAAAGCCCAGAAACACTCCATGTTCTCCAAACCACAAAACTGGACAATTACAGGTATGCAGTAAAATCTTAAGAATTAAGTATGTTCTTGATTTTCCTCCACTTGAAAAGCCGGCTATTTCCACAATATCTATTTATTCGATCTTTAGAGCTCACTGACGACACCTCAGGCAATCCAAATCTGTGAGGAAGTCCACAAAACGATTTTCCTTCTCTTTGCATGGCATGCAGTCTCATCTCCCCAGCCCAGAACCTGAACAATCATTCACTTTTCTCAGGACTTTTCTCCAGTAGATATCCAAAGAAGTGATCGGACTGACCCAACAGACCAAAAGATCATTCACTGCCTACTTCATTTCAGCACTTTAGCCTGTTGTTAAGTCACTGTAAAATTTCAGTTCATATTTTAGGCTTGACAATAATACTTAGCTGTCTGCCTTATTTGCTTCCAAGACAAGACAGCTTACAGCAAAATATAAAACACACCAGAAAACCATATCTGCACCATTCCTCACGAGATTAGGATTGCTTTTTGTTATGTTGGTCTTTTTCCTTTTTTGTTTTGCTTTTCTGACCACAGAACTATATGATGCATCTCCAGGACACAACTACTGCAATGGCTGCTGCCCTTGAAGTGAGTGGCATACAGAGGTTTTTCAGAATCACTTTTTTAAATAAGACTTTTTTCTTTGCACATTCTACTTTATAAATACAAGATAAGAGGACTCCAAGTTGCATTATCTGAAAGGTGGAATGAAAACAGTATCACAACTAGATGTGAATACTGATAGCATACTCTAAGCAAGGGAATCTCACATTCAAGAGTTTCCTTCCCAGAGAGGGAGAGCACTCAGCCCCACCACCCACAGGAGCAGTCCTTCAGACACACACCACCACTGGAATGGACTGTTCCACATTTTTTTTCTAGAACCAGGAAGAAAAGGAATGCTTGATAAAATTGCATTTTTCTTCTTCCATTTCCAATTTAAAAACAAATTAATCCACATCAATATTCCATCCAAAGAGCAGTCAGTTTGACAGACTAAAGCAGTCATTCAATCATATTTTCGTGAGTTTCAAGCCTGGTAGAAGCAAACAAACCCCTTCAAAATTGTCAGGGCAGATTAGAGTGCTCACTAATTATCCATAGTATTATTCATTACTTCAGTGACAGCTCTTGAAACAAAGCATAACAAAAACCATCTCCTCCCTGTAATCCAAACAGTACAAGATCACGCCGTACCAGTGGGATTGCTTCCACAGCCAGCTGAGTGAAGGGATTGCACTGTCACAGTCCTCCTGGCACCATCTCTGGTGGGACATGGGCACCGTGCACCAGAAAACATTCAGCATTACCAAGACATTCTGAAGCCATTCATCTCAACAGCAGCAGCCAATGGAACTTTTATCAAGAACGCAGTCATGATTCAACAATTTATGCAGTACGACAACAAATGCCCAGATTGCCTACAATAGAAAAGCACTCAATTTCACAGAGCACAGCAGTGACAAGTTACATGCCTGTGACTGTGTGCTCAATAACATTCCTGCGCCCCTGGATCAAGGGCCCTCTGAGCTGCTAATCAAAGCCAGCTGCAACTCCTAACATGCACATCAGCACTCCCAGAAAGAAGTCTGCCTACCTGGAACATAACATACTAAATATAATTTAACATCGGATTTTTTTATTTTTTTTTTAAATGAATATGACCTCTGGACAAAATTTCCTGAAGTCTGCTACAGCAGCAATTGTGTATTACCTGGAAAATTTTGTCAGTTTGCTCAGTACTTCACGTTCAACCCTTACAGACACGGGCACTAGAACTGAAACACACATCTTCCACACCTTTGAATTTTCCTGAATAG
>JAPSGF010000158.1:30745-47223 GCA_035772895.1 Perdix hodgsoniae
TCACTAACAAAACATGTGTGTGGAGGGGGGAAATGACACAGATACTGAGCCACTACACTATTTAACAAAACAATTCCAGATTACAGAACTGAAGAAAAAAAAAACAGCTCTTTTCACTTTTTTCCCCTAAGAAACACATTAACTTGACAATTCTTCCAGACTTCTTATTTGAGATCAGCAAAGGAAGCCTGTGCTAGGTCACGTTTTGCTTGGCTTCTTCGGAGATTCCAAACCACAGAAACATCAGAAGATCAGGAAGTGCGGAAATATCAGTGATAGAAGGCAAGGATAGCCTGTAACTTTGCAGAGACAATTAAGCCACAGAGAAATAGCAGTAGCAGACAGCCCTGTCTGAAACCTCCCGAGGGAAAAAGAACACAGCTCCTTCTGCTAGCAAATAGTTGGCTTGTGTGAGGGAAGATATCCTGCATCCACAAGCAAAGAAACTTCATTCAAACACAAGAAGATCACTCAGGGTACTTAAAAGGAGCCAACAATAAAGATGAGGAGACTCTATCAGAGTGTGTAGTGATAGGACAAGGGGTAACAGCTTTAAACTAGAGGAGGAAAGATTTAGATGAGATGTTAGGAAGGAATTCTTTACTGAGTGCTGAGGCCCAGGCTGTGTTCCCATCTCCAGAAGGGCACACGGCCACGCTGGATGGGGCCCCAGGCAGCCGAAGCTGGTAGGTGTCCCATGGCACAAGAGGTTGAAACTAGATGATCATGAAGGTTCCTTCCAACTCAATCTATCATTCTACAAATGCCAGATCAGCATCCAGGGGGAGAGAAAATTTACAGAAAATACTAGCTCTAAGTTAATGCAAATATAATTAAGGAATATGTACTGCACAGTGTCATGACAGACTTCCTTTTTAAAGCTCTTATCTGAGAGACTTCAGGAACTCAGCATTTCCTATTACAGATGACTGCAGCAGAAATGGAAACAAGTAGAAAAGCTAACTAACGCCATCTCTAACTCTTATTTATGACCAAGTGCTACTTCATAGTCATCATTTCTTCTTTGGGAAGAGAATATAAAATCTGGGAAGTTTTATCTGCACTGAAAATTTAGACTTTACAGCAAGTTAGTCTGTGAGCATTCACACATCTGAGAACTGAAACTAGGAGAAAATGCTCAGCTGTAGACATCAGATTTGAGGAATACAAAGTTGGGCAATATGATTCTCTCTGAAAGGTCCAAAGATGCAAGTATCAGCAAGTTGAGAAGCACAGAAAGTGGCACATGCTTTACGTAACAGTAGTTGCTTTAACTCAAAGAGTCAAAAGTAAATAATAAAGTAGCTTCTCAAGACAACACCAAAATTAAATAGAGTTCCATTATTTTCACTACAGTCAAAACAAATGATTCAAAAGCAAAAAGACTGTGCTATCAAAAGCCTGATATCTTTAATATTAGACAATTTGTAATTTGCTAATTACCCCTTCATTTACGGTGCTTAAAAGCTCATGACTGACAACTGCTAGAAAGTTTCATGGTGGGCAGGGAAGAGACAACACTTACTGCATATAATGTACAAAGCTTTAGTTAAAAGCTAAGAAAAATATTTTTACCAAAGGGGAAATGGATAACTTTTAGCACAGGGGAGTGGAAGTCTCACTTTTGCATGACTGACCAGAAGAAAAAAGCCTGAGCAGCTTTGGTTCTACTCCACCACCTTGAAAAGATGGTTAGAGCAATGAAAATAGAGCAGTTTGATGGCTGTAACTGATCTGATGGCCTGATCTTAGCGGTCATTCCCAACCTTAATGTGGAAGAAACGGCCAGATCCACCCTCACACTTCAAAGTCTTAACTGAATTATCTACACTGAAAGCTTTAATGTTAATAAAATTTAAGATATTTGCTTAAAATATTGTTAGCATTGGAGTGGAACTGAAGCCTCCTCTGTGCATCTTACTGGGAAACTGATTGTGCCACCTCTTGAACAAGATGGCAGACAGCTCAAGAGCATCAAGCACAATTTCTGTTCTTAGTGAAATGGCACAATTTCCATTAAATTTAACTATCAAGGCAGAAATGCTAAATTTAGTTTGGTTTAAAAAAAATACAACAGAACAACATAAATTTGCAGTTTTAAGTCTATTATAAGGTACCAAATTACACTGATAATGGTTTTTCAATACATTTAATTGAAGCACTGCCCTCACAAATCAGGCCTAAACAGTGCTCACAGCTCAGCTCTCACTCATATTTGGTGCGTAGCTGGATTTAAAAGATCTAAAGCTCACAAATACTAAAACTACTGAACAGACCTAAAATAAACCTACTGACTGTACAAAGTAAGTCCTGAATGGAAAACGTTGTGCAAAAGAAAACAAAGAAGTTAAAGGCTTGCAATCACCACAGCTCTCAGCTACTAGTTTGTCTTCCTAGGAACACTCAGGTGCCTTGCTGTGAACATACCATACCCATCAGTACTGGCAAACCCCTCTCTGTGCAGTCACCATGCATGTAAATTCATGACAAAAAAAGACTTCAGACAGCATTCTCGCATGTCTGAAAAGTACCACCAAGTTTCGAATTGTGAAAGTTCTTTCCAACACTGATGAAAAACACAAAAAACTCCAGCTCTACTTAACTTTCAATCACTATAATTTACTGCAGTATATTTTCTGCTTTGATCAGAAAGTGAATTAAGCTGAAACATCTGCAATTAACAAAAGTACAACTGTTTTGGCTGGGAGACAGACGATTTTTCCTTCATAGCATCTAGTATGATGCTGTGTTTTGGCTTCAGGTGAAAAACAATGTTGGTAACACATCAACGTTTCAGTTGTTGCTGAGGTGCACCGCACAGAGCTCTAAGTTCTAACCTCCCTGTGGAACACTGATGACAGCATGATTCTCATGCAAGGTATTTTACTGGCATTCATTGAAATTCTACTTCCTAGTGCAGAAAGAAGGGCACTGAAGCATTAGCTGCAGTTGCAGATTCAATATTAAAAATAAACTGACTAGTACCAAGGTGGTTGTGGAACCTGATGTTGAAGAATGATGGAAGCAGTTCAGGAAGGAAGGAGGGAGGTTGAGAGGCCTGCAAAAGATCCATTCTTAAGTAAATTAAGATAGGAGAAGAAACCCTTTTGTGACAAGATGCTGTTGAGAACTTGTCAGCACACCAAGTGAAAGCAAGGGGAGAAAAAAGACAGATAAATTAACCCACCCTTTTCTCTTTGTCAATCAGAAACTGCACATGCAGTTTAGCAGTTGCTTCTCCTCATATAAAGTTTAATCTGCCAATAGCTTTGCCACAGACTAGAACATAACTACCTTTAGAGTTAACATTCCTCCTTGTACTGTCTGCCATCCTGCTACTCTTGACAAGAAAAGGTTTTAAATACAAAACTCTCTACTTCCTAAAGGTATCTGTAAATGTCTCAAATTCAATTATTTGTTGTAATCATGCAGTACTGCACAGTGTATACCAGCTGTCATGAAGTATTACCATTTTGTTTCCCAAGACAAAGACATTTGATGGGGGACAGATTAAGACCCATATTAAGTATTTGATCATGTTTACTTTTAGATTCCACTTACATTCTGAAGACCTGCTCCCTCATTCTTCTGAAGCCACCTAACAACTGCCAGTGATCAGTACTGATAAAACATTGTGTCTGTCAGCCAGTACAAGGGAGTTGCAAACAAGAACACTCGTTAATTTTGTTAACAACTTTTTAATACTGCATACCTGTAATTGAGTTTCACCAACGAATACACTGAAATGACTGAACTAGGCATTGCTCTTGAGAGAGATGTCACCTTTAGAAGATTTCAGATGTGCGCATCTGAAAGAACCAGATCATGGAAATATCAGACCTCCAAAGCTCATATCCTAACCCATACTTACTGACACAAAACAGCTGATGGAGGTGAACTCCTCCATTCAGTCCCCTGCTACGCCATTGCTGCTAACAGCTTCAGTCTTTAGACTGCCAAGCAATGCAGCAGTCACAAATCCCCTACATTTATCCTTTGTGTACAAATCCATTTCACATGCTCTCAAAGCCTTGAACATTTAGCCTGTAATTCTTACACTCACAAACCAAGAATTCTAACATTTAGATTTTTCCTCAGCTACATTCCTGGTTCTTGGAACTACTATGCCTTATATCAAGAAGCACCGATGCAGCGAGTTCAAGCACAGCACAAAAGCACCAATTTGGAAGAAGTCAGGAACTAATTAGAATGAATCACAACTACACAGCAAATCTAAACTGTAATGTTTTAAGAAGCAGTCCCAAAAACCAAGAACAATGCTTCTCAATATTTAGCATATCAACCCTGCAGACAGAATGAAGAGGTTTCAACGTTCCCCTAGGAGTATCTGCTGGAATGAGCAGCTGAACAGCAAGGCAGGAAACAATCTCACATCGGACTTTTCCATCCACGTGAACTGGAGAGAAACCACAAAACACTTGGAACGGAATTCAACATAGCACTTAAAGTTAGACATCTACACATACAGATACTCCTATTAACCAATGTATCTTGTGTAGCAAAGTAAAAGCATAGTTTAAAGCAAGGGACCATGCATGATTGGGGCCTGTTAAAGCAGTCTCTTAAGACTGTAATCTTCAGATTTCAGGAAACCCTTGGTTGCATCTCAAGTGTCAACATCTCACATCCTCTAACTATGGCAGTTTGTCAGGGCTTATAGTCCTTAAGTTCACTGCACAGACTCCGCAGCTCCATTTTGCCTCCAAAAACAGACATTGGAAAACACTTTTGGAAGTGTTTTTCCTGATTCTTTAGGCCGCAACTCATGAACCATCATCCCTTATCTAGTTCAAACAACAGTGAACATTGCTCTCTATCTTGCTAGGCTTATACTATGTATTTTAGAAGTGACCCACAAGAGGAATGGTTGCATTCATAACTCCTACCATGGTTTGAGATATTTTATTGATAGGGAAGCCAAGTATTTTCTGGCCAACCCACTGCATTTCCAAAGCAACTTCAAAATCTGCAGGCTGGGCATCAACTTAAAGAAATAAGTGAGCCAAAAATATGCATTTAGACTCACCACCACCTGAGCGTAATCAACTCAGTTTCTTCATCATCTTGAAGAGATGAAGATGCTAAGGCCTGCAAACTAAGAAGGTTCCCGTTCACAGGTGTAAACCGAAGAGAACCAGGGATGGGGCAAACAGAATACACTCGATTTCCAGAGCCCTATCCATGTTGAGGTACATGCCAAAGCATAAACCTGATTTTTCTCCTTTGCAGGTCACCCTTAAATACATTTTTAGTGATATCAACTGGCAATGCCGATCTTTCTCTAAGCCCAAATCACTACAAAGTTTGGAGACACACATGCAGGAACACACTTGCTAGATCAGCATTACATAACTAACTCATTACCAAGAGACAGTAGAATTCTTCAGGAAGTTTTACTGCATGTCAAGACTAAAACCTGATAAAAGCATCTTTTATTTTTTTTCCCCCCATCAATAAGACAAATGCTCTTCATAATCTCTGATGAAACGCTATAATAAATATGCCAACGTGCCTATAGAAGATCTCCCCATCTGGAAGGCTGCCAGAGAACAAAACTGTGCAGCACAAAAAAAAGCCTTCAAGGAGATCTTTCCCAAAACTCATGTCACAAGTTCACCCAGAACTTCAACTGTTAAGTTCACAAAGTTAGCAGCAAGTCAGCTGACAGACACCACTTGATCAAAATTAGTTGTACTTTACCTTTCTCTTTGACCAAATCTTTCAGAGACTGCCACTTCACATCAAATGGAATATTTGTAATGAAAGCTCTGTATCTCTTGGAAGGATTAGCGTATGGCTCAAAGCGATTTCCTCCTCTTTTCACACTCTTCTCTTTCCTTTTCTCATTCTGACTCGGTCGTTCACCTTCACTGCAAACAATGAAAGACAATAAGATATATTAAATACACTGACATTCTATCCATGTCATACCACCCTACAGAATGTCATTTTTCTATATTCAGAACAAAAAAATCGAAACTTTCAAGATTTCATCTACTTGTGTTACTCACAGCACGGTCACAAGAGCAGAGATTGGCACTCACACAACCAGTGCTACACACTGTATTCTAACAGTGATATCCCAGCATCGACAACTTGTATCACCACAACAAGCTACTTTCTCCCATACTTATTTACGCAGGCTTACTTATTTACTAAGGCTTCTGATGACTGCAGATGATGAATCTCTTCAATGCCAAGCAGGCAAAACTGCACAACCCTTGTAGTGCTCCAGACCAGATATCCACTACTTTTTCCTTAACCTATCATTTTTCAACATCTTTTAGAGAAATAATGCATTCATCCACATTTATATTCTTGCACTGTAAGAATTTCAGCAAAGTGATGCTGCATTTTATCACTCCCTTCAGTGACAACACTTTTTACTCTCCACCCCCAAAACATAATTTTCGGACAGTGCAAATCCAAATCCTTTCAAGAAACACCTGGAATAGTCTCCATAACTATTCCAGAACACTAGCTCTAACAAGCCAAAAGTAAGCAAGAAGAAACTATTGCTAAACCAACCCAGCTGCCCATCAGGTCTTAAGAGGACATAAGTGTAAGTAATCATGGAATGGTTTGGGTTGGGAGGGACCTCAGAGATCGCCTTGTTTCAACCCCCTCCCACCAGACCAGGTTGCTCAGAGCCCCATCCAGGCTGGCCCCAGACGCTCCCACGGAGGAGAACAGCACTATTAAAAAACAGCACTCAGTATGTAAAATGTAAATATTCAAAAATAAAATAAGAAAATGAAATACTTCAGCCTCAGCCTGACACAATTTTTTAACTGAGTCAATTAGTTTTCCTGCTCACTGTGTGCTGTTCAGAAGATGCAAAAACACAGCTTTAGAAGAAATCCAAGAGAACACAAGTCTTAGAACATCAACTTATTTGTGTATACAATGAGTTTTTATAGAGCCTGTACAGTCCAAGCCATATCAGAAACTAGTATTTGTGTAAGAAATTTGATTTCTGATGTGAACATACTTCAGCATCAACACTATTCACTCCTCTAGAACCATTTCAAATCACCAAGCAGATACAACAGCCTGCAGGGTGGGACGTATACAGATGCCTATGAAGTGTTATACTGGAACAGATTCCTCATTTTCACTGTGTGACAACTTGTACTTTTCTAGTCACAAGCACATGCTGAAATCAAATACACAGAAGCGTTGTACTTAACAGGTACAGCCATAACGGCAAACAGGATTTGTCCTTAACTATGGCCATCATGTTCCAATTGGACAGCAAAGGAGACATAGGTTCTGTGCAAGTAATATGCTGGAAGGAAGGTCTATAATGAAATCTACAGTATTTAATCAGAAACTGAAGTTTCAGACTTTCCCACTTGGAGCTCTTGAAAAGCTCCTTAAATGATGAAATAATGAAAAACTCCAGAACAGGTCAGGAAAGTCCTCGGAACTCCTTAACTTCTGTTTGACTGAAGAAATAACACAAAGCTGAGCATGCCTGCTACACCCAATGCACAGCTGTTCCTCAGCCCTGGAACTGTGACAAACAGGTAGAACTGCTGTGAAACACGCTTCAAGCTCACACTGTGATGCAAAGACATTTTCCAGCTTTGCGTTTAAAGCTCTCAGATTAGATTATAAACATATCAAGCTGTCACATATCTCTATAAAGAATTCAGACAAGCAACACTACCAGCCATTAAAGGCAAATACAAAACTAGGAATTATTCCTGCAAATGTTCAGTGTAACAAAATCCAGCCAAAGTCCAGGTGAAAAGAAACTGCTTCAGCTACAAAGTTTTCCATTTGCAGGACTTTGGGTATACATCCACAGCTACCCCAGCACCCGAAAAGCAATAACAGTAAAAGCATGACAGCAAGGTGCAGGGCCACAGAGGTCACTGTAGTTGTCAAACATGAACACAACTGATTAGTCAGGACTTCCTGACAGCAGGAAGGAGTGAATTCCCCACATCACCTAAAAATACATCATGTCTGTATGTGTCACTAAGAGAGAGGTGACTGAAATGAAACTCCCGCAGCAGCTTTGTCCATCCCAATAGGGAACTACTCTGAATAACTATGATCCATTTACAAAGATAACATAAAGTATACAGAAAAAAAACACCTCCAGGGCACAGGCAGGATAGCAGAAAGTAACACATTTCAGTAGCTTTCAGAATACACTTTATTTACTTTGATTTCCCTTCTGTTACAGCACCAAACACCTCAGGACTACCAAAGTGTTACCAAATAAACGACTGTAACTGCATCACCCAGGGCTGCAGGCTGTGTGGCGTAAAGTGACCCCCAAATAGGAGCATCCTATAGGGATCGAATGGCCAGCACTCAGGGATAATGAGCTGAAGGGCCTCCCGCAGCCCCAGCTGACTGCAGCTGCGGGTTGTTTTGGTTTTAAGACACCTCTCACACTGTGGATCCACACAGCACAGTACAGCACCTAACAGTGCTCAGCAGCTGGAACCGTGAGCTGTGCAGAACCTCAGGAAATCCACTTCCACGCAGCTGACCTCCCGGCCGGGATCACTTACAAAACACAACCGTGTTCTAATCTACACAGTATTTAAGGCCTGGGGACAAAAATTAACTGAGGAAAAAAAAAAAAAAAGGAAGAAAGAAATTAAGAAAAACCACAACAGCCTGCAGCCCGTATTCCTCAGATTCACAATTAGGAAAAGAAAGCTTCGCTCCCTGTGAAACTTCTCAGCGTTCCGTCATCGTTCCCACACGAAAGCGCTGCGCAGCTGCTTTTCCTGTCTACCATCACCACGCTCACTGACCTCCCGCCGTAACCCCCGGATTCTTACCGTTTTTCCCTTTCTGACACCTTCCCTACATCTAATCACCTCCCCCCGCCTGCCGCCCCAGGCCCGAGGCGCGGGAAGGCCGCGTGGGGTACGTTGGGCCCGGCCGGGTCGGCGGCCCTCAGCAGCACCCTTACCTCTTGGCAGGCGCGTCCCCGGCGCCGCCCGCCCCGTTGGGAGGTGGCGGGGCCACCGCCGCCGGCGGTTCCTCCATTTTACCCCCGGCGCTTTCGGTGGCCGCCGCTACAGCCGCCGCTGCCGCCATTTTCCCAACGGTGCGCCTTTGTGTGAGGAGAGCCCGCCCCGCCGCTGCGCGCGAGGAACGCCGGGAGCCGGGGGGGAAGGGGCGCGCGAGGGGCGCGCTGCGTTTTGCGTCATCTTCCTGCGCCACTCTCGTGTTCCCTGTGGTGTCACACTTCTCGCGAGAGGTCCAGGGCACGGAGCGGGTGCGGTGCGGCGCAGCGCGACGTAGTGCAGTGTAGCACAGCGCAGCGTAGCGCGGCTTGGCCTGGCACAGCGTAACACAGCGTAGCACAGCACAGCTCAGCATAGCACGGCTTGGCCTGGCACAGCGTGGTACAGCATAGCACGGCACGGCATGGCATAGCACGGCGCAGTGTAGCACATCACGGTATGGCACGGCACAGCATAGCACAGCATGTCACGGCCTGGCCTGGCACAGCATAGCACAGGTTGGTACAGCATAGCACAGGTTGGTACAGCATAGCACAGCACAGCATAGCACAGTGTGGTAGAGCATAGCATAGCATGGTATGGCAGAGCATGGCATAGTACAGCACAGTGTAGCAAGGCCTGGCATGGTATAGCACATCGTGGCATAGCACAGCACAGCATGGCATAGCACAACATGGCATAACAACACAGCATGGCATAGCACATCGTGGCATAACACAACACAGCATGGCATGGCATAGCACGGCCTGGCATATATAGCATAGCCTGGCATAACAGAGCACAGCATGGTTTAGCATAGCATAGGATGGCATAGCACAGTGCAGCATAACACAGTGTGGCATAGCACAACCTAGCACAGTGTAGTGCAGCCTGGCATAGCACAGCACAGAACAGCATTGTAGGAAATATCCAAATAATTTTCCAGGACGGTATCTCTGATAAAGCAGATTTTATTCACAATTGCAATGGCGGGCCTCCTGCAAGCAGGAGAGCACCCAGAAAACAGAGTTACATCTTTTATTCCCTATTCCCCGACGCTTATCTCTTTCTCCCCTGGCTCCTCAGTGGCTGAGTACTTCAGGTTCACAATCTTCTCGACACTTCACTAAACATGGAAACACTGGACAAACATCAATTTTTGCTGCATAAGTGTAAATCTGTAGTTAATTAATTAACTTAGTCCACAGCTGATCATCATTTTGCAGATACCTGCTTTTCCTTCTTACTATAGGGATAAGCTTGGGAGAAAGACAGGGCAGCGTCCTGGTGCCTGCCTGTCATACCCCAACCTCACAGAGTGAGGCAGTTCAGCCTTGTGCAGAGGCCCTCATTGCTTTCATGTTTGCTAAATCTGTCTTTCTTTTGCTGGGAGTTTCTTATCCTATCAGAACAACTCTACAGTATGTTTTCTGATCCCTAACACTATACTTGCATTGTTTGGAACATCTAACAACTATTACAGTTTTGCAAGAAAGAATTAATCGCATAATTCAGTAATAATGTTTCTAAAAGATGCTGCTAACATACATAGTATTTTACTTTTTAGATCAACTATTTCTAAGGATAAGTTACAGAATACAAATGCATTATGTTCTACTCCTTCAAACCAATTGATCTTTTTAATATCAAATGCAGAAACAGCATTCCATTCCCACAGCATGGCACACCATGTGGGCTGGGGTGGCTCTCCACCACTCAGGCTTAGCCTGGGTTCTGTTCTGCCCAGCACTGGGCTGTGAAGGTTACATCCTGTGGTGGTGCTGTGCACATTGGACCTCCAATGAGACTCTATCAGCACTACACACCCCAGCCAGCTCGGGGGTCTCTCTGTGTATGCACACACCTGAGGGAAGGTGCAAAGCAGACAAAACTGGGATCTGCAGGGGTGCTCAGGACAGGGGGAGAAGCAGTGAGAGCAGAGAGAAATGTCTGAACATTGAGAACCACTTATAGACACCCATTCTTTTTGCACATTGATAGGCTTACGGTTCACGAGAGCAGTGATGTAATGGGTGATGAAAGTCACCTGACATTTCAAAGGCACTGAACTACACGTTACATATATGCTCACAATGAAATATGCAATTATTAAATACTGTGCATCAATTAGATGCCGATCTGCTAGCCTTATGTAGCAGTCACATAGTATTCCTGATACAGAATGTGGGTTGGCCATTATATGGATCTCCTCTAAACATTTTTAGACAGTTTGATGCCCTTCTGACTTTCTGGGGCCCAGACCTGCACCCAGGGCTCAAAGTGAAGCTGCACCGTGCAGAGCAGAGCAGGAGAGCCCCTTCCTTCACCTGGCAGCAGTGCTGGGAGCCATGCACTGCAGGGCACCTGTCAACCAGAAGCCCTATGTCTCTTGCAGGCTGATCTCTGGCCTCTCATCCTCTACCTGTAGCCACAGGCAATCCTCAGCAGCATGAAGTCCAGCCAGAGCAAGGACCGAATCCTGCTACAATAGGGAGATCAGAGGCCAGACAGAGCAGCCTGCAGAATGGGGCCTGGGGGTTTTGGTCGAGAGCGAGTTGGGTCTGAGGCAGCGGTGTGCCCTGGAGCCCAAAGGCCCCACAGCCCTGAGCTGCTGGAGCTCAGGGAGCATTGAGACACCATTCTCAACCAAAGGGTTTGGGTTTTGGTGGTGCTGGGGGCTGCGAGCTGGACTCAGGGATCCTGTGGGTTCCTTCCAACTCAGGCTGTGCTGTGAGCCTGCGATTCTGAGTGCTCAACTTGCAGCATCCAGAAGCTATTTTCGTGTCCCCTTTGGAAAGGGGGAGATTTTGATGAATGGCCTTTCTCCTCCCTTCTTCTGCATGGTGATGCCCAAAGCAGCAATGTGGATCTCCTCAGACTGACACGGCTGTCCTCACTCCTGGGCAGTTGTGATCTGGGGCTGCTTCAACCTGTTTGTATAATGAATATCAGGGTCACAGTTAAGATTTAATTGGGACAGAAATCAAACTGTTTGCAAAGGGGAACTAAAGCTAAAACTACACTGCAGAAATGCATGCTGCAGGCAGGTGGCTGAAGGAGCAGTTTCAGCCTGTGGCTCAGCCAGCATAACTTAATTTCTTTTTGTGTACAGTCAGTGATATCTGAGGGGAGTTTTTGGGTTTCTTCAACAAAAGCTTTCTATAGGTTGTAACCTTGAGGCAAATAGAAGGGTATCCAAGTTGTTAGACTTGAATTAGACAGTACCATAGCAGCTGTTACACATGTTGATCTTGAAAAACACTCAGAACAGTGGATGAACTTTGGCAGTGTCTCATCTTAACTGCCTAATGCTGTTTGATAGGAATCTATTTGGAATGGCCTCTGGAAGCCATAGCCCACTGCCACTGATGACTATGGACAGCAAGTGTGAAACTCTAAACCTTAATACAGGGACATCTCCTTCAAGAGTGTAAGTTCCCCATAGATACTCATAACATTGAAGCTGTGTATAGTGGAATAAAGGCTTTGGAAAGATACAGGAGAAAACATTTTTTTACAGGAAATGCTGCTGTGTGCCATGTGACTGTTTTGTAATGGTATGGATCTCAGTCCCTTCTGTTATCAGCATTGCTGACTCAAAAGGCGGGGGGGGGATGACGACGACACTCCAAAGGCTGTAATGAAGAGAGTTCCCACCCAAATCATGGTTGTAGGGGCTAGAAAATCCAAGCAGTTGTGTCTCAACTGTCAGATAATCAATTAATCCTATCTTGGAAAGTAACAGTCGGGAGAAGAGAGGGGACAAGGAAATTGATATTCTAAAAGACAACAATGATCAAGTGCTCATGTTTTTATATAGGATGATTGGCACAGAGGGAAAGTCAGCTTGTGGTAAGAAGGGAATAGATTATCCCTGTTCTCAGAGGGAGAAGAATCAGAGGAAATCTGCTGAACTTCATGGCACAATGCTTTAACTTCAGCTTCTAATTCTGGGGCCTGTGCCTAGATGTGTCGAGAGTTTAAAGCAGTAGACAATGAAGTCATGATGCAGTCTGATTCTGATTCAGTTCCTTTAGACATTTTGTATCTTATATCCTGTGTAGTTTTAGACTTTCGATTCTGTAATGCCTTAGAAGAGTTAAATAGGTATGGCAAAGATCTCTATTTAATCTCTATTAAGCTATGAAACCGTATTATTAACAGATTTACTATTATGACAGCAGGGACTTCGACTGCCCAGGCCATGCAGACACTTCCCTGCCTGTGCCTGGTGAGGTCCAATGCTAACTGAGGGACATGGACCATGTGTACAATCTTTGCACTCCTCTGCAGGTGGTGAGTTCAGGAGGAATGGTTATGTATCATTTTGTACTACTGAATGTAACGGTTCTTTATAAATTACTTTTGAAGGGTTTGATTCTCTGGGCTCTGTTCTGCTTCTTGGACTCTCAGGAGGTGACCAGGCTGGTTGGTGACCAGGGAGACGTGTCTGGGTGCTGCTGCCAGGGTTGCTGAACGCTCAGCATGCGTGGAGGTGATGTTGCAGAGCATTCAGCCATATTAGGCCGGGCCAGAAAAGGGCTGCAGCTGCCTCCTTTGTGTCCTGCTTGGTGAAGCTTCATTTGGCTCTGAAAAAGTTTGGGGCACCCCTGTGTTAAATCTAGAGGCAGTCCAGGTGACATGAGACTGACAGAGCAATGGAAGTCCACAGCTTGGCAGATGATTTGGAGCTGTGGGGACATGGAGAGGGAAATGCATGTGGAGTCATCTTTGTCATGAGGTTTTAGATGTGTGGGAAGGATTGATGCTGTAAAATCACAACACATCTGAGGAGCAGAATGCTCTGCCCAGGCTCATTATAAGGCTGATCTGATCACTGTGAAAGGATACATCAAGGATTTGGGAGGGCTCTTGGGGGCTGAATTAGGACACTTTAACTGAGTAACACTGCATGGCAGCAGTGAATCACTGCGGCCCATCACACAGCAGAATTTTTCTTGCCGTCAAATTGCTATGGCTCAGCGAAGCTCTGTGTGCTGTTTTCTCCCCACAATGGCTCCACATTCTCCACATTCTCCCTATGTCTGTTCTGGTGTCAGGAGGTTTGTGAGTGCTGTGGTAGTATTTCTGATTCATTGCATCAACTCCCTTTATCACCACCACCACCCATGGACACAATTCCTCTTGGAGCAGCACAGACCTCAAAACTGAGAAGCTGCTGTAAAAACCGGCAGCAAAACTCCATGTCACATCTGCTAAAATAACCCAGCAGAGCAAATGGAGCACTGGATGCAACAGCAGGATTTATTTCCAATTGATCCTTATCAGCCCTGTGTGCAAGAAAGGAGTGCACCGCACCATGTGTGCGTCAGGCAATGTCATCAAGCTGCAGTGGAGATGGAATGTCCAGCTCCAGGTGAGCTGTGAGAAAGAAAACCTCTCCTGGTGTCTTTGGGCAGCTGTGCATGCTGAGCTGGAGACTGAAACAGCATGGGCCTCAGGGCTGGCAGCTGGCACCGAGCTGCTGGCTCCAGCGGGCACTGCTTGGGATCGTGTTTTTAAAGCACACACTGGAAACATGGGAGAAGTGCAATCACTGTGTTTTCTGATCCAGACACGTATGCCCAAGGGAACCTTTACTGGATGGCTGCGCTTCAAACAACATTGCTTTTCTCATCTGCACGTGTGCAACAGACAGTGCCTGCAGGCAGGGGCGTCCCTAAGAAACAGCAGAAAGCTGAAGTCATGTCAAAACAAGGAAAGGACTCGTAACCTTGGCAGATTGATCTGGACATGCCAGGAAATACACTGAGAAACAAAGGGCAGCAGTAATCTGCTCTGAAAAACACTGGGAAAAATATAGGAGACGTGAAATAATAAGGACTGAGAAGGGATTGCTGGAGCAATCCCGTGTGCTGCCTGCATATGGCTTCCCTACTTGGAAGCAGGGGGTGTCCACATCAGCTGCCTTCTTGCTGAGGCTGCATCCCACCAAAATGATGGGCGTGAAGGGGTTCTATAAGGAACAGCAATGGAATAACAGCAAACCTTCAGCCTGGGTGGTATTCACCCAAGAGCCAAGAGGGAGCTGACACAATAGAGAGTTCACCTACCAACTGAGCAAGGTCACTGTTGTTTCAAACCATGGTGGTGTCAGAAATTGATGGAAGTCCCAGGTGGAAATGTGAGAAGCTGCTGACATCTGGCCCGAGCAGACTGGCACAACGTACCATGAGTTACTGGAAATGTGTATGAACATACCGTTGTGGGAAAGAGTTCCCATGTGTTGTGTATGAGGAAATCATGTTTTTCTCTGCCAGAGTTCTCCCAAAGAGTCAACAAGTTTATGCAGAGGAGCGAACCCGCTGGTAGTGCTTTACAAAAGCGTTCAGAAAGACTCCTTGGCAGAGGTCTGAAGAAACTCACCTGAGGTTCTGTGAGAAACCAATAGATTTTTCACAGCTATGAATTGTTAGAGATGCCCCATGAATGGGCGGTGGGTTAACAGGCAATGGCTTTGCGGCTGGGGAAGAGAAAGGCTGCTAGAAAATTGGAGCAAGAGATGTCCCTTCTGATATTGTCACCAGGAAGGGACTCATAATCTGTGTGATGGAGTGCAATTGAAGATATCCACCTCCTTAACACCCACAGAATTATTTTCTTGCACCAAGACATCTCACCCCACCTCTAAGCTCACAGGCAGGTCAGGACAAGTGGTGTTGGAAGTCATACTCGTGGGATCGAGTGCGCGGTGCGGAGTGTGAGCAACAAGCTGCTGGGCTGGGTGCCCCTGAGTGCTGGCAGTTCTGATTCAAGAGCGAGTTTTACATCTCCCTGCTGAGCCCCAGAGCCTCTGCTGTCTTTGTCCACCACCTCGACCAGGATGGGACTGTTGGAGGAGCTCTGGCACCACCAGTACTGGCTGCCACCCGGAGCCACCTGGGAAGACATGAAGGAGTCTGCGGACACACACTACCCAGAGCCTCAGGACCTCTGGCTCTGCATCCCTGGTGCTCTGCTGCTGATCGTTGTCCGATGCGTATTTGAAAGGTAGGTGCCACAAATCCAGCTTCTTCTGTGCTTGTTGTCAGCAGTGTCTGTGCAGGGTTCCCCTGGACTTACCCTTACCCATCTCCTAACCACAATAAAGCTGACAGGGGTTTGCTCCCAGAAATACTGAATCTCTCTGCATTTCGTGGCATTAAGCATTTGTGTGGCAGCAATGACAAGACAAGTCCGTCACTCAGCTGCACCTCAGCCATGGGTGGAGAGTCTCTCTGGGGAGATGGGATTGGGCTCTGCAGAGAGACAAGCTGGGAGCGTGCAACACAGAATAAGGCATTTGCTGGGTACATCAGGGCTGGAAGCCACTGCAGAGCCAGGGGTCAGCCTGGTCATAGAGGATACTCCCAAGGATGCCATGTGAGTCCCCACTCTCAGCACAGAGGAGGAAGGAGAGGACAGACATGGCTCCTACAGCCTGCTGTAGGACCATCCTGTTCAAACCACTCCTTCCTC
>JAPSGF010000158.1:47233-112316 GCA_035772895.1 Perdix hodgsoniae
TACAGCCTGCTGTAGGACCATCCTGTTCAAACCACTCCTTCCTCCTCCACAGCTCTGCCCTCCCCTTTCCTGGCACCAGAGCTCCCCAGTTCATGCAGGGTTGAGGTACTGCAGTGCCTCAGCGATGGGCATTCCAGCTTGACTGAGGGAAATGGTACTTCCAAGCAGAGCTTGTGAGCCTACAAGCCATCTCTGGCCTCTTGGGAGGGAACGATGCAGATTCATGTGGCTGAGTTTAGGATATGAATTCAAACGGGGCTTTGGGCACCTCTTCCAAAATGAGAGACTGACAGATGAGGGGAAATCAAGAATTACCACTGAGAGTAGGGCAGAATGTTGGGCAGACATGCAGCTGTCCAGCCAGGCAGGGCAGGACTTCAGTATCTGTGGAGTGGGAAGGCTGTGCTCAGCAAACCTGCCCTCAGCTGGAACGTGAACCTTCTCTCCTTCAATCCAGCCTATCCAGATCCCTCTGCAGAGCCACCCTGCCCTCAGGCAGATCAACACTCCCACCTAACTTGATGTCACCCACATACCTCCTGAGGGTGCACTCAATTTCCTCATCAAGATGGCAGATAAAAATATCAGAAGAAGAAGTGGCCTCAATACTAATATTTCTTACTGTTGTCGCCACTTGTGATGGGAAAGGGCATCACATCCTCTGCTCTGAACTCTCTTTCCTCTCGTAGAACCATAGCTCTGCCCCTGGGCAGGAGGCTGGGAGTGAGAGACAAGCAGAGGCCCAAAGCTCAGCCCAGTGCCACACTGGAAGGCTTCTACAAGCTGCTGGGCAGGACCCCAAAGGAGGTGAGTGCCCCTGTGCTGAGAGCCCAGGCAACCAACACCTCCTTCCCCCATTGCCTACCACCATTCTGGGGAAGAAACAGATATTTCACCATCCACCAATGCATTCAGCAGCCACAGCCCCAGCACCACCCGTCTGGTGTGTGTCAGATTGAGCAGATAGCTGGGAGCTGCAGGCTTTCCCAGCAAAGCAGCCATCTCCCCATGGTGGGCAGATCCCGTGGATAAGGCTCCTTATTTTTAGCAGAGTCCTTCAGATCATTGCTCACAGTCATGCATTCCTGGATCTGTAAAATAATTGACTTAAATTTGTATGAACCTTTGTCTAATTAATTAAAAAAATGCTTGCAAGCACAACTCTATTCTTACTTTAATCACTGTTTTAGGGCTAGGCAGTTTAATTGGGACTGTGTATGAAACAGATCGTGATGGAAATGGTGCTTTTGAGGCTGTTTGTTGCTCAATTGGATGTCCCATCTGATGTTACTGAGTGAACTAGTATGTTGTTTCTTTCACATCACAGACTAAGCTTATTTTATCTTCCTTTGTAACCCACAGCTGATAATCATCTGTCAAACATGCATCAGAGGTGAAAAAACTGTAGTCTTTCAGAGCAGGCACTGAGTCCCACTGCTGGAAAAATTGGATAGGGAGAACCAGTGCTAAGCTCCAAACCTGAGTATATATATTTCAGCACTGGAGTTTTAGAATGGCCAAAGTGATGTGGGAGGTCAGCAATGCAAACACAGCAGATCCAATTCTCTGCCAAAGAGAGGTGGTCTCTAGGGAAGCACCGACCCAGAGGGGCAAAAGCAGCCCCTCCCACCACATGGAGACAAAAGAGTCAGGAAGGCAAAGCGCTGCTTTCCCCATCTGTTCTGCAGGAGGACCTGATTTCAGTGGCCAAGCAAAGTGGCCTGCCAGTCAGAACAGTGCAGACCTGGTTCCGGCACCGGCGGGCCCAGGACCATCCCAGACTTACGAAGAGGTTCTGTGAGGCGAGGTAGGTGGGCCAGCATGGGGATAGGAACCTCCAACAAGGAGCTGTATGGCAGCCCACGTTGTACTTTCCACTCTCATATGTTGTCGTTGAGTCTCCTTCTATGGAGATAATTAAGACCAATTGGATGCTGACCTGTGCAAGCTATTGTAGGGAAATGCTTTAGCAGGGGGTTGGACTCGATGATCTCTTGAGGTCTCTTCCATCCCTAAAATTCTATGATTCTGTAATCATAGAATCACCAAGGTTGGAAAAGATTCCATGATCATCCAGTCCAGCTGTCCATCTACCACCAATATTTCCCACTACAGCATGTCCTTTAGTACAGCATCTACATGATCCACTTCCAGGGGTGGTGACCCCCCACTCCTTGGCAGCCCATTCTAGTGCCTGACCACTATTTTGGAGAAGGAATTGTTCCCAACATCCAATCTGAATCTTCCCTGGTGTAACTTTGGGCCATTCCCTCTCATCCTGTATTATCCTAATGCATATTGCAACAATATATGGAATCAGAAAGGACAGAAGAGTGTCCAGATGAAAAGAATCTTGTTATTGTTGGATCTCAGCTTGAGGCTTTAAACTGTATGTACAAAGAGGCTCCAATCAGCTACAAGATCCACTGTTCCTCATTCTCTGAAAACAACATTTCTCAGTGCTTGAATCCTGTTCCCACATCACAGTAGGAGACAGGTAGAGGCACCTCAGGAGTGATGCTGCATCCTGCTTAATGCTGGCAGCCTACATCTGGGATTTGGACACAGCAGAACCCAGGTGAGCTGTGGGTACCCCACTGCCTTACCAGCATATTGCTGCACATACAAACAGAGCTGAGGTGCTGCACATCTGTGTCCAAACAGAACCCCCATGGGCTTCTCAGCCAGTGGGAGAGCACCCACATCCATCTGCCCACACCTATTCCTTTTCCAGCTGTTTCTGCTCTGTAGCCCTTGTGCCTAAATACACCCGTGTTGCTGCTTTCTAGTCGGGTGCTGGATGTGATGGCAAAGCCTGCGAAGGTGTCCAACCTCCAGAGGGAGTTACAATTCCCTCTTTGTTTCTTTCTGTTTTAGCTGGAGATTCACATTCTATTTCACATCATTCTTCTCTGGGGTGACTCTCCTATACGATGTAAGTACGTACATCACTGTGTGATGACACCTTCCAGATGCTCCTCATTCATGGAAAATAAGTTTGATGCTCCTGGGCCGCTCCAAGGAATCCATAGATGATGTGTGGCCATGACTATGGGTTTGGACCAGAGTCTTGGAGTCAAAAAGGACAAATTCATGGACGTGGCACAGAACCATTCCCAATCCACATCCAGCAGAACATTCCCCTTCTCCAGATATGGGCCTGGTCATGTGGCTGTGGTGTCACCACATTTTTCTTTGTCCCACTGCCCGCTGGGTATCATCACTTTTGGTGGAACATTCACCACTGACAACTGCCATTCACTTTTGCAAAGGTCAGGGGCAGATTGGCTCCCACAAGCACTCTGACACCATATGTTTACTGAAGTGCTTTTTCATGCTGTTGATGTACACTATTAGGGATATGGACTCTTACTGCTGCCTTCTCTTTGTGCAGAAGCCATGGGTTTGGGATCACACTTTGTGCTGGCTGAGATATCCACAACAGGTGAGCTGCAAGTCTGCGGGATAACTCAAATTGGAAGGATGTTTCTTGTCAGCCATGAGCTAGAGCAGGTTCTCAGAGCAGGTCTTTCTCCAGTCTGGTTTTGAAGACCTTAAGGGATGGAAACTGCACAATGTCCCCAGGCAACCTGTCCTGTTGTTTGAAAATGGTCATGAGGATAATGTTTCCCCTTAGATCCACCTCTTGTTTCTAACCATGCACGCTGCCTCTCACCCTCCCACCATGAACCACAGTGAAAACCTGGATGTCTTTCTGACCAGCTCCCTCCAGGCAGTGCATATGGAGGAGCAGCAGGAGGCTGTCCTGCCTCTGCCCTGAGCAGCCACCTCTTCTCTATGAGTTTCTCTGTAATACAAGCCTGGTTTGAAGCAGCTCCATTTGTGGGGCCACAAAAGGGACCAGGTTTGAAGCAGCTCCATTTGTGGGGCCACAAAAGGGACCAGGCAGTCAGGACAACCCTTGAATTCTTGAAGAGGAATGGGGACAGAAAGTCCAATGGGTGAACCTGGCTCCCCTTAGTTCCTTTGTGACTTGCCTGTGCCCTCAACACAGCCGCCAGCACAGCAGCCAACAGTTCAGCTGCAGGGGATGGGGAAACGTAATATGACAGCCCTGCTGTCCCAAATGCAGCCTGAATGAATGCACTGACCTGGGAAGAGCCTTGTCCTTTCCTGTCCCCCAAGGCTAAGCAAGGGTTGTCATGCTGCCTTTTGCTTGTGTCACAGCCTCTGCTACCTGCGCTGAGCTGGTTCTACCTGCTGGAGCTCTCCTTCTACTGCTCACTGGTTGTCACCCTTCCCTTTGATGTGAAGAGGAAGGTAAGTGACAGCAGCACAGCTGCAACCCACTGCATTGGCACCACTCAGCCTCCTGGGAATGCCCAGAAAATCCCCCGCCCTGGAGGCAGCATCTGAGTGAGGGCACACTGAGTTCTGCAGCTCTCCTCCCCTGAGCCTCACTCCACAGCAGCTTTGCCTTTCTGCCCACAAGACCAGGGGAGTGCTGTAGCTGACACCAGGACTGTGTGCCCAGCCAAGTGACAACCACTGGGTGGGCACAGTGCTGTGGCCCTTCTTTTCTGGCTCCCAGAACCAGAAGGCTCTGTCCTCCTGATGGGACAGACCAGGGTCCTGTTAATGCACGTATTGCTTGCACGGTGTATCCTGAGCAGTGGGATGTGCTGGCCTTCTGGGACCCACAGACCCAACAGCCACCTTTGCCCCCTCCCCAAGTGCCTTGGTCTGCAGTATAGGCTACACTGTGAGCTGTGGTTCAAACTCAGTTTCATTTCATCAATGATTGTTTAATTTGACAATTACATTTTCTTGCTCTGCCCCAGAATTGGACTCTACCCAGCTCTAGGAAGCACGTCCCAGGGGACATGCAGTGACTCTAAAAAGTGCCAACCATCCCATAGTGTTTGCAGGCTGCTGGCTGGAAAGTTGCAGTGCCTCTCAGGAGCAGCAGGAAGCTGCCACATGGGGCAGAGATGGAGCTGGGCATCTCATCACCTCCACAGAGCACTCAGGGTTCATGTTTTTGTATCCCATGCTGGACAGGGCTCTGATCTTGGTCAGAGCATTCTGTCCAAGCTGTAGGTGGCCCTGTTCATTGCTGGAGGTTTGGATTAGATGACCTCCAGTGATCCCTCCCAACTCAATTCAATGACTACCTTTGCACATATAGGCTTGTCCTTGTTGCAAGGTTCTCTGTTTCCACATGGGAAGGCATGTTCCCCACCTGCAGCATCTCCAGCCACCCCGATTGGTTCTTCTTCATGGGCAGTGCTGGGGAGTCCAGGCACTGCCTTCACTGTGGCTACTGGGCAGGTCCTGCCCCAGGCAAAAAGCATCTACTGTTACCACACACTGCTTTTCAGTACATGGAAGGGTGAGCCCATGTACAGCATAGGAGGAAAATAAGGACCATTAAGGGCTGATGCTTCATGGAGGTGTTTTCCACGTCCAACAAGGCAGCACCATCCACAAACAGCCACTGCCAGGTCAAGACACTCTGTCTTCTCCTTACAGGACTTCAAGGAACAGATCATACACCACATTGCCACCATCACTCTGATCTTTGTATCCTACTGTGCCAACCTGATACGGCTTGGGGTGATGATCATGCTGGTCCACGATGCCTCTGATTACCTTCTAGAGGTGAGTTCCCCTCACTCAGAAATGCAGTTCCATGCTCACATCTGTCAGTAGTGCATTGCTACATGTGATCTGTGCACTGGGAGGGCCAGGAAGCATCAGATTTACTTTTCCTGGGGGAAAGTGAGTGAGTGCACAACTGGGACATCAACCAACAAATCTGATAACCCATCAGCTCATGGGAAATCCCTGCAGTCCTGCAGGAGAGGAATGGGAGAAGGAGCACGCTGCCACATGAGATATATGGCTCTTTGTCTCTTTACAGCTGGCCAAGGTTCTCCATTACATGAAATGGAAGCGGGTCTGTGAAGCGGTCTTTATAGTTTTCGCTGTGGTGTTCATCAGCTCCCGCCTTGTCATTTTCCCACTAATGTGAGTTATGTTTTAACAAACAGAACATTCCAGGTAAGCTCAAAGACAAATCCAGCTAGAACTGAGGGAACTGAGAAGGAAAGCTGAGGATTGTTAGCTATAAATTAACCTTGAGTCACAAACTGCCCTTCGTCCCCAGGCTGTGGCTGTGTCCAATGCTGGGATGGTTACATGCTGTCACAGACACCCAGCTCCAGCTCCAACACAGGGAGAAGCACTGCCTGCTGCTCCTGGAGGGCATTGCGGGTTTCCAACCAGCAGCCTGTCTGTGAACACCATGGGATGGCTGGCAATTTTAAGAGTCACTGCATGTCTTTTGGGACCTGGGATGTCCTTGCTAGAGCTGGTAGAGTCTGTTTCTTGGGCAGAGCAAGAAGGCACCAAAGTGAAGCATGATTTCCCAGTCCTAGCACAGCTCAACTCTGCCCAGTGGACCCAGGAGACAAATATCTGTCCAGAAAGATTCTTGACCCTTGTAAGTGTGAAGGCACACAGCCTGCTGGAGTCTTGTCTCTTCTCATTCGTTTCTCTCTCTCTCCCACAGCACATACTATTACTATGTGACAAAATTTGAGATGTTCTTCCTAAGCTGCCTGATAAATGCTTTCCTGGTGATCCTGCAGCTGTTGCACATTTTCTGGTCTTATCTAATCCTCCGGATGACCTTTGGTGTCATCCTGTATGGCGCGGTAAGAAAAATCTTTTTCTCCTCTATGACCACGAGATCCAGCATGGTTCTGCACACCTGCAAGGAATGGGTGGGAAAAAAGGGACTGCCCAACCAAACAACCAAGAGCTTCAGAACTGAAATCACATGCTGAGGGTTGTATGGGCACCTTGAGAGAAGCAGTTCCCTTCTTGGGTATTTTGTTTGCTGGTGTTATGCCTTCAGCTTACACTGAGCTGCACCCTATTAAATTAGATGAAGAGAATAAATAGTGTCTCTGAAGGATGAAACTAAGCATACTTTCATCTAGTTTGCATATGATGGCAAAATGAGGAGGAGTCAGTGTGTTCAAGGGCACTGCTGCTACCTGGAACGGCTCAAGGAAGATGGAGTATTTGGCTGTTGGGAACCCCAAGGAGGTCAACAAGGAAAAATCAGAAATTCTCCACATGGCGAGGAAGAATCCTCTGCCAGAACACAATAGGGCTGTGGGGCAGAAAAGGACCTCTGTGTTTTGGAGATGGACACAGATCAAGTGTGGGCTCTGGTGGCAAAGAAAGCCAAGACAGTCCTGGGCAACATGACAAGGAGCATAGCCAGCAAATAGCGTGACACCTCATCTGCTGTGTCCAGATTTGGGTCATCCAGTGCAATACAGAAAAGTGACAGCAATACACAGACATCCAGCAAACTGCCACCAAGATAGTGAGGAGCTGAAGTACACAATCTATGAAGAAGGGATGAGGGAAATGGGCTTGGTAGCCTTTAGGAGAAGCTACTAAAAGCCTTCTGGCATCTAGAGGGAAATTTTTAAGAAGGAGGAGCCAGGTTCTTCTTAGTGATAAACAATGAGAGGACAAGAAACAATAGACAAAAGCTGAGATGACCATTTCAATCTACATATGAAGAAAAACTTCATGGTGTGGGCAGTAAAGCAGCAGAAGAGGTTGCTTAGGGAGTAGAGTATGATCTAATGGGATGTACTGCACTGCGTGTGGCCAGCAGGACAAGGGAGGTGGTCCTCCTCTCTGCTCTGCCCTGGAGAGGGCACATTTAGAATACTGTGTCCAGTTCTGGGCTCCCCAGAAAGGAATTTCCTAGGAGTCCATTAGAGGGCCACAGAGATGATAAAGGACCAGGAGCATCTCTTATATGAGGAAAGGCTGAGTAACATGGCTCTGTGCAGTCTAGGGAAAAGAAAACTGAGGGGAGATCGCATAAATGTTTATTTTTATCTGAAGGGAGGTGGGAGGCAAATGGATGAGGCCAGGCTCTTCTCAGTGGAGCACAGCAACAGGACAAGGAGTAATGGCCTAAAACTTGAACAGAGGAAGTTCTGTACTAACGTGTGAAAGAACTTCTTTATGGTAAGGGTGATGCAGCACAGGAACAGACTACCCATAGGGGTGGTGGAGTCTCCTTCTATGGAGATATTCAAGACCTGTCTGGATGCCTACTTGTGTCACCTATTGTAGGGAACTACTTTAGCAGGGGGTTGGACCCAGCTATCTTTTGAGGTCCCTTCCAATTCCTGCAATGCTGTGGTGCTGAGTGATTCCGTGAGGCAATGCAGTGCCCTTCTTCCTGAGAAACTTGGTCTGACATCAAAGCTGAGCACACTTTGAGGAAGACGTTGGACTACACGATCACCTGAAGTCCCTTTTCAGTATGACTTATCCTATGACCCTAAATACAGGTACATATATTTTTGAGTGTATATATCAATATATAAAATCCAAACTAGACTATGTACTCACAAAGCAATGAGAGAGAAGTTCCACTTCCTGTTTACCTATGCGAGGACTAAGCTCTCTCTTTGTATTTGGCTCAGCTCCTTTAGAGGCCGGCCCACTCTGTGCCATTGACCGCATCCACCATTTTCTGTAGTCACTATATTAATAAAACTTGTTTTCAGAAGGTCACATTACAAGAACATTGTCAGAATCACCCCAAAAGTGCATTCAAACACTATAGAAACACTTGACTGTTTCAGCCTTCCAAATACAGGGACAATTACCACATTAAGGACCTGTGCTTACCTCTTACTTTTATTATACCTCTCAGGTTATTTCATCAGTGCTCTGAACAAAAGCAAGACTATATAGTATAGCACAGCAGAGGTTCTGCAGCTCATTTAAATCATCTTTCTTTCCTACAGAAAAAAAAAGATGCAAGAAGTGACACTGAGGAAAGCGATGGGAGCGAAGCAGAGGATGCGACAAAGAACGAGTAGCACGAATTCATTATCAAACACCAAAAGCCAGAGAGAGTCTTAAAAGTACAGAGGCTGAATAGGACCCGGAGGAAGAGGCCAGAAAAACTCATAGACCCCTCCAGAGTGATACACACAAAGCACCATCTCACATCTACGTTGGCTGCTCCGAAAGTAATGCTTCCTATTTACTTCCATGGAAACTATAACAAAGAGTACAGTAACGCTACTCGACAGAGCAAATTGTCAGCTACAAAATGCTATTTCTTAACACAGACTCCACCACTAGCTGTGCATTTTCATCAGTGATGAATGGGAGCTGCATGCTGCACTCAAACAAATCTGCACCATCGGAAGTGATCCACCGACCCACTGCTGAAATGTACCTCACTCCCCTCTCTGTGCTGCATCCACTGGTTGGTCTCCATAAATGTTCAGTAAGCATCAGTGGATGTCAATGGGCGCCATTTGTTTTGCATGGAGGAATTCAATGACGTCCATTTACTTCATCTGCACTCCCATGTCAGACCCATCCTGTCAGACCTCCCCTCTGCTGCCATCTGTTACACAGCAACAAAATGTAATGGCATATTGGTGGGAAGGTTCAGCCTCTACTGCCATCCCTCTGATGTTCACTCCTGACGTGGGCTGACGTCTTAAAGTTGGAGGCATTACTTTTGGAGCAGACCTCTTAAATTTCATCATACAGTTTCCAGGTAATAAGTAACTTTAGGAGATGTTTTCTTCACTTCTTCTGTCAGGAGCGCTGTTTTACTACTATTCTATGGTCACTTATCTGGGAACAATGATCTGTCAGCCAGAGTCTTACTGGAAACTGTTGAACATTTAACCAACTTGTAATCTTAGAAGACACAAACAGCTGTTGCTTGCCACCTTATGAGAATAGTTGCATGGGAACAGCTCCTGCTTTAACCTCGAAATAAGTTTTCAGTTTTGTAGTCTAAAATGGCCAGGCTTTGGGGTAAGGATGGACTGCTCCTATCGGCAAGGCCCAGCCAGCTGATGGTTGCTGTGTATGCTGTGGGAATAGTGTGAAACAGACCGTATTTAAAAGGTTTTGCTTAACTGAATATGTACCTTGGGATAATGCTCCTGAAATGGAAAGCAACTGGAACTCTTCTAAATGCATGCTTTTCTGTCAGAGATTATAAGTTAGTCTGAATGGGAACATTCCATAGGAGTGTATTAATTCTGTTGGAATATTGTACAGGTTTTCTCTAGTTTGGATAACCATTCACTTTGTAATGAATTTATGAAAGAACATCGGACTTAAAGTCTATATAAGAATGAATTGCACCCGAATCAAAGAGTGGTTTACCTTGACTTCTAATGATGCATTCTTTTTTTGAGTCTCAGCAATCTCAGTTCATATATCAGTCAGAAAGTCTGGTCAGGGACCTGCCACAGATCTGACATCACCAGTAACACAAAGGCTTGGATGCTTCAGAGGGCAGATAAATCTATTCATATTTAGTCTACAAAGAATAATTAGAAACTTACAAATGCTGTCTTTAAAGATGTTTTCTATCTAGGCTTTGAAAATGCTTCCATGGCATCTGACATACTTTACATGTTAGGGAAAATGGAAGAGCTGACATTTCAATGTTCCTGTGTCACAATGAAGAAAGGAGTCTTTAATGAAAGAGCTTCTTGCATCCCAATTCAGCCACTGGGATGGGAAGGGTATTTTTATGCTGGGGTTGTAGAGCAATGAACCCAAAGGGGACTAAGGAGAGGGACGTGGGATTCTGAGTGCCCCATTGGTGAATGGTTATCATCACATTCCCAAATACACAAACCCAGAATAGCCTCCTTCCTTCTGTGGGGCTCTCTAGGCTCGAATAAAGGTAATTTTAACCATTCTGACAGAACATGGGAAGATTATTTGTAGCTAAAATGATACTTTATGATGATACTTCTTATGGCTTGGCTGCAGTTGTGTTTTTGCATTGCTTTTAAATTTGTCCTGCAGTAATATGAGCCCAGATGTACTGCTGAAGATTTGCTTGACACACATTTATTGCTTTACACCTCCAATTTTTAATTTTATATCTGATGCAATGACTTTCCTGTCTCTCCCAACTGTACAAAGAGAAGCAGAGAGCAGCCCTTTGTGTAGCATTGACTCTGAGGAGTCTGTGTGCCTTTAAGACTGACTGCTATTTCCAACTCACGTGTAATTGCAAAGCTTTCACTTTTTCTTAAAAATCAATCGCCAGGCAGAAAAAAAAGAGACAGACCTAGGAAGGAAAGAGATCTCTTTTCAAAAATTAACATATTTCACAAACCAAATTTGATATAATCCAGTTCCCATTGGCTGCAAGGCACATGAATTTTCCTTCGTGGTTATGCTAGGTCTGACATCACATAGCCTACGTATCAAACCTTCGCACAGAGACACAACCATGAATAGGAAGGGGGCATGGGAGTTTGTTGTCTATGACCTGGCACATATCAACATAGGGATCAAAGAGGACGACAATGGGGAGGGCATTGTTACCCTTTCTCTGCCCAAGCAGATAAATTTGTCCATTCACAGTGCAGCATCCCATGAAGAATTTCTGGGTCAAGCATTCTTCGTCCACGTGGGTCCACTCATCTGTTTCCACATCAAATCGAAAAGCTTCCCCTCCTATGGTGTACAGAGCACCATTCAGTGATGTGATGCAGAGATCGTACCTGAGAGAGGAGAAATCCTTGATGAGAATCAACAGAAAGATCTGTCCCCTGAAATATTCACTGCCACTTAACTCCTTGTATCAAAACCCCCATTTGAACTGAGCAGCACAGAAGTGGACCTCTGGATTTCTCCAGTACAACCTCTTCTTGGAACCAGCGCTAGTCAGAACAGCTGTGGCTTCGTGCAGCCAAGGTCTGAAACCACCCAGTGCCATGGGTCCCTCACACCCCAAGGTCAGTACCAGGGATGCACACCCTCTTGGAAACACCAACATAATATCCAGCCCAACTTCCAAAAGCATAGCTATAGCCATTGCCCCTTTCTATCCCATTTTAGCTTATGGACAAGACCATGTCCATCACTGGTGTAACTGTCCTTGCTGTAGCTATGGCCTCCTCACCCACAAAAATCAGCCCAGCTCCTTTGGTGTGTTCTCTCAGGACCTGTACTCCAGGTCCTGACCATCTCACAACCCACCACAGTCTACTCTCCAGTTTCTCTGTATCTCTCTTGAACTGGAAATCCCAAACTAGATCCCTGTGCCATTAGTGCCAAGGGGAAAAATCATTCACTGTAACACCTTGCAATTCTACTCCAAATGCAACTCTGGATGTACTCTGCCCCATCTGTGATGAAAGCAATGGTTGGATTGCACCAAAGCTGGCGTTCACTGTAAGCCCCCCATTTTTTCTAGTGGGTCCCTACAGGGACAGGTCAGTCCCAATCCACACTGATGCACAGCATGATTCCTTCCAGGCGCAGAAGGAACCATTTCTCAGTAATTAAACCTCAGGAGGTTCAAAAATCTCAGTTTCTCCATTCTTTATTTTGCTGTATATCCCAGATACCTGAATAACTGGGAACTAATATATTAGAAGCCTAGAATATTTTCAGTCGTATCTAGACTACCATTATTTTAATCTTCATTTTTCCAGAGCAGTCCTGTGATTGAGAGCACATGTATATGTGTGAGCACATTTATCCTTTTTTAGTCTGGGGCACATCTCCCTTGATACATTTGAATTCATTTGTAAAGGAAAGACAATCTATTTAAGTCATCTAGGAGCAGACTACTTTACTGGAACAGAAACTACAGGCAGCAGCAAGAGGTTCTAATCTCATAATGGTAAAGCAGAGTATGTGAGTCCTGTTGGGCTTGAGTTCTTCAGCAATGCCAGTATCCACAAGGAGCCCAGCCTGCTGATGAGGTGTCTTGGAGATCTGAGATAACAATATGGATATGGAATTATTTCCTGCCTTTTGCAAAGTTCATCTAGAATAACTACAAATAAAGTCACCTCTCAAAGTCAATCTCATGAAAGTTGTAGAGAATTTCCCCTTGTAACAAGACAGAACATGGAATAGGACTTTTTTGTTCATGCTTCTCCAAACATTGAGCCATGATTCATGTTTAATGAAATTTAGTTCATTAATAAACTGTCTTTAGTTTTCTCTATTAAAAAAAAAAAAAAGTCATCATAGATAGAAACTTAGCAGAGTACACAGAAATGAAAATTCAGTAGCTAGAAGGAGAAGTCAGGGAATGTCTATCTGGAAATATGTTCCCTTTGAAGAAAAAGCACAGTCAGCCCTGGAACTGAGGAATGGGCTGCAGTAAATCCTCTCTCACTGAGACTCTATCATTTGGAGTTGGATGTCAGCCTAAAATCTGCAGGAGCTTAACTCCAAACTTTTGGGAAATTGCCAGAAGACTCTGTATTTCACACTGCTTTAAGTATAACTGGGAGTCAGAGTAACTGGAAACCCAATTCAAGAGGGTAAAGAAGGAGGTAGTCATCACTTGGGGAGTCACCAGGCATCGGTCAACTTTGGGAGGTGATGAGTGATTGCCTTTGAATCACTTATCTTCTTTTTTCTTCCTCTTTCTTTCAATTATTCTACTGCCTTTATCTCAACCCACAAGTATTCCTGCTTTCACTCCTCCTGTTCTCTCAGATTCCAGTGGCAGGGAGTGAGCAAGTGGCTGGTGAGTGTTTAGATGCTGGTTGGTATCAACCAACTCCAACAAGATAAAAAAGTGCAGCACCTACAAAAACTCCACAGTAAAATTGTCTTTGTGTGTTCAATGCAAAAATACCACTAAGGCTGAGAAAGGCAAAAAAAGAGCAAAACAGCTCCATGAACACCGGAGTCAGAAGAATGAGAACACGGCCCAGGTTAGTCCCCTACAGCCAGTGGAGAGGAGCACTCCAGAGGTGGAGCTGGTTCTCCAAGGAGGATCTACAGCTCATGGAGAAGCCTGCATTAGAGCTGGGTTATCCTGTAGGACTGCAGCCCATGGGAAACACCTATACTGGAACAAGTAAAAAAGTGTGAGAAAGAAGGAGGAGCAAAAAGGAATTGTTAATGGACTGACCATAATGTTCTCCATCTTCCCCATCCCTGTTCAGGAAGGAAAACGAGAAAACAGCTGGGTGGGAGTTTGCTCCTTCACCAAGCTTAACCCCTGCAGCAGAGCCTTTCTCTTCTCAGGTCCAACAGGATTATTTCTTACCTTGGAAGAGGAGAAAATGAGATGACATCCCAGCTGTCTGTCTCTGTGTTCAACCTTTGCACTCCATCATAGACATGTCCGTTTTCATCCAGGCCACAGACCACGTAGATCCTGGTTCCCACACTGACCGCATCTCCCCGCTCCACAGGCTGAACCATAGGACTCATGCTTTCCCACTCGGAGTCCACCAACGCCATGCGCTCCACTTCTGCAATGATCCCTTCATCTGTGTTCCCTCCGAGCACATACAGGTAGAGCCCTACTCCTACAGCACAGTGGCTGTTGCGAGACTTCTTCATGGCTGGGCCTTCCAGCCAGCTGTTGCTCAGACAGTTGTAGATCAGCACCCAATCCACGCTGTACCACACAAACTCATCTCGGAAATATCCTCCTGTCACGAAAAGGAAGCTTCCTGGAAAGACAGCAAGGAAAACTATCAGTTACATGAGGGCTGAAAGTTGCTCTTTTCTTTCTATGCTGTACCAACAGGCTGCAAGATAAGCAGAGGAAATTACTGCTCTTTTATTAGTTGGCAATTTTTGATATGTGGGCCAGCAGGATGCAGCAACTCCTTGAGTCTCCCTGGAGGAGAACCATAGAAGCCTCTGGAAACAGCCTCTGGGGATCACTCTTGCAGGGTCCTAATTGACATGGAACTCGCCAACACCAGGTAAGGGAGACCATGGTTTTGAGCTCCCTTCAAAGTCTCCAAGGATGACCACACGTACATTCTTCTTAAAAGCAACTATAAATCACCATCTGGCAAAACAACCATGAAAAGAAGGCTCAAAGCCAAAAAGATGTGCTGTTTAAAGGCATTAGTTTCACTCCAGATAAAACTGACATGAAGAGTCTGATACCTTTCACTGTTTCTGCACTGTGAAAAGCATTCAGCCTTGCCTAGCATTCTCCCAGCATTATGCAGAACAAAAGCATTCTTTGAGCCATTTCTGACCATTTCTGAGTGCAAGTGAGGTTTATAAACAATAAACAATGTATTTCATAGGAGAGGCTGCTGAATTAGCTGCATTTGGGCCCCTAAGCCCCACTGCGTGCATTTGCTCAGTCCCATTGCTAGCATTGCTTGAGTTACAGCTCTATGAGTTACCTACTGCTGCCACTGCATATTGGGTGAGGTTTCTGCGCTGCAATGGAGAGCAAGCCTGCCAGGTCCCCGTTTTAGGTTGAAACAGAAATAATTCTTGCTGTTCCTTGTCACGCTTTCCTCCCAGGACGTACAAGGTGTCATAGCTCCGGCTGGTGTAAGGACACAGCATCACATTTTGCCAGCTGGGTGGAGGACAGCTGTCCAACCTCCTGATCAGTCTGGAGAAGGTATCTGCCTGCCCAGGGCGTTTGCTGCGCTTCACCAAGATATCGAGGAAGGACAAACTCAGAAAAGTGACCCTGACTTCAGCCACCAAATCCAAAAAGTCTCTCTCTCTTGTTTCTGGGTCCTCCATTATCCACATCATGATGCTGTCGAATACCATATCTTCTCGAGGAACAAAGAGGTCATCACTTTTGAGGAACTGCATCAATGTTTCTTTGGGTAGTGCCTTAAATTCCTCCTGAGACATTACGTCCCCCCAGTGGGTGAGAGCCACATTCATGGCAGATGCATGCAGCTCTATAAAGGCAAAATGCTGTGAGTAGGCCATCAGGCCCAGGCAGTTGGAAATGTGCAGCTCTCTCTCCAGAAATTTCTCGCACAACAGTTTCACCCTATCAAACTGAAAAAAATCAGCTGTCTCCAGCAAGCTGGTCACATTTTCTTGACCTATGAGCACTTGGGCTGTGTGAGTGAACTCAAGAAGTGCCTGGAAAGGCGCTGCATCAACCCCTCTGATCACTATGTGGTGCTCAGAGCTCTCCCTCATGCCCCCAAAAAACATCGCTTCAAAGTAACGGCTGTGTAATGAAAGCACCCTACGGCTGACCTGAAAAAGTCTCTCTCCAACCTCAAGAACTGTGTCTGCAACCACCTCTGCCTGAGAATCCAGCTCTTCTGGTTCCTGTGCTGACCCCATGGCTGCTGATGGCCGAGCAGTTAATTTTAACTCAGTCCTTACACAGCCTTCGCTCGTGTGAGGGCACTGGAAATACTATCTGCCTAGCTGGGATAAACACAAGATAAGCCAATCCTGTCCTAAAAATAGAAAGTGCTTTCTGTGCTCCTGCTTTTGGCCTTTCATGCTGCTTTTCAGCAACGCTGGGAGAGCTGCATAACCCAAAATGGGCAGATTTAATTGGAATTCGCCCTAGCTAGGTAACATCAAAGTGAATTAGAGGAGCTGTTCTCCAAGTAGAAGAGAGACGAACAACCAAAACATTTCTGAGCATTAACATCATTTCAGGAAATTGTAGATTTATGTTGAACCCACTGAGAAAAACATGCACATTATCTTTCTTTCTGCAAACCAAACACTTAGGAAAGGTTGAGACTTTCCAGAAAAACATTCCTGAATTTAGATCCTTTGCCAGTCTAACATCAAATTCCAGACTGCATGCAGTATTTACTTTTAAACTTCGACACAACACAGGGGGAAGGAAATAGCCCCCATCCAAACCCAGAAAGCAGCCACAAATCTCGCCACTCTCAAACGCACCGAGTAGCTATAGTACAAACAACAGATCACTGACTTCATACTATGGATTTTCCAGAGCACACAGAGATCAATCTGATAAGTGGAAGGCTTTTCATAGCTTGAAGTAGGGATTCAAATCCTAAAGAGCCTATCCTAAGAGGTCTCAGCCCCATTTCACCGCAGCTTTCAGAAAACAGAATGGTGCTATGTAGATCAATTGCACTTATTTTCTCTGGAGGTTCCTTAGTGTATTTCTGGAAAAGTCACTCCTGTCACATCGGTTTTACGCAGTTGTATCTAGGAATGAATTCAATAGGAGTGCACATGCACCTAGTATAGGTTTCTTAGTTTCTACATTCTTAGTTTTATGTACTTTGCTCTGAAATTATTATCCAACTGTCGGCAGAAAAGGAGTCTTGCATCTTGTGAAGTTCAAATAACTTATCAGTAGGAAGCCCTGGAATCATGTCCCCCTCTAGAAATTACACAACACGTGGCTCCAGGTGGATCTCTGCCTTCTCTGCATCTAAAACTTGGAATCCACCTAAGAGAGCTTCCATGGGCCTTCATTACGCACTACACTCCAAACTGACACCAGACATGGTGTGGCATGTTACTGTTATCAACAACCAGCAGCCCCTCACTCTTCCTAGGGACAGATTGTCCAAGCCTGCACAAATTCTGCCATAAGCACTAAATAAGAGTTTATCTATTGAAGTCGTGCTATTGTGTAAGTGGAGGGGAAGTTCCAACCCCTTCTCAATGATGACTGATGACAAGACACACAGGGATGGCACAGAGCTGCACCAGGGGATGTTCAGATGGGATATTAGAAAAAACTTCTTCAGCATGAGGATGCTGAAACACTGGAGAGCTGTTTCACACCTCAAGCCTGTCAGCATTTAAGAGGCACACAGACAATGCTCTCAATTAACTCTGTTAGCCCCAAAGAGGTCAGGCAGTTGGACTTGATGATCTCTGAAGGTCCCTTCCAACTAAATTATTCTAAGTCTTGCAACATTAGAAAAGAAAAAAAAAGCATTGGAAGGAGCACCGTTGCACAAACACAGCTGCATTTCCACAGCTATGGAAAACACCCACAGTATGAGTCCACAGGAGCTTAAAATAATCCAGAAACACACCTTTATACACACAGTATGCCACATGAGGCACAGCTCCCTAGGAAAGTCTCACATACGGACTTGAACTTACTTCAAGTTCACCTTCATTTTAGCACTGACACAGGAAAAGCTATTAAATCAGGACCAAATGCTGTCAGTCATTTCTCACTGATTTCCTGCCTTGGAAATGAGCACAGCTTGTGATCTTGTCATTTCTGTTTTTGTTGTGTTCACTCCTCTCTTGATGAAACATTCTTTAGATTTGTTAAGTGTGCAAGCCTGCAACGGCAGCTGTAGGGCACTTTTATCAGACTAACAATCAGACATTTAGGAACAGGTTATTCTGTATTTATTTGTTCACAACTCTTCAAATCTTGTTACTTGTGAAAAAATAAAAAGTTTACTTACAAATCAAATTATAAGAAGTGCAACCACAAGTAGATAGCTACAGTATAAAAAAAATGCAGTATTTCCAGGCACTGCTTCAACTGAACATTAGGATCTTAATAATTCACCCCTACAATTCCTATTAGCAAACACACTTCCATGTTTGTATCACCCAGCTGAGGCAATCTGACAAGGGACTCATCTTTACGTAGAAACTGGGAGCCTTCCAATTCACAATGATAATCCAAAACTTTGGCAACAAGTGCTAAAAAATACCTTCTTAGCTACATAGCTTGTAAAGGTGATAACACATGATCCAAGTAATTTTCTTCTATGTATTGGAGCAGGGAGGCAACAGAAATTAACTCACCAGTAGAAAGCCTAAAACTCAATGCAAAATGTTCCCCAGCTGAGTACTGACATCTAAGAGGGGGAAAAACAAATTCTACTGTATTCAGATTAATTCAAATACACTCTAACATATTTAAAAATGTAAATCAAATGACCAGCGTTCAGAAAATATTTACTAATTTTATGTGGTGGTTTCAAGACACACAGTACCAAGAGGGTTTCTGACAATTCATAGACAGAATATTCTCTTGTCTCAGCTCTTAACAATGCAGAGCTTCATGTTTATTTGAAGAAGAAAAAAAAAAGTAATGAGAAATTGTGCCTTGCACATCACACGTCATTCTCTTCCTGCTCATGGAAAGACAAAAATGAAAGTTGACTCTTTCACACTAATAAACACACATTCAAACTCCTCTCCAAAAACATGAAGCTTCTCACAACTGATTGCTTCCTCCAATGATTTGCACCCCCAAAGTCTTCGAAGACAGCCCAATGCCATTATCCATCTTGCTGCTGAATGAAAGGGTTTGGAATTGCTTCCATTCCATCCTGTGGGCAAATGAGAACCACAGAAGTCCCTCTGCAGACCACCAGTCCCAGCTGACGTGTGTCTTCTGTTAATTTGTATTGATCATCTGGGTCTGAAAAGCAGAGATCTCTAGTTACAATGGAAACTTAAGGAAGATGATATAATAAATTCCATCAACTGGAAAAAAAAACAAAAACAAACCAACAACAAACCCACAATCTTTCCAGACTTCTCAGCATTGTTTTATTGAGCACGGACTATTAAAAATGATGCAGCAATAATATCTGATAACTTCAGCACATTAGATGCATTAGTTTTCAAAGCAGCACTTGCTACAGAGTGACAAAGTACTCCACTTTGTATGCAAAGCAGAACATGCATCAATCCTGATCCTATTTCAAAATGACACTGTGAGCAAATACTCTAGGGTCAGTGCAAATCAGAAGACCCTGAATTCAAAGTGCAGTAACCAGAAATCTTTTGGTTGTCTATTCCTAGACCAAACCAGAAGAGGCTGTGCATGGAAACAAACAATACAGCAAGAGCCAAGCTCCTTCAGGTGTTGATATATTCAAAGATAGAGACCTATTAGAGCAGGACCAAAGAAGGCCACAAAGTTAACCTGAGGTCTGGAGAACCTCTCCAACAAAGAAATGCTGGAGCAGGTTTGTGTCATTCAGCCTGAAGAAGGCTCCTTATAGCAGCCTTCCAGTACCTAAAGGGGGCATATAGAAAAGCTACTGAGGGACTCTGACAAGGAGTGTAGCGATAGGGCAAGTGGTATGAATTTTAAGCTAAAAGACAGTGGAATAGTTATTAAGAAAAAAATCTTTACTGTGAATACAATACGGTACAGGTACAGACTACCCACAGAAGCCTTGGATGTATTCAAAGCAGACTGGGTGAGGCTTTGGGCAGCTTGACCTAGTGGAAGGGTTGGAAATCTGTGATCCTTAAAGGTCCCTTCCAACCTAAATCAATTTATGACTCTACCCTGCACTTGTGCAGCCTCACTTTGACTACTGCATGCAGGTTTGGACACAGCAGTTTAAGGACATAAAACTATTAGAAAGCATCCAAAGGATAGCTACAAAGATGGTGAAGGGTCTGGAAGGTAAGATGTATGAGGGGAGGTTGAGGGCCCTGGGTTTATTCAGCCCAGAGCAGAGGAGGCTGAGGGGAGGCCTCATGGCAGATGCAGTTCCTCACAGAGAGCAGAGGGGCAGTGCTGCTCTCTGGGGAAGCAACAGAGCCCAAAGGAACAACAGAGGAGCATCAGGACTGCAAAGGGCATGAAGCAGCACCCCAGGGCAGTGGGCACAGCCACAAGCTGTTCAAGGAGTCTCTGAACAACACTCTCAGACTCAGAGCATCGATTCTGGGTGGTGCTGTGTGGAACCAGGAGTTGGCCTTGATGGTCCTTGTGGGTCACCTCCAACTGCAAACACTCTATGATTTTATGGAAAGAAAAAAAAAAATCACAGCTTTATTAGCTCAAAGAAGCTACAGAAGGCTTCAGTTCCATGGAAATGCAAAGAATGCACTTACAGTACAGTTTATAAGACGGTAAACTAACTCTTACTGAAATGCTTTTCACGCTTTGCACAAAACTGTCATTTCTCCAGCAGTACACAGAAAGTAAAAGCCAACTGCCTTATCTGAAGGGAATGACTTCATTCAAATTTAAAAGAACAGGAGTACCAAATAAGTTGCACAGGAGCTCAAGCAAAGACTAACAAAAAGGCCTTGAAGATTATCAGATGGCTAGAGCACACCCCTTACAGTGGCAGATTGTGAGCTGGGCGTTTTCAGCCTGAAGAATCCAAGGCTCCAGGGGCAGCTTGGAGTGGCTTTCCAGTACCTGAAGGGGCCTACAAGAAAGCTACCCTACCGGGAAAGGATGACTTATAAGGGCATGACAAAGGGAAATGGCTTTAAACTGGAAGAGGGTATATTTAGACTAGATACTAGGAAGAAATTCTTTACTATGAGGGTGGTGAGACTGATACAAACTGCCCAGAGAGGTTGTGGATGCTCCCACCCCAGAAGTATTTAAGGCCAGGCTGGATGGCATTGTGAGCAACCTGGTCTAGAGGGAGATGTCCCTGCCTAAGTTGAGGGACCAGAGCTAATTGATGTCTAAGACTCCTTCCAACCCAAACCATACTATAAGAACGTTGTACCACAGAAAACATGGTAAAACTTCCTTGGTTTATCTCACCCCTTCCTTTATGCTTAGCTGCTGTGTACAAGTCTGAGTTCAGATATATCAGTGTACAGATTCTGGCTATTCATTCACAGAGCTGCCAATCTTCCGTTAAGCCAATTGCTCTTGGGGATGTGGGGTAAGGAAAATCTACTTACACAGACTGTGTATTACTTACCTCGCATATATTCAATGGTACCATCAAGCACAAGATTCAGTAGAGGGTCAAATCCTTTCAAGACACCACTTGCTATTAAAGACCACATACAACAGAACAATTAGAGATCAAAACCAGAAACACAGCAATACAGAACCATGCACAGGACACCCTCAGTTCTCCAGTTCTGTTCCCTCTTTTGGGCAAGGTTATCAAACAACAGCGACATTAAACAGTGCCCTCTATCAAAATGCAAATGCACAAGAACCCAAACTGTTTCAATTGAAGCTTCAATTTTTTTATTTTTTTATTTTTAAATCAGTCCCAGAAGCATGGATGCCTTAAAAAAAATGTAGAGCTTTCTGCTAATTTCACGTGCTTTTCAAGAATACCTCAGCATAGCAAATAAGCAAATACTACAAATAAAATGCTCCCTGTAGCAGATGAAAGACAAACTAAGACAAGTGCTTTCCTTAGACAAATATAGTCCAGACAGACAATTGGAAGATAGATCTTCTTAGCTTTACAGGAATGTATTTCAGGTAGCCAATGGCATTAGTTTAAATCAGAACACAATTCATCAAGACTCAACAGTAAATAAACTGCAGGGCTACACAGAATGAGTTCTTACGTTGAAAAATACCCAATTACTACCATTAACATTACTACCATTGCTACCAGTTCAAATCAAGGAAGAGACTCTTACAGTCCCAGGCACTACATGAAGATCACATGGGTAATTAACATAATTTTTCTGAGAAGAAAATCTAAACCAACAGATTCAGTGGAGTTGCCAATCACAGAAGAACTAGAATAAAATAAAATATAAAATTATCCCACACTGAACAGCATGCATACAAGTAACTTCAAAGAATTGTAAGCATCAAGGACAACTGGAGCTGTAAGTAAGATTTCAAAGACAAACTGAGTTGGTTCTGCAAAGCTCCCACAAAGCATATTGTTAACTTTCAATGAACAAATGATCTGCAGGTGGCACTGCCAGCACTCAGGGATGGTCAGATGTAGGTATGACAAAGTAGAGAAAATGTAACAGCCCCAAAAGCAATGAAGGGAGATGCTGAAATATGTTAAAACAAGATAAGAACTGAAGGAACATTTAATTAAGAGACGAGAAGGAAGACAGGTGTATGAACTGTAACACCTCTTTGCTGCTTTCAGTGTGCCTTTGTGAAGTCTGGAAAATGAAACAAGGAAATTCAAGATAGTAAACAGAAGATGAGAGAAAGGCACACAGAAGAAGTACTGATAAAATTGAAGCGCTCACAAAATTAAAGCAAGAGGAGTCACAGAAACATGGAGAGAAGCTTCCCACCAAGAAACAGCAAACTGCAAGGAACAGAAGCACCCGTTAGCCACCACCCTGCCTCAAGAGACAGTGAGGTGACCACAGAAGAGATGGAAGCACACACACGCACACAGCCCAGCCCAGATCTCATGCTTGCTCACCTTCTCTCCCACCCTGGAATTTCACCCGGATCGTTTTGTCGATGTATTTGGAGAGATCTAAAATGCTCTCCTTCTTCTTTTTCTCCTTATCCTGAAGACGAGAAACAAAGACAACATGAGTTCAAAACGAAACCTACCAGCCCTCACCACGTCTCCTACTTTGTTACATACATCACAGCGCTTCTGTACTTTTTCATTTCTTCCACAACCCCGCCTGTAACGCTGCTGGAGAAATCCTACCAGGGCAAAGTCAGGCACGAAGGAACAGCCACCAAGTAGGGGCAGCAGAGCAAAGCGAGGCCACCCACACCACGCCAACGCCCCAGGAACGCCCAGCAGAACCACAGCACCACCCCAGAACTCTCCTAGCTCTTAAGGAGCCCGTAGAAAAACGGGCCCAGAACCCACCAACGCCCCCTCCTCACCGCCATCTTGCCCGCACCACCGCCACCCCCTCCGACGTTCGCCATTTCATTTACCGCCACCGGAGGTGACGTTTCACGCCGAAGCAAGCCATTGGCTCCCCGAGGACAGCCAAGGCGGGACTTCCGGTACTTGATTTCCGGGGCGGAACTTCAGGGGCGGGTTGCTGGGATACCCGGTGCGGAGGGGGCCCGGCCCGGTCAGAAACAAAAGCGGGCGGCGGCGCGGTGGACCTGGTATGGCGGTGCGATGGGCTCAGCTCCTACTGCTCCCTCTGCTTTCGTTGCCGCAGGTGAGCGGCTGTGCCGGCTTTGGAAACGCCTTGGGTTCTGTGCTGGAGCTGCCTTCGGGGGTTGGAGGTAGTAGTTGGGCAGGGGGCGGCTGTGAGCAGAGCTCGGCGCTGGTCCTGTAGTCCCGGCTGGAGCTGTGGTGCGGGTGGGCCCGGCCCCTCTCGGTCGGAAGGTGGTCCCTTATTGGGGCGTTAACGGGGTGGAGAGGGGGCTGCTGGCTGCAGTGAGAGGGTGAGCCGCTCACAGGCTTGGAATGGCCCATCTCCAGTGTTCTGCTGGAGAGAAGAAGGCAGCACCGTTCATACTCACCCCGCTGCTGTTCGTTGGTGCTGTACCCATCACAGTTTTTCAGTGCTCCTGTGTTTATATTCTTTGTTCTGTTTTTCCTGACATGGTTGTTATATTTTTTAAAAACTGGTTGAGTTGTTTAGCTAGCAAGCTCCTCTGGGTAGTCCTTAAGGAAGAGTGGCCAGGGGGTGAGGCTAGGATCCTCCAAGCTGTGTACTTGGCTCTGGGGCCAGACTGATAAACCCCCTCTGAGAAACTGGCTGGTGTGAACCGAAGGTGGCTGCTGCTGAACTCACCGTGCGACTTGACTCTTACATTCTCCTTCTGTATTGTGAGAGTGGTGGGCCCTGGAACTGCTGCCCAGAGAGTGGTGGGTGCCTGAGGCTGTGAGGGGGGCCCTGAGCAGGTGGGGGACACTCAGTCTGCAGAGGGTTGGAACCGTATGATCTTTAAGGTCTATTCCAACCTAAACTTTTCTATGGTACTAATGAAGAGCTCTGTGAAGTGAGCTTTCTTAGGTCTAATGAACACTGGTGACAATCTGGGCAAGGACAGAACTCTATGGTGGCATGGTATGTAGCTTTTGTATTTTAAGTTCTACTCTTCTGTATTCTGAAAATTTCATTAAAACGTCTTAACTGCTTTTTGGATATTCTGTAGAGCAGTATGTCTTCTTGGGTATTATTAGTGTAGTATCTGAAAGCAGTAGCATAACTTCTCCCTCTTCCTTACCTGTCATATCACTACTCTCTTGCCAGTGATCCTCAGTTATAGACTGAGCTGATTGCTATTTAACTTACATTTTTCTTTTGTGTACATCATCTGTTTCATTCCTCATTCTCCACTTGCCTGGTGCATTTTATAGCCTCTAGTAATGCTTCAAGTGGACTGCCAGTGCCAGCATGTCATCAACAAATTAATGAGGTATTAGAATGGTTTGAGGTCTGGCATGGAGGTCATCTTCAGCTTTGACTGCATCAGTATGGCAGGCCAAAGAGTGGGTCTTCTGCTTGAGAGCTGATACTTGGAGGTCTTGGCTTCAGCTCCATCTACTGTAGCATGCTGTCTTTCTGTAAGCAAGTTGCTTAGTGAGTTTGTGCAGCAGAATAGCTGCATAACACATTTGAGCAAGCTTTGAGCAGTTTGTCTGGGATTCTGCATTGGTTCTGCTGCAACACCAAGAAGATAACTTGCTATAAGCTGCTAATACTTTCTTCATACCCAAGCTAGTTTGTTTAAAACTGGCATGAATAACTCTGATATTTGCAGTGCTTTTAGATCTTTTATTTGCTTGTGTGTTTATGATCTTATGATGTATGATGTCTGTCATCCTCAGCTTGAAGTAAGGAAGAGTGCAAGCATGTACTTGTACTACAGTGATAAGAGAACCAGTGACTGACAGATAGGGTTATTCCAGAATGAAGCTGACACCTCCCACAATGGTTGTGTGTTTATCTTCAGCGGCTTACTCTTGCCTTGGTAGTTTTTTGTCCGTGTCTTCCCCCCTGGGAGATAAGATAATTTGGGAGTGTTTTCTTTTCTCAGGGAGAGGGTAAGGACACTGGGAGATGTGTCCAGGTTCCTTGTATTCTGATTTATAGTGGGTAAGGGAGCAGCTTGGTTAATAAAGCATGACTCTCCCAAATCTAGGCACTCATCTGGGAATTCCTGAAGAAGGGTTCGATCTTAAAAGTCCAAGTGCACCAGTACAGTTTCCCTTAGACCATGCTCTGGTATCAGTTCCCATTGTTCATACAACTTTTCTTATTCTCATTATTCCTTCATTGCATTGGTGTTCTCTTGTAACAGCAGCAGGTATGAGTGAGCCTTTGACCAATGAGGAGTATAGTAAGGTGTGTGACATCTTGCTGCTGTTCGCTATACTAATTTTCAGGTCTTGTACTTAAAATGAGTGGTTGATTATGTAGATCCATAGAGTTGAAAAGACTGAAGTTCTGGATTGTTGGCGATTTAGTCATGAGGAGTTGTCACATTGAGTATGAAGCTCTCCTCTCACAGTGCAGTGCTTATTGAATCAGTGCTTTCTTAGTCTGAAAGTTTACTGTCTGCTATTTTTGGTCTTCAAGCTGATCCATGCAGTTTGTGGGTGAGAATGTACCCCAATCTTAAGAATTCTATTGCATATCTTGTGTGATGTCTACTATAAGAGTAGATGGAGCACAGTCTGACAAACTCTTAAGATCGAATTCATAGGTTCTCCTTAACTTCAGAATATAACTGCAGTATATTCCAATAAGAAAAAGCTGATCTGTTTTCAATTTGATGAATTTGCTGAAGAAAGCAGGTGATAACAAAAGAGACCAATGGCAACTCGGCAATTAATTCCGTGCTGGTTTTCTTTGTTCCTATACCACTCAGCTGTTAGAGTTGTGGATATGTCAGTCCTTGGGGTTCCTTACGGAGCAGGAGATGTTTTTGAGTTGTGACTAAGGAACACTTCATTCTCTGTGTATATTTAAACGGATGCAACTATGAACCAGTGTTCCTAAGCCAAGGACAAAGTGCTAATTTGCTTTTCCTGTGCCATGGTGTGGTTACCACTTGCCCAGTTTATGCTGGAAGTTGCACTGTGGATAACATTTGTCACTTACACAAAAGTTTTTAGAGGTTGTTTGTTTAGCCTGTATTATTTTAGTAATTGAGCTCCTCAGCCTGTGTGTTGGCTGAGCTGAGATGGCTGTGAATTTGGAGGGGTCGTGTAAAGTGAAAAAGCACTATCTATATCTTCTCCTCCAGGTACTGCCTTACAAATATATAATCCAAATGTGTAAGACAGCCTTTCTGTGTACATCCAGACTTCTGTGACCTCGTGGTGTAATGAATTGCCTCTTTTAGTGTTAGCTTCTGCATTCCTTACAGAAAGTACTGACTTCAGTTCAGTCTCCATCTTCATGCCTTGCTTTCTTCTGAAAAAGAACCAAAAGTTTAGGCACCTGTGTGTGAACAGGGCAGAGAGGAACAAACAGTAAGAATGAGCCACAAGGTTGGCTTAGTTCCTCATGTTGCACTTTCTTGAAGTTCAGTGAACTGAGCTCCTCCTCCCTATCTTCTTCCATTGTTTAACTCAAGTGTTTTTCAGGCCATACTGTAAGAGGCAAGAATTGTAAAAGAACTTTAAGAGCTGCTGTTTTTTTCCTTCAGTGTTTGTTGCTTGAGGTCTGAACTCTTGGAAGAGAGTCCTTAGGAGTGTTGTGGGAAGGATGTATAGGATCTGCATAGGAGAGTGATTTCTCACAGGTTGGTGTAAGATATGGTGTGATTTCTGGAAACTAAGAACCATAACAAGTGTTCCTGCTGTCCCAGTGCATCAGCTGTCCTGCCTCAACCTTACTTTTCTGCTATCTGATACCTAGTGATATAAACAAAGTGAAACCTGAAGGCATCAGAGCCCTTCAGCACAGAAAAAAAGAATCTAATGCATGTGACTCTTCTGAGGTGAGAGAAAATAACAAGCTTGAAGTGGTTGTTAACGGACTTCAGAGTTATGCTTTGATGCTAAGTGATAATTGCACTGTAAGGATGCTAATCCGTGTTTATTTTTGTCTTCCATGGACCATGTGGAATTCCCTACACCCCCTTCTACTTTTAGTCCTGCTCATATGCCATTTAATTCCTGTTATCTGTTATTTTACTTAGAAAGCTGTGCACTCATGTGCCAAAAGCTAAAATGTTCTGAGTATGTCACTTTAGGAACCTTTAACTCCAATATTTCTTTGAAGAACATGGAGTTGTTCAGAAAGCATGATTGCATATTGCTGTCCTTCGTGTGCTGCTTGGGGATTATTACTGAGTTATTACTGATAAATAATACTTATCTAAATGGAAATGTAGCAACACATACTAATTCTTTCATTTTAGAGATGTATAGTTTCTCTCTTATCAAGACTTCAGCTGTACAAGTTGATGGTTTTTCACATGCATAAAACCATTCTACTGCAGGTAGATTCTACTGCTTGCTCCTGCAAAACTGCCTGAAACTCTTGGAGGCAGTTGTATGTATAATATTCAGAACAGAGCTGCCCTGGTTTCAACTGAGATCTGGGTTAATTTTCTTTATAGGGGCTGTATGGTGATGTTACTGTGCAGAGCATTGTGTAAAGGATGCTTCAGCTTCTTGTATCTTCTTGCCTGTGAGGAGCTTGGGGGTGGGTGGGTGTGTGTGCACACAGGGATGAAGAGCTGGGAGGGGACAGAGCCAGGACAGCTGACCCAGCCAAAGGAGCATCCCATACTACATGACTGCATGCTGAACAAGAAACCTGGGAGGGGTGAGGTCTGCTGCTGCTCAGGGCCCAGTTGAGCACTGGTTGGCTGGTGGAAAGCAGCTGTGTTGAGTATCACTCAGTTAGTGTATTTCTTTATTTTCCCTTTCTTCTCTGTTCTGGTGAACTATTTTTATTTCAACATGAGTTTTGTTTTTATTTTTTTCCTCCATTCCACTGTGGGATGTGTGAGCTGTGTGATGCTGTGCTGCCTGCTGGATTAAACTACAGCAGCCCTTAAACCCAATCAGATTTAGCAGCAATAAGAAGGAAACGCTTCTGGTCTGGTCTTTTCTCAGCTTCCTCCACAAAGCTGGAACTCAATGATCCTTACAGTCCCTTCCAGCCTAAGCAAACCTATGATAAAATCAGAGGACTATTCAACTTTGTTTTGGTGAAACTGATGCATCAGTCCCATTTGATGGCAGTAAAAGGAGTTTCAAGGTGTTCTTTGGAGATTTATGACATTTTTATCCTCCTTGTATATCATCCCTGAAAGCAGTTGTCTACAGATGTACATACTGCCAAAAAGCAATGATGTAAATAAGGCATCATTGTGAAGGGAGGGATATCTTTCTCTGGTAAGAGAGGTAAGAGATGTGATCTTTTTTTTTTTTTTTTTGAGTTGAGTATTTAATTTCAGCTCTGTGCATTCCATTTGAAAAATTGCTGGTAATTATGTGAAATGAAAATGGGCTGAAAATGGAACCACAATTACACACCAAAACTGTGGTGTGTGTTTGTTTGTTTTGCAATCTTGAGACCTATTACATTTCTTTATCACACTTAGAAAAGAGAGAAGGAATCAGGCAGGACCCAGGGCTCTTTCTCTGCAAGAGCTGTAATATATACTTGGTTTAGATGTTGTATAAGGGACACGGTATAATGGGGAAATATTGATGGTAGGTAAATGGTTGGACTGATGGTCTTGGAGGTCTTTTCCAACCTTGGTGATTTTATGATTCACTTCTCCCTCAATTTTTGAGAACAAAGAGCATTTATAAGCTATTTTTTTCAGTTAATGTGGAAATAAAGTCACTACTAGCATATGCAAAACTTCCATCACTGTAATTAGTGGTAGGAAAGTTGCACATCCTTTCACAGTTGTTTTTCTTCCTGGCGTTTGGTTGCCTGGTATTTACCTCCTGGGACTTGATGTACAAGTAGAAAACTACATCACTTCCCCAAAAATACTTGTGCAGGTTCTATATATGTTCTTGTAGTTAGCATTTGTTTAGTTTCTTGGTTAGACAATGGGAATCTACCTGGTGCTCACAAGGGAAAAAGGGAAGGGAGCAAAAGAATAGTTTGTCACGAAGAATAAAAAGCTAGGTGAAGATTCCACAGTAAGGAAGTGGGCTTTTTCTTCTCACTCTACTGGATACTACCAAACAATTGAATTTAGGTAACTCTGGCGGTTTGTATTCAACATGTAGCCCCTGCTAGCCCTTAACTCTGAATTTTGATGGAAAATGGCTTGGTACACTCTGACATAACCAAAATGATAGAGAATCTGTTGTCCTGCACTGTTCTGCAGGAATGGGAAGCTGAAAATATCTCTCTTAAATGGAACATGTAGTTGGAATGCTTCTCTGTTCAGACAGACTCTATAATAGTTAAATGTCATAATTGAGAATGTGCTTAATCTGGTATATTCACTGCACGCCGCCATGTTTACTTTTCTCTGTATTCCCTCTGCAGATACTGAAACTCTGTAAAATCTTTTTTTTAAGTAAGAAGCAGGATAATCAACACTAAGTTAAACCTGTTACTTCTGTATGATATGATTCAAGCATATTGAATAAACCTCTATTGAATGCTTGTTGTTTTCAGGTGTACTGCGAGTATGGAATGGTCCATGTCCTTTCAGAGAAAGGGAGCAGCAAAGGCAAGGACTACTGTATCCTCTTCAACTCCCAGTGGGCTCATCTGCCACATGATCTGGGTAAAGCTGTAAGTACCAAATCAAGCAACTAAACGAATGTAATCAAAATTGCCCTTGTTGTTGTGGAAAATTCTAATTTGTATCTTAGATTAGTAGAATCTGAAGCTTGCTCTATTTTGAAAATATTTTCTATCTGTCAGTCTCCATAGACAGTGCTATAATGGTGATATGCCTTTCTAAGCAACTATTTCAGATTCAAAACAAACAAACAAAAATCTTTCTTCTGCACATGGTGATTAAATAAATGAGAATATAACTTAACTGTGTTTGGAAAGGAGTTTTTGTGCATCACTATGGTACAATAAAGATACTGGTCCTCCCTGATACCTTGATGACCTCCAGTGCTTTCTTATTAGTTCATTCTTCTCTCAAATTTAGGTATAAGTAATTGCAAGCTGTGTCAACTTGTTTTTGTTGTCCAAGGCTCTGTGAACTGACAACTGACTTTTTTTTTTTTTCCCCCACTCTTCTGTGAGAGAATTGAGGAGGACAAAGACACCAGTAGCAGGAACTCGCTCCCTAACAGATGAGAGGAATAGCTAGAATGTGAGGAGAAAACTGTCACCTTGCTTCTTTGACCTCTTTATTATACAGAGTTTTTGTCTGATCTGTATTCCTAGAAGATTCAATTTTGCAGAGGTTAGTTATACATTAGTCAGTTATTCAGACTGTGTAAACAAGACTGAGTTGAGGGAGTCCTTTGTAAGAAGGATTATATTTCTGTAAGCTAAAATATATATTTAGGACTCACATTTACAAGCTTGTTTAAGTGGCTTTAGTAAAAAGCATACTAAAATCAAAGCAGGAAGGGACCTGGGGAGGTTTTCTGGTCCAGCTTTGAAAGCAAGGCCTTAGATTAAGTTGCCCAGTGCTCTGTTCACACTAAGCATGTGCTTTTGAAAGGCCAAGGCATTAAATATCAAAGTCTCGAATTTAAGAACCATCAAGGGATCTTTTAAGATCTGAGAGGCTTTTGCTATTATGCTCTTTTCAGTTCACTTTTACCAGTAAAGTTGCCTCTTAGGTAGTGATTCCATCCATTTATAATAGCACCACACCTTCTAAGAAGATAATTTAGCTGAGAATATACATGTCATCTGGCCAAAATCCAGGTAATCATACCCTAAATCCAAAGAGATACCTGGGTCGCAACAACCTCTGCTATCATTACAAGCTGGGGGTTGAAGGGATTGAATACAGACTGCCAGGAAGGACTTGTGTGTACTGGTGGGTGGCAGCTGGACATGAGTCAGCAATGTGACCTCACTGCCTGGAAAGCCAATGGTATCCTGGGCTGCATCCAAAGCAGTGTGGCCAGCAGGGTTAAAGAGGTCATCCTGTTTCTCTGCTCGGTACTGGTGAGACCTCACCTGGAGTACTGCATCAAGATGTGGAGTCCTCAGTACAGGGGAGGTGTAGACCTGTTGGAACACATCCAGAGGAGGGCCACAAAAATGACCCATGGGATGGGGCAACCTCCCTGTGAGGGGAAAGCTGGAGCAATCTGGAAAAGAGAAGGCTCTTGGGGAAACCTGAGAAGTGGTCTTTCTAAAGTGGGGCTGTAAGAAAGAAGGGGATGGACTTCTTAGCAGGGACTGTTGTGATAGGACAGAGGGAAATGGTTTCAAACTTAAAGAGGAGAACTCTAGATTGGATATGAGGAAAAACATGGTGTTTTTTTTTTAACAATAAGGTTGTTGGAGGCACTGGCACAGGTTGCTCATAAGAGGTGGTGGATGCCCCATCCCTGGAGACATATAAGGTCTGGTTGGATAGCACTCTGAAGCTGATAGCACCAGATGAAGATACAGATGTCCCTGTTCATTGCAGAGGAGTTGGACTAGATGACCTTTAAGGGTCCCTTCCAACTCAAATAAGTATATAATTCTATGAATTAACTCTTACTCTTGATGTGACTGTGCTGTGAAGTTGGTGCCTGGATTACATCGCTTCAGTGGCAGAAGTGGGAGTCCAGTATACAGAGAATTCATATATTGCATAAAGCTGGTTTGAGAGACTTGGGGTCTTGTTCAGCTGGATCCAGATAGACTGCCCTAGGAGTTACTCTAAGATTTCTGATATTCAGAGCCTCCTGTAGCCATTTTGTTTTAACTAGTCTAATAAAAATTCATGGAGACACATTTCAGTATCTCAACATAGTCCAGAAAAGCTTATTCTGGATTGAAGCTGATGTGCTTCATAGACCTGTCTTTTGTAGATGATTTTAATTTCTCTTTGTTATATTCTTTGCTAATCCTGATTTTCTTCCTTAGTGCTCCCTCAGCCTTTCCTCTCTTTCCATTCCAGCCCCTGCCTCCCTCGAGTAGTCCAGCAATACAATTTAATAAAAGAGGTGCTGCAGGCTGAGCTTCCTCTGTGTTTGTGTTTATCTCTGACAGAGCTTGCTCTGCCCAGTATAACCTCACCTCGAACTCAGGAGGAGTGGGACAGCCCCTTCCCTTTCCTGGTGGCAGTGCTGAGCCAGGTGCACCCTGGGCACTATCAGCCCTTTGGGAGTGTTTTTCCCATGGTCTTTTTCTTTTGAAAACTGGGACAACACTTGCTACCTTCCTGTTTGTTGGGACCCTTCCAAATTCTCAAGACTGTTGGAAAAAAAATAATTGAGAGAGGTTTTGTGACAACATCAGCCAATTCTTTGAGTACCCTGGAATTGGTTCCTATTAGTCCACATAGACTTGCATGCATCTAGCAAGTTCTGCACAAGTTTGAGGTTGTCTGGGAATTCATGATTTCCTCAGTCATAATCCTCCAACTCACAGCTCCAGTGTCCCAGGGCCCATCATTGGTGCTGAAGGCAGGCATCTGTGCCTTGTTTGTACCCCTACCTATAAAGTGACTGTCTCACCAAGTAACAGGCCACTATTGTCTCTAGTCCTACTTTTTCTGTTTGGTATTCCCAGCTTACTCGTGGCAAGCTGACTTTACCTATAAGGACATGGAGACCTGGTTTAGATGAGTCTTATAGCTCTTTGAAAAATCATCAGCATCATCCTCCTGGCTGGGTGGTCTCTCAAATGTGTCATTGCCAACTGCAGGCACCTTACAGTGCAGCATCTCCATTACATACAACCTCTGCTTCACCTCCCCTCCCTATAGAGAGGACACTATTGCTTCTCTGAGAATATTCTATCACTTCAATACTTGGAAGTTCTAAATTGAGTTTTAGACACCCCCCTGTGCTATTTGCTTTTGATTGGTTAAAAATAAGTATATATTAAAAATAATGTATTTCTTTTCAGTCACTCTTGCAACTGCAGGATCAGACAGCATCTGTTTTGTGTTCTCCTTCTGATGTACCTGATGGGGGGTTTAATAATCAAATCCCCATGGTGATGCGAGGGAACTGCACCTTCTATGAGAAAGTGAGGCTTGCTCAGATAAATGGAGCTCGTGGGCTGCTGATTGTTAGCAGAGAGAGACTGGTAAGTCTATTTTTGTCTTTCTGTATCACTGATGCTATAATGTTAGATACTGGATTATTTTCAGTGATTGTTGCAGGTATTTGATTTTTCCTTTAAGTGCACACATTATTTAATTTTTATACGTTTCCACATTGCCCAGCTCCGAGTGGAAAACAATACAGATGAAGGGAGGATTAATTAAATTAGAGGGTACACTTACTTGAGTAGGCAGAGTGCTGCGCACAGCCTCTGTAACATCCAAATCAAGGGCTCAGAATTATCTTTACATTATATAACATACTGCAATCAAAGAATGATGGGCAGTTTCTTAACTGAATACCTTCAGTGGGGTATAGAGCACAAGATTCAGTTGGAGCATCACCATGTATATGTATATATAGTATATGTATATATACACATGTATACCGTGTGTATGCTTTGAAAAATGAATGTTTTCTTAATGTAGTCAGTACTAAAGAGATGTGCTAAGTGTAAAAGATATTGCTTGAGGTTATTGCATTTTGCTGTTGCAGTTGTTAGCTATGCTTTACTGGAAGTAGGCATATTTCTTAAATTTATGATACTGCTGTCATTGCAAGTTAAACTGCGAAAACAGGTTTCTTGATTGTAGGCCACAGTCATATAATGAATAGCGCTTAAAGTTTGGAGGGTTGTCCACTGCCTTCATAGCCTTCTGTCGTTGCAGATTTTGGAAGCTCATTGCCCAGTATTTTAATAAATAAATCTGTTTTAAGTTGATTTCTAGTCAAATTTCTGAGCTGCCTCTTTGGGCCATGACATATCAGGGCTGGTAGTGCCTGGGATGGGACTGCTGCCTTGAGCCGTGCATGTAATAAAGAAAGCAAGGAGTTGTTCTTGAGTTGGGGCCTGATGGTACTTAGGCCATGTGAGCATGGAGATCACAGCCATTCCCTTTCTTCCATCTCTATGGGAAGCCAGGCAGGAGGTGATGAGAGGGAGGGGGAACAGGGCCCTGTAGCACAGCAGTGGGAGGAGTGCATTTTCCTTCCCAGAGCCCGTGCAAATGTGGCTGAGCACTTGTTGAATGCCTGAGGTTCCCGTGGCTGAAAGGAGCCCTTCTGATCTCATCCTGTCCAGGAGGCTCTGGAAACGCATCTCTTCTTGCCAGGAGATCCTCTAAGGCCTTCCTGTGGTTCCCAGGTTTGCACAGTGCCATGCCGGTGACAAGGCCGTGCCCTGTGAGAGTTGGCTGGGTGCAGACCTGCTGCCAAGGCCCTGTCTGCACATCTGCCCCTGTTCTATGGTGGAGCATCTTCCTGTTCTCCCCCCCCACTGCAGCCCCTGCCCTACCTGTGGCTCCGGCTGCTGCAGGGCTCCCAGTCCTACAGCGTTACAGTCTCTGTCCTTTTCCAGAAGCACACAGTAATTCTTTCTCCAATATTCTGTGTCTTCCACCCACTGCTGTCTCTGTGACCCTTCTTCTCTTACCTGGGGTCTGAGTTTGTCCCTGTATGTATGCCACACTCTGGTGTCTTCTGTTCCCCCCTGTACAAGGGCCTGTTGTGTGTTTTTCATGTTTCTTTGAGTGCCAGCTGTAGTTCTGTTGACTTTTTGTTGTGTTCAAGTGGGCTGTGCTAATCCCAGAGCGGCCAGCAGCTCACATTGTTCAGCTTGCAGTATAATTTTCTTGCAAAGGCTTTTCGGTGAATTTCTTAGAATAAAAATGTGGAGTGGAGTAGTCAAGAGGGTGGCCACAAAGGAGAGGAGAAGTTCCTCAAAAGTCTTGGTCATCATGGAATGCTCAGCCATGAAAGCATGGAGAATTGACGTGCCTGAGGGAAGGGATGCCATCCTGTGGCACCTGGGCAGGCTGGAGAGGTAGGCCCATGCCAAGCGCCAAGAGTTCAACAAGGCCAAGTGCAAGGTCCTGCACCTGGGTTGGGGCAATGCACAGATACAGACTGGGTGGAGAATGACTGGAGAGCAGCCCTGAGGAGAAGGATTTGGGGTGTTGGTGGATGAAAGACTCAGTGTGAGCCAGCAGTGTATGCTCACAGCCCGGAAAGCCAACCAGATCATGGGTTTCATCAAGAGGAGTGTGACCAGCAGAACAAGGGAGGTGATTCTGCCCCTCTGTTCTTGTGACACCCCACCTGGAATACTGCGTTCAGTTCAGGGACCTCAACACAAGAAGGACGTGGGGCTGTTGGTGGGGGTCCAGCTGTGGGCCATGAAGATGATCAGGGGCTGGGGCACCTCTGCTGTGGGGACAGAGAGAGAGCTGGGGCTTTTCAGCCCGAATAAGAGAAGGCTCTGAAGAGACTTTATAGTGACTTTCCAGGACCTAGCCAGGGTGCACCGGAACCATAGAATGCCTCAGGTTGGAAAAGACCTTCCAGATCATCAAGTCCAACCTCAGCCTAACTGTGCTACCCTTACTTTAACAATTCATCACTAAATCATGTTCCTGAGCACCACACATCCAGATGGTTTTTAAACACCTCCAGGCATGGTGACTCATCCACATTTCCCTGGGGAGCCCATTCAAGTGCTTAACAACCTTTTCTGTAAACAAGTCTGTTCTGATATCCAACCTAAACCTCCCCTGATACAACCTGAGGCCATTTCCCCTCATCCTGTCACTAGTGAAATGAGACCAGCTCTGCTCTCACTGTACTGCATACCAAGGTTCCTCTGTTAGGCAGCTTTGCAGCCACTCCTCCCCAAGACTGTAGGGTTGCCTGGGGTTGTTTGACTAAAACTTGGGACCTGACGCTTGGCCCTATTGGAGCTCATACAGTTTATCTTGGACCTTCAATCCAGTCTTTCCAGGTCCCTCTGTACTGCCTTTCTGCCATCCAACTGATCAACATGGTGTCATCTACAAACTTACTGAGGGTGCACTTAATCCCCTTATCAAGGTCATTCATGAAGATGTTAAATAGGAATGGCCCCACTACTGAGCCCTGGGGTATACATCTTGTAATTGCCTACTGGCTGAGTTTAAATCCATTGACCACTTAACTTTGATATTTTAACTTAGGTGAAAGACTGGTCTTCCTTCTCAAAGCAGAATTGGAGTAGACCAACATCAGGCATCCTTTGCAACATCGGCAATTCTCTGGTTCAGTAGTTTAGTTCTCACCATCTACTCTCAATTCTTTTGTTTGAATGGGAAACCCGTTTGTTTTCTAACACTGTGACTATAGTGATGTACATCATGGGCTGTTAACCAGTTATACATTGCAAGTTTTATGGGACACTCATAAAAATGTTATTCAGTTGTGTGATTTAACCTCTTCGTGTATATTGTCTAGAAATTGGTCTAACTTCTCTTAAACATCTGTGATGAAAAGTCTACTGGGCTCAGAAATCTTGTCACTTTTAAAGAATGGTGTGAATCTGTTTTGCCCTTGTCCCAGCAGTTTAAGGGATCAATTTGTGTACATGTAAAAGGGAGAATACAGACACCGGTGAAATTAAATAACATGATTCTTAAAATGAGATTTTTCTGTTTAGTGTGGAACCAAGAAGAGAAGGTGCTCTCTGGTTTTTGTGTGTGTGTTGTTTCTTTTTTTCCACACTTGTGTCTGCATTAGAGTGTTAGAGGGATATATGAAAAAGTGTTATGCTTAAGCAGCTTTGGAGTTGGTTTAAGGCTCCAATGAGGTAGTAGCGGTATTTTTCCTGTTTTGTATTGTGTTTTGGATTAATTTTTTGGTGGTTTGCCTGCGTCAAGGTAACTTTAGGTTATTGTACATTATGTTTCTTTTCATAATATTTTCTAGATTAACAGAAAATAAAACTTGAACTCTTTTGAAGGAGCAGAAGTCTTTGCAGAAATAAATTCTTTTTTGCCTGTTTTGATCTGTCTTTTAGGTCCCTCCAGGGGGTAACAGGAGCCAATATGAAGAGATTGATATTCCTGTTGCTCTGCTTAGCTATTCTGATATGTTAGATATTGTTAAGGTAAGCTTGATATTCTGTTTTAAACTATTTTAAATGATTCATTGGTCAACAGAATGTGTAGCTCATATTAGGAACTCTGGATCTTTAAAGAGTTATACTCAGAAAAGCAGTTACATTTTATTTTTTAGAAATACTGTTGTCTTAGGAGGTTATTTCTCGTCTTAAGAATAGAAATGGCCTGGTTCTGGAAATAAATACTACAAACAGTAGAGCTAATGGATTGCTTTAAAATACTTGCAATAACACTTTTTTATATAATGATAGAATCCTTAGAGTTGGAAGGAACCTTTAAAGATCATCTAGTCAGACTCCACTGCAATGAACAGGGACAGCATAGCTGGATCATGGTGCCCAGGCCTGATCCAGACTTGCCTTGAATGTCTCCAAGGACAGAGCATCCACTACAGCTCTGGGCAACCTCTGCCACTGCTTCACCACCCTCACTGTAAAATGCTTCTTCCTTATATCCAACCTAAATCTCCCTGTTTAAGCTTGAAGTCGTTTCCCCTTGTTCTATCACAGCAGACCCTTCTAAAGAGTCTGTCCCTTTCTGAGTTTGCTAATTGAAAACTAAATAACTGAACCTTTGCTAAGGTGGCTTTTTTAAAATCTACGGTGCTAGTTATGTAAAAGCATCAGGGAGCTCTTGTCAAAGGGGATTCAGTATCTTCGCGTATGAGTTTTTCTGAGTATGGCAAAGTGGTGATTTTAGGTAAAATAACCTTTTTATATGAATCAGTTATTTTTATGGACAGTAAAATATTTTCTAATAAAATAAAACCCACCTTGATGCCACTTCTGTTTTTGATGGATCAAGAGTAAGGGTGTTGTTCTGGATAGTGTCCAAAAGCGTGTCAGATATTCAAATTAAAATACTCCTGTTAGAGGTAAGAGTTTCACATCACCAGACAGTTCTGAAAATTCCCTGCAAGTTCTGAAAACGCTGCTGCCCTGACTGCTGGAATTGTGGTCACCATGTAACCAGGATACTGGTTCTGAGGACCAGATCCTAATGAAGATGTGGATATTAGAAGTTCAATGATACATGCCTTTCAAACAACAGTAGTCTATAATATTAAGTCCACTTTTAAAAGTAAGTTGGCTAGAACTTGTTCATATCGTGCACTAAGGAATTTGTTAGTTCAGTGCAGTTAGTACAGCATAGAAAGAAGAACAGTTGTTGCTGAGGATCCACTGTCCATGCTCTATATCTTTTCCAGGGAGCCTTGCTTTGGAATAATCCTAATTTAGTAGTGTCCTTTGAATGCTGTTGGCTTTGCTCTGCCTCTGACACCTAGCTTTTTTTCTGTTTAAATATATTTACTAAGCAAAAAGCAAAATTGAGAGATTTAAAGAGCAGGGTGGTTCTTACTAAAGTGTGATCCCCAAATTCCTCCATTTGTTCTTGCCTCGGCAGAGTTTTGGCAGGTCAGTGAAAGGAGCAATGTATGCACCAAATGAGCCTGTGCTTGATTACAACATGGTCATTATATTTGTCATGGCTGTGGGGACTGTGGCAATTGGAGGCTACTGGGCAGGAAGCAGAGATGTGAAAAAGTGAGTACTGGGAAAGTAACGTGCCAATTTTCTTCTTGTGTTTCTGCCTGGGGTGGGGGGGAACCATGGTTGTGGATGGTAGCTGTGCTGATGAGGGTTAGAGACTCTGCAGCTGGAGTTAGGAAGATGTTAGCACAATGTCTAAGAGCCCTTAAGCCTATAATATGTATAATATTTCTGGACAGTACATTAATGCTTTACCCTTTTTTCAAAAAAAAAATAACATACACTTAAAAAAACTCGAAGGAAAATTGGGTTGGAATCTACTTCCTATTTGGGCTTTTCAAAGATTCGTCTTCAGAGATCTTTTGTGAAAATTATAGAAATGTATTTTGCTGGGATAGTGTAAAACAGACAGATTAGATGGTTAACACCATGTTCATTTTGAATGTTTTACTGAAATTTTGTGGCTACTTTTCACAACTAGATGGGGAGAAGATCTATGCTAGACATTTCCAACAATTGCTTTGCACAAGCTGATTCTGTAGTGATTTTCAGTATTCAGAGTTGTTAGTTAATGAAAAATAGTACTCCTTATACAATAATGCAGTGACAACCTGGGTGGAAATACAGGTATTGGTGTAGCGTCATCATTTCCCACCCCACATAACACACTGAAGATGCAGTCCCCTTTATTTTGTTGCAGAAGTAATGGTCTGACTGTAATTCTATTCCTGTTTCAGGCGATACATGAAGCACAAGCGTGACGATGGGGCAGAGAAACATGATGATGAAACAGTTGATGTGACTCCAATAATGATCTGTGTGTTTGTAGTGATGTGCTGCTCAATGCTGGTCCTCCTTTATTTCTTCTATGACCACTTAGGTACTTTCTAAAGTTGCATTTTTGTTGACATATCTTCAATACCACTGGGCTGCCTTTGCTTAAAGAACATTTTTAAGGTAGAAGTGATTATGAAACAACTGTCCTCTGCCATGTGTTCTTAGTGCAGTTTAAAACTCTGTAAGAAAACCCTGCAGGTAGGCTGTAGTGAGGTTGGATTAGGTGATCACAGTAATTCTTTCAAGCGTTAAAGACTTTTATGTATATAAGAGCTACAAGTCGTTACATTTTGTTTTTTTGTCAGTTTACAAAGCCTCTACACTTCTTTCTATTCTTACCAAGTTTGAGGTTTTACCTTTGTAAGTGTTGTAAGCTTCTGTTGATTACTTTTTTGCTCAAGTTGAAGAGTCATAAGATGTTGACACTCTTCCATCCTCATTTTTCTGAGGAAGCTGTGAAAGATGTATCCCACCTGTGTTAATTCATTTTGATATTGAATGGTTTTAAGAGTTCCCTTATGAAATTCATATGAACTTGTAGTGGGAAGATGAGTACTTCACCACAAATTGTCTCTTTGGCTTATGATTTAATGTCATACTTAAAGAATATTAGCAGAGAGCTTTTAATTTGTTAAAGTAGCTATTGCATGAAGTACACCAGAGTAAAATGTGATGGAGATAGATATTTAAAAATCTAATTAACAACTGTATGAAATCTCTGCATCTGTATTTAATTTTCACACATGACATTTAAAACTTGTTTCTCATTCAGGCTTTTTGATTGGAAGAAAGCATCTCTTACCTTCTTGGACTTATCATTTTTTATTTTTCAGTCTATGTTATCATAGGAATATTCTGCCTGGCTGCCTCAATTGGCCTTTACAGTTGTCTGTCTCCCTTTGTAAGAAGATTCCCATTGGGAAAGTGTAGGTATGTGGCAACTTGAATTATTTTTTTTGTAGGCAGAAGTACACTTTTATACTGTAATGTAGGTAAGGGATTTACAGGGTAGTTTCATGTATGAAAATGTTTATGAAGAAGCAGAGTAACGACACAGGTAACTGTACCTGTTTGTGTTTCACTTGCAGAATCCCAGACAACAACTTGCCTTATTTCCACAAGCGTCCACAGGTCCGGATGTTGTTGTTAGCTGTGTTCTGTATCTCTGTCAGTGTAGTCTGGGGAGTCTTCAGAAATGAAGATCAGTAAGTATATATTGTAGATTCTATAAAAGAAGACTGTAATACACATGATGCGATAAGTTATTGACATCTCTAGAAGCAGACTCCTATCCTAAAATTTAGGTATTACAGTAAGGAAACTAGAGACTTGGACAGAAATCCATAGCTGTTCTTAATTTGCTTTATCTTTGCCTGGTTGGTCTAAGTTACAGAAAACTTTCCCTTCTTAAACCCGCATTTCTCCCAGAAAATTCAGGCTTAATTTGGTCTGGAGTCACAGTCAATACTCTGATCTCAATGGCTTCAGATTGCTTTACAGAAGTGATGTAGAAATTTGAACACAAGTTGTATGATTTATTTCTTCAGGTGGTGGTCTCCTTGAGCATTATTCTGAGAGAACAGGAGCTATGACGATTGTCAGATCTTTAAGAATTGTTTACTAGTACCAGATAGCTAAAAGGAACTATGTCCAATTGCTGTGGTACTTCAGCAATTGTAGGGAAGCCATAGTGTTTTGTAACTCAAATCCTACTTCAGTTTTATCCTAGTGACCAAGAATAAAGCAAGGAGCTTTAGTTCTTATAGACTTAATTTGCAAATACAATCAACAAATAGCCCAAACTGTAGATGTCCTTCAGCATGCAACACCTATATGTTTATACACGAGTCAAAGGACCTGAGGACTTCCAATTCTGGTACTCATGGTTACGCTTACCTCTGCTGGACTCCTTCTAGGAGATCCCTGTATTTTTTTTCACTGGGGAGTCCAGAACTGGACACAGTATTCAGGCCTGTGGCCTCACCAGGGCAGAGTAGAGGAGGAGGAGGATCTCCCTCCATGCTGGCCAGGTTCATATTTTCTTGCACCTCAGGATAATTGGCCTTCTTACCCATGCAGGTACACTGCTGGCTTATGGCCAACCTGTAATCCACCAGGACACCCAGATCCTTCTCTGCAGAACTCCACTCCAGCTGGTCATCCACTAACCTGGTGCATGTGGTATTGTAGCAGATATTGTAATAGATTCCGTAATAAAGAGGATAAAAAGGATTAACTTGTTTAAACCAAATCACTGAGTACAAAATATGACTTCTTTTAAAATCTTAGTCTTACAACCAAGAGCTTAAAGAATAAATTTCTGTCTACATCTTAGATGACAGATTAAAATATAGATAGCTTGGACAAAAAACAATTGCAGAATTACAGAATTATTCCGCTTGGAAGACATCTTTGGAAGACGTGGTTCAGCCAAAGCTGCTCAAGCAGATCAGCCTGGAGCCGTTGCCCAGGACAGCATCCGGTTGACATTTGAATATCTCCAAGGAGGGAGATTCTGCAGTTACTCTGGTCAGCCTGTGCCAGTGTTCAGTCGCCTCCATGGTAAAAAGTTTTAAGAGGGAATCTCCTATGTTCCAGTTTGTGCTTGCTCCCTCATGTTCTGGCAATGGGAAGAGCCTGGCCTCATCATCTTTCCACCCTCCCATCAGATATTTATGTGCATTTATAAAAATTCCACCTCCCTACCCCCCTGTAGCCTTCATTTCTCTAGACTAAACAGTCCTGCTTCTCTCAGCCTTTCTTCACAGGAGAGAGATTCCAGACCCTTCACCATCTCTGTGACCCTTTCTTGGACTCTCTCTAGTAGCTGTATCTCTGTCTTGTATTGAGAAGCCCAGAACAGGACACCATACTCCAGCTGGGCCACACCAGTACTGAACAGAGGAGGAGGATCACCTCCTTCAGCCTGCTGGTAACACTCCTGCTAGTACAGCCCAGGATACCATTATTCACCTTTGCCATAAGGCCACATCTCAGGTTCATGTGAACCTGGTGACCACCAGGCCCTTTTGTGCAATGTTGCTTTCCAGATGCTCAGCCCCCAGCAGGTACTGGTGCAGGGGGTTGTTCTTCCACAGTTGTAGGACTTTGCATTTTGTCTTGTTGAACTTTGTAGGCTTCCTTTCAGCCTGTTTCTTCAGCCTTTTAAATTACCCTAGATGACAGTACAACCTTCCAACAATAGCAGCTGCTTTTCCCAGTTGTGTCATCTATAAACTTGCTTGAGGGTATGCTTTGCCCATCAACCAGAATACTGATATTGATGTTAAACAGGATTGGACTCCAAATGGACCATTGGGGTACACTGCTAGATACCAGACTCCAACTAGTCTTTGTGTCACTGAATCAGCATGCTCTGAGCCTAACCTTTCAGCCAGTCATCAGCCTATTGTCTTGCTCCAATTTATAGGAGGGAGAGGAGGTTCTTTTAATATCTGTATACCCGGCATGAGATTAAGAAACAACGGTTCAAATGTTGGTCCAACCAGTTTATTACAGATGTTAATTAGGGAGATGGGGAAGGGGAGGACAGACACTATTATGAATTAGGGTAATGGGTAAGGGAAGGAGGGCGATAGAAAAGACAGGAAAGAGGAAGCAAGGAGTCTTTATAGGAAGCAAGAGGGACATAGTCACCACCATGGATCCAGCGTAGTTCGTAGTTCAGTCTTTGATCTTCAGAAGTGGTGGTTCATCAGGTATTGTTCTGTTGACGACAGCGGCAGCAACGATGGTGGCTAACCATGGTGGCCAAGGCGATGATGGCCCCTTTTCAATGCTTTCAAAGTGGTCGAGTCAGCTGTCTTTTGAGTGACAGCTCAAATCCAAACTGATTGAGTCAGCTCTCCTTGGAGTGGCAGCTTCTGGCTTTGTGGTCTCAGCAGTTTCCTATCTTCCTGGCCCTACCAGCAGATAAGAGGAAGCAGGGAGGCGCCAACTTGTACCTTGCCTTCACAGAATACAATGGCATCATCCCCCAGTTTCCCATAGCAAGCTGGAGTTTCGATCACAGGCCAGATCTTCCGCCAGTAAACCATCCTGAGCACTCTCTTCCGGAGGCAAACAGCTAACATTATCCACACAGTGATGTTGATTGCCACATGGCAACACCCATCACTCATCTCCTAGACAAGTCAGTCTTATCACAAGAAACACCTCAGGAAGCAAGCTTTGAGACAAAAAACAAACAAGGATTCTCACACCTATCTCATTGTCTGCCCATCCAGCCTGTGTATCAACATCTTTCCGTGTGGACCTGATGGAAGACACTGTGCTGAAAGCCCTCCTGAAGTGCAGATAAACAATATCCACTGCTCATCAAAGCAACTGGTCGTTTCATTTTAGACAGTTATCAGGTTGATCGTCACAACTTCCCATCTATGAATCCATGATAACTATGATGTTGATTTGAAAGAAGTGGTTTTTTGTTCATTTTGTCCCAAGCAGGTACTTAGTGAGAACAAGATTTGATCTATTTGTCCTACAGTTTCCTCCAAAAATGTAACTTTTTTCTTTTCCTTCAGATGGGCCTGGGTTCTGCAAGATGCTTTAGGAATTGCTTTCTGTCTTTACATGCTGAAAACAATTCGCCTGCCTACATTTAAGGTATGGATATTAAAAAGATGTTTAATAGTTGTATAGTTGAACTGAGGAGTCACTTACAATGGAGTATTCAGAGACTTGATACGGTGTGTTTAGATTGTCAGAAAGCAGGGAAGTGAAGGCAAAAAGACCAGCAGCTTACACTTGAGTTGTCCTTTTCTCTGTGAAGTTTAATGAAGAAAAATAATGAATCTGGTATATGTTTCAAGTAACTTCTGGATTTTGAATTTTGCTGGTTATGGATTTTTCAGTAATTTAATCACACTCTCTTCTTTTAAACTCCTTAATTCATCAGCATCCTTCCTTAAAATAATATACCACAGAAGTAAATGTAGTCTTCCAGTAATACTGGAATCCCAGTAACTGTAGAGATACTATAAGGTTCAGGAATCACGTTAGCAGTGACCCTTGCGTAAATCTCACTCTTCAAAGCTGTTGTTTTGCATAATAATAGGATGTTCTCCATCCTATTATTACATCTACGATATTTGTTCTCATCCCATCCCACCAAAGATACATCAGTTGGTTTACTTATCAACTGCACTATACCCATAAACTTACCTTTTATAAAGTGGTGATTTCATGTTTTAGGTTTATTGAAAATCAATGCTGAAGCTCCAGGTCATGCAGATGTTATTAAATGTGATTACCTCATAAGTTTTGCTGTTTGTGGAGATTGTGGAAATCTGTCAGCTGTGATTTTTCAGTCCTTCTCTACGTCTGTTTTGCTGCAAATCAAAGTAGAGTAGTTTACACCCTCTGGTTTAGTTTGGTGTTTCTTTTCCCCCAAAATAAGACATATCATGGATACATTCTGGCTCCTTCCAAGTCTTCCAGAATGTATTCAGCACTCAAAAATTAGTATTAACTAATAATTAGCATTAGTTGTTTCTCAGGCAGCTCTTTCAAACTCTGTTCCAAGTTATCTTTACCTGTAAATTTTGTCCCATGTACATTGGCCAAGAAAATCTAAATACTGCTTTAAACTTCATGTAGCACACTTCAGAAAATGCAGAACTTTTCACTGTTTCCTAAAGTATTAATAGAGTATTTCCAGGTTTTACAGCATCAGGAATTTAAGGGACTAACATATAATTTTCTTTTATTAGCTTCCCATAGATTCTTCTATTTTTTGAAAACTTGGGAATTCACATTTTGCTTTGAATACAGTTGCTGATTATTCTCTGCTGTCTATTCATGAGTAGTATATAATTGTACACCAAGTATCTTGTCTCTTTCTCCAGGGTTGTACCTTGCTCCTCCTTGTTCTTTTTGTCTATGATGTATTCTTTGTATTTATCACACCATTTCTAACTAAGGTAAGTGAAATATTTCTCTCATGCCTGCTGCTCACAGAGCAAAGCAATGGCCTATTTGTCTGTGTTCCTGAGTAACCCCTGGACTGCTGAGTGATGTGCTCATTTACAGCTTTGCCATTTTTTTTCTAGACTGGGGAGAGTATAATGGTGGAAGTGGCTGCAGGCCCATCTGATTCTGCCACTCATGAAAAGGTATTGTATGTAGTCTGAAAATAAAGCATTACATTCCAGCTTTTAAGATTTCATCTTCTGTAAAACTCAAAGATCACAGATCTGAAATGGAAATACCACTCCAAAAAGAATTTTGCTTGGAAACAAGCACTTTAGAGCTCTCTGGAAATCTACAGCAGAAATGAGACAAAACAGACTTAAGTGACTCATGGTGATAGGTTTGGTCTTGTATCTTGCCTTTAAGAAAAGGAAACTGATTAACTTGGTTTCACAAAAACATAAGCCCATATCTGTAAATAGAACTAATTCCTAATGAAGTATATCCATTTTTTACTTGAAGCATTTTAATTCATATGGTGTTTGTCTCTTTCTTCCTCTCCAGCCAGCCCAGTTTTGGTAACGGTTTTATGAAAAGCTGAGGCGAGGCAAAAGGGGGAAACTTAAACTGGACACAGAAAAGAGAAGTCAAAAATCAACAGTTCTGTGCCGTTAAAGTATAATTAGGTAGAATTACTTTGGCATAAGCAAAATAAATACATTGTCTTTGATGCTATATATTAGAATATGTCATACTGTCGTAACTTTGCCATACTGTGCCTCAGCTCTGCAAATTATATCTTAAGTAGAAATTTAAAAAACACACACAAAAGTAAGTCTTTGAAGTGATGGGAAAAATGACTTTTTATAGTGATTAAAAAATCTTTGCACTTTTGATACTTTCACTGCATCCAGTAGAACCAAATATAAAGCTATTTCTTATACATGTGGCAGCTAACCTCAATTTTTGTACAGTTAAAACAGAGTTCATACCCTACTGCATTTGAGGACTTTTAAATTAATATACAGAGTTGTGAAATGTCTTTCTTACCGAAAATTTAAATATTTCATTGCTCTCATGTCATAGAATCATAGAGACACCAAGGTTGGAAAAGACCTCCAGGATCATCCATCCAACCATCCACCTACCACCAGTATTTCCCACCAAAGCATGTCCCTCAGTACCACATCTAAACTCAACTACAGTTTGTTTGCTGTCAGTAATGTTAACAAAATATACCTAACATAAGGATCTGTAACGTAAATATATGTATGTGTGTATACATTTGCTCTATCTGTAGTCTTCAGTTCCAGCACAACAGGAACAAGATCTGTTGTCAGTATATAAAGAAAAGTTTTTCATAGGCCTTATGTCTCTCATTCTAAGCTCCCAATGGTGCTGAAGGTCCCACGACTGAACTCCTCCCCACTGGCTCTGTGCGACAGACCTTTTTCTCTCCTAGGATTTGGAGACATTTTAGTTCCAGGTATTTCTTCTTTGCTGTGTCAAGAATTGTACTTGTTGCACTGTCAAATTAGTTCCTTCTCTTCTTATTTCAAATGGAAAGCTTGTTTTGGCTTGTGTAAACTTGGTAAATTTCGAAGTATGCCTTTTTTTTTTTTTCCTGCATTTTTTTTCAGCAAGAAAATGCATTTTAATTTAATGTTTAGTTGCTCATTCAGTGAAGTAAAGAAATGCAGAGAAATTTGAAGAGTTAATTCCGCAAATGGTGTTGTGATATATTTTTAATGGTGTGATGATGAGGAATCTACTTGTCCGTTTGCCCATGATTTGAGGTGGCACATACCTGACCACTCAAAACTGAGTAATTACTAATCACACAACATCCAGGGCCACCACCACACCTCTCAATATGGCATCAGACAGTATCTGGAAGTACACCTAATGCTATTGTAGCTGAAAAATTGTGTATTCTGGCTTTCAGACTTCTGACAGTTTGTTTGTTCATTTTCTTGTGTTGGGAAGCTTCAGCTGGTTGTGCTTTTCTCCCTCCCCCAACCCAATGTTACGCTTAAAATTGTTTCTTTTAGAATATCATGTCTGACAAAATTATATCACCTCTGGAGTTATATTTCTTGTATTGATCTTCATGTATGGAGCTTCAGTTAGTTGGGGGAGAGATAGTTCACAATATGTTAACAAATGCTATTCATTCAAACCTGGTCCTGCAGGATCTCAGTATCTGTAGATGTTAACGATGCTATTAGATTGCTTTGGTTGTGCAGCTGCCTGTAAGCTGTGCAGTTTCCTGAATGGTTCTGTCATAGCTCTTAAACATAGGAGTATCTTAAAAGTTCTCAGATTTATGTTTTCATTTATCTTAATATGTGGATGGGTTGAAAACATGTTATAATTGCTCTTCTCTTTCCTAGGTTTACTGGTGGCCTATTGCCATAGATTTGATATTCAGGTGCAATCATCCAGAGTGTATTTTGTAGCCTGCACAATAGGTATGTGTACCACTGATATTTGGCATTGTTATACGTGCTTAGTTAATCATTCTGGATTTTCTGATTAATCAGTCCTTAGGTTTCTTGCATATGGAAGTTCAGGTTCAAGGATATTTTATTTTGACTTTGTTCTTTACTTTTTGTGTGTTCCAAGACTTGATGGCATAATGAATGACTTTATAATGATGTAATACCTTCAAACTGGTCCTAAATTGGTTCCAAACTTCAGTTTGTAGAATCCAGAGTTGCATGTTGCGGGCTTCCAAGTGACTGCAAAATGCGATCTTACTTTGTTACAAAGATGCCAGATATCTATTCATGCCAGCAAAGACTTAATTTCCTCAAAGTTTTCTGCCAGTATTCTGCTTTAGAAATACTTGTAAAAATAGCTAGGTTCTTAGGAGACTCAAAGCAAGGATAAAAAAATCCTTTTATTTCAGTGTTTTTTTTTCTATCAACTTCTGCATTACTGAAAAGTTGACATTGTTATTACAGGAATGGAAACTACCCACATGCTACACTGTATTAACAAAATTAGGATCAGCAGGATGAGAGAAGGGATTGTTCCCTCAATTTGGCTCTTAAGACTGAGTCTAGAGCACTGTGTCTAGCTTGGGGATCCTTTGAGAGACTTTGTCATGCTGGAGTAAGTCTAGTGGCTGGATGCTGAAGCACATGGCATTCAAAGAAGAAAAGGCAAAGGAGAGAAGATTCTTTTGTTGTCCACAGTTATCTAATGTGAGAATGCAAGAGAAGTCTGAGTGTAGTTTCTGTAAGTGTATAGAGAAGAGATAATATATGAGGGAATGAACGTAAGTCAAAAAAAGAGAGATTTCAATTTAATATAAGGAACTCTCTCTAATCTAAATCAATTTTGAACAACTGGATAAAACTGTTACTGAGTGTTCCAATCATGTGGCTTCTGAACAAAAGTCAGTTGGCTCTGAAAATGTAATTGAAAATGTTACTGCATATTGCCATATAAATGCTTTTGCTCTGCTTCTTTTCTGCAGAATGCTTGTAGTACATAAAGGGAAAATAATACATTATATAGCTGCATTGTTATTAGTGAGAAACAGCCAAAGACCATCCAAACAAGAAGCATGTATTATAACAGTCAAAATAACTATCTGTATCTGTGTTCATAAATACAATAAGAGAAACAAAATATTTTATTTTCCTTCTCTGAAAGTGCTTAAGATAATTTTTTTTAATTGCACAGTGTATACTAGGCTAATCATAGTATTCTCACAACATCGTACTGTCAATAGAAAGACAGCAGTATCTCAAAGTACTGTTCCAAATTTATAATGTATATACTCTGCTCATGTTTTTAAAAGTTGCTTTACATATTACATGAATAAAGAATCCTGTAAGAATGCTTATTTTGCAAATTATTTAGTTGCTCTTGTGTCAAGCTATGCCCAAATAACTTCCTTTTTGCTGATTCTGTTTCCTTCCAGCATATGGCATAGGCCTTCTTGTGACCTTTGTTGCCTTGGCATTAATGCAGATGGGTCAGCCAGCTCTGCTCTACTTGGTACCCTGCACTCTAATCACCAGCTTTGCTGTGGCTCTTTGGAGAAAGGAGCTTGCAATGTTCTGGACGGGCAGCGGCTTTGCGGTGAATACCAGTTTGATATGAGTGTCTTCAAGAAATACTAATATTATAAAAACCTAACTAGAATTAAAGTTGAGTAAAATATTGTAGTATTATCCACCAAAGCCAAATATTTTTACTTTTTTTTAAAATGCACTTTTTTTTTTTCCCTAAGTAATGTTTTCATTTTCTTTCTTTAATGTTTATGGCCACTTAAACTGACTAGTGAAAAGTAAAGTAGACCCCTGTCAATACTTCATTCCACAATTTTACTGTTCTGATCTTTGTTGAAAGTATCATTGCCATTTTGGTAAGTAGCTCCTTCAAAAATATTTATCTTCCTATTTTTTCCTAGTCTGCTGCTTATAAAGATCTAGTTAAGTATATTGAATCATCACTTTGTTTCTCTGTGGTATAAATGAAACTCATTTGGTTCTGAATGGAATAATTTCTATTATGATGCATGACTATAGATTGTGGTGAACTACCCCAAAGGAAAGAATCTATCTATCTGGAGGTTCTCACTCAGTGAGTTTTATTTTGTTCTTCATTTATTTTTTTTATAACCTGCACAGTCTTCTTCTAGAGAACTGATTTTGGTATTGAAAAAAATATTAGTGATTATCCAGAATGTGTTGTAAAAGATGCTGGTCGCCATGCACTGATAGTAAAGGTGATCAAAACCAGAGAATGCAGAAGTGCCAAAGTGCTGTCTGCTTGTTCCTGAGTAATCAACAGAGCATGTCTGATATCAGTGAGGAATCATCCAGCTACAGATTCTGTTTCTTCCATCTTTTCCAGACTTTAATTCTTTATTTCTGTTAATTGGTACAACCCATCTCTTTGGTCATTATAGATTGCTTACAGTTCCTGAAATCATACAGATGGTAATGTCTCTTGTTTCAGGGTCCTTCAGTAAGAACATAAAATGTGATGGAACTGCTTGAGCCAGCAAATTGCATTTTTTATTATTACAGAAAGCCAAGTGGTATGCAGTTAGCTGGGTAGGGCCTGCAGGAAATCTGTCACAACTGATAAACCAAGAATAAGGGATTAAAACTACTGCTGTTAACATCACCCAAAGATTACAATCACATAAATGAAAACCTTATAAACCTGGAATAGCAGGACTCCCAGGAGGAACTTAGCAAATAAGTTTTTCCTCTGAAAGAAAATTAAAAAAAAAAAATCATAATCCATTAATTCCTGCAGCTCTTATTTGGAGGAACAGTATTTCCTGGTTACAAATCCTGTAGGCATTTCACTGCCTACACTCAACCAAACACTTATCTGCAAGTTGATGTTTCCTTCTTTAGGACTATGCCATCTTGTAATAGCTTCCTCCCATAGCCTTACCAAAATTCTGTCTTAAAATTTTAGACTAGAAATCGTGAGTTCAAACAGAGGTTCAAAACTAAACTTTTATTGTGAATAATAAAAGTTTGGTGGGTTTTAAAAAGCTATTGGACAAATTCCTGGAACAAAAATCCCCTTATGCACCCTAAATGGCAAAGGTAGGATAACTGTATGCATGTGTCTGTCACTGGAGAATGGTAAGGGATGTTGTGCCTTTTGTCTTCACCTCCTGTGACCATTTTGATCATACCTGACACGTGGCTGGAGTTGAATATGTTTGTTGTAAACTCTGATATCTCTATAGTTAGTTCTCCTCTTCACAGCAGTAATAATTAATGCTTTTCATCACTCTGTCATCTTCCGTTTGCAGAAAGACCTACCTCAGCCTCCCTTGGTGATAGCTTCTGTCAACTGCCCTCAGCTTCCTAAAGATAGCAACGTACCAGCTTCTCAACAAGAGACAGAGGAAATGGCCAACCCTACCCTCCATGTGAAGGAGCTGCACAGCTCTACCTTGGCTGCAGAGGAGCCAGCTGATAATGACACAAAGACGGAACAGTCGGAAGTTTCTATCACAAAGAGTGAGGAACCAGCTGGGCACAACAAGGATGACCTTGAAAGTAAATCTCTAAACCTCGAGCAAAAACAGCAGGAATAAACAATTTGATAGGAACTCCGTATTTTCCCTTACAAACATTCATGTTAAACCAGTGTGTATTTAGACTGGTTCAGTAGTATTCACGTTCATTGAGGAACCTCGGTGGGAGTCTGATCATCAAATCCAACAAAGAATGTTCTGCCTCCAGCTTTGGTACAGCTATATACTTCAAACATATTTGAAATATGGTGCTCTACGAGGGTTCTGATGTATGGATTTCAATTATCATTTTATTAGTGAATGCCTTTGACTGATCCATTTTAATTATACCAGGGTAGTATTAAGAGTCTTTATTTACACAGTACTCTGTGCTTTGTGGCTATTTGCTGCTTTAGCATAGTGTAGGTTAACTTGGAAGAAAAGCATTGAACAAGTCTGCTACAATGCTTAGCTGAAAGAAACATGAGAGGACTTTAGCACTTTCCCTATTGTCACCTTTTACTTTTTCTACTTGTCAAAGCCATTGATGCAAGGGAATGCTTTAGTATAAGCTGACATTCAGGAAATGCAGAGAGTGGTTAAATTGCCAGCCTCTGAAAGGATTTATACTACCAAGGTGCATTAAATGCATCTCTTCTTTCTTTTTACTTCCAGGTACTTGTGTTGGCTACTAGTCTAGTTTAAAAGGCAGGATGAATGGAGCTACAAGAAGCTCTCTAAGCACTCCATGAACTCCAGGGGTTGTCTCTGAAAAGAAGGTGTTTGTGACAGAACACCACCTGGTAGAATAAAGATATTAAGAATGTTTGCTTTAGAAGTGAAATACGAGCCAGAAAATAAGCGAATAGGTAGTAACGTTAAACTTAACTTAATTATTTTCATTGGGGAAAATGTTACAGTAAAACAGCAAAAAGTAAAACCTCAAGAGCCCAAACTGATGAACTTTAAGGAACAGAGTTGTGGTCACTAACTGAAGAAAAGAGTCTGATGTTTTCATTCTCAAGGGAACACATGGTGCTATAGTAGGTTGTGATTAAGAGCTACTTGCTGCTTAGTAGCCAACCAGCTGTCTCAAATATGTTATGTCTTCATCCTCGGAGTAGCTGAAGTGTGGCCTGTCAGGTTCTGGAAAGAGGCTGTGATCTAACTATTTTGCCCCTCTTGCTAAGTGACAGTGCAAAGGACACAGTTTGTAAGCATAAAACTGTTTGGGGTGCAGGTAGTCTTAATTTGTATTCTTGAAATTAGACATTTTCTTGTGTAATGTGATTAAGTCTTTTATGCAACTTTTATGGGGAGATGATGAGATTTGTGTGCCATTTGTTCTATATATGAACATTTGGCTTTATCAAAAGCGTTTGTGTTTTATATCTAAATTGCAGTCCCCTAATGCCTCAAACACTTCATGGTAAACCGAGAAAGAAAACAGAAGTGTTCTAGGATCCTGGAACATGTTTCTAAATTGCATGAGAGAAATGCTTTTCAGAGCACTTCAGTCTAAAGCATAATTCACAAAAGCATCATCATTTTGTCCCAGTCTGAGGCAATGATTTTAAATTAAGAGTCTCCAGTTGGCGTGTTGAGTTCAATTCCAAAAGGTTCTCCTTTAATGTCTGTCTGTTAAACTTCAGCCTTCATCTCTTTGGCTAGGTCTTCTAGAAGTTTGCCCTGTGGTTTTCTTTTTTGGATGCTCATTTCTCATCTGTTTTGCATTGGGCGGGTAATATTCTTTCTCTGGAATGTGAAAAAGATTTCTGTAAAACCACAATGTGGAATCAGAATTTTTGCCCTCTCCTTAAAGCCCTGTCTGATAGGTTGATTTCACAGCATAAGTCCCAAGTCCTGCACTGCATTTAATTTATGAATGACCCAAATGGAAGATAGTAGTATATAAGACATCTGGGTTATTTGTGTTCTTGTTTTCTTCAGTCTCCTCTTTGATGGACTACATCTGCCAGTGGTAATCTGAATTTCAACTAACTAAAAAGCAATGGAGGCATTTAATTGAAAATATCAGTCAGGTGGATTATGCCTTAATTTAAACCATTGAGTAAGTTTATATGTAAAGAAAACAATCCTGTGTTTAAATATTGAACTTGACAAACAGCGATAAAAGTTTGGAGAAGGACTCCAAGTTCTGTGTTGTAGTTTTTTGGTTGTTTTTTTTTTTGCTTTGTTTTTCAGTCATAATACTGTAGGGAGTCATTTTTATACACCGAGGTCAATAGTTTTCTGATGATGAAGCATTAAGTTTTATCACCTTCTTGAAAATATATTTTACATTTGTTCTCATGTGGGTTAGGAAACAGTTTATTTCTCAAATTGCTTATAACTCGAAGAATATGGAAGATTTATAACACTGACTAACTTGTAGATGCCTGGTAGTTGCTTTATGTTTCATTCTAGATGGGTCTGCATATGCTTCACCTTCATATTTTGGGTGGTTTTCCATCTATTTAAGTGTAAGTTTGTTGTGCGTGTTTTTCTTCTCAAGCTATGGATATCAGAGTGAGGGGAAAAAAAAATAGTTACTCAGTGCAATATCTCCAGTTAAAGTATATAAATAGTTACATACTTTGACTATTGCAGTACTGTACACCTCTGTACACCTTTGGTGCACCAGTTTGGCTGCGACTGTTTGGACCCTGTTCAATCACTCCCATCACAAACCAAGGATGTGCTTTTCTGTCTTTCCCTGAATGTAAAATTTAATGTTGTACAGGAAAATGTCAAAATATGTTCAGTGTAGTTGATTCTGATTTTATTTGATGATTGCAGATGTATCCCACACGAAGCTTGAGTTAAAAGGCTGCTTTTGGAGTAATGTTAAAGTGATTACCTGAGTAGCAAGGGACAGATTCTTTCCTGCGTCAAAAATTACTAAGTATGAGTCAGTGCATTGGACTGACTGGGTTTGACTTGTATCCTCCTGAAGGGTTGCACAAATGCAGCTGAAACCAGAATGTGACATCAAGGATCCTCATGGGAGTGGCAAGGGAGAAGTACCCCAAATCCTCTGTTAATTTACGTGAGTCTTCTTTTTCACTTGTCACATTTCTTTTACATTAACAATATCAAATTTCTTGATTTTTGTTGTTGTGTTTTTTTTTACCTGATTCCCTGATCTCACATAATCAGTGAAACTCGTCCTGCAAAAGCTGTTGTTTTTTTTTCCATTACAGTACCCCTCAGTCTGTCTGTTGCTAAGAATGCCTTCCATTTTTCAGACATGTCCATTTTCATGCTTTAGAATTGGTTTTTTTTTTGCATCTGTGATGCATCATTACTAAGACTCTATGGCCATAATGTTAATGCCAGTTGATTTCTAAGTATGCTGGGAAATACCACAGACTGTGGAGCCAGGAAGTTGGTAGCTACTGAACAGAGCTGCAGTAATACAATTTGAAACTTTGCTGAAGGTGACTGCATCCATCAGTCAAACAACGCAACATCTGAGAGATGTGTATTTCCCTGCAGTTCTTGTTTTGCTCTGTAGCTTTGGTGGGCAGCAGAATGCCCAGAGTTATCATTTTGTTGGGCTTTGTTGTTCTTTTTAAAGCTGTTTCAACATGGAATTGTTGGGTCACCATGTGTTCAGTGCCTCCTCTGGATGTTTCACCCTACAGTTTGTAGAGCTTTGTTACTGAACTTAGAACATTTCTCAGTTCTCTGCTTAACTTCTCTACTTCCTATTAAATGCCATTGTCCTCGAAGGATTCCTTCCTTCCTTCCTTTCATTCAGCTGTTTGCATACCTCCCCTGGCTAGCCCAGTAAAAATTAAAAAATAAAAGCAAATAAGAGAATCCCTATACTGGCTCTTGAAGCAAGTGCTTGCATACAACTCTTCTACTCTGAGATCCTACAGTTCTGCCCTGCGGTTTTGTTTCTGTCTTCTCCTTATCCCACAGATGTGTAGTGCATGTATCATTTTTCGTGTAGGAATGGCATTAGAGTCAGTAGATGTGGGGTTGGTGGTGGGGAAGAAGACCAGATAATAACTGCAGTGGCTGGCCATAGGAAGCACAGGAAACCTGAAGTCCAGAAAGGGTGAGGAGTTTATAGCTCAGTGGGAAAGCATTGTGGTTGACAGTTCAGATCTCACCTTACAGAGATGTGTTTGGTTTTGTCTTGCTAATATGAAGCCCATAAATCCTCGGGGCAGAAATCACATCAAAGCACACGTTAAATAGTTGCAGTGCTTTTTCTACCAAGATAAGAAATGTTGTATTTTGAAATGTAGATTGAGTTTCATTGAATGGCACTTTGGAATGTTTTCATTTCAACAGTATGCTCTGCTGTGAGTCTTTTTTCTTTGAATATCAAAGGTGAAATATTCAGGCAAATATTCAGATTATGTGGTGGAAGAATGGGGTTTCACTGTCTTTAGATCAATGACAGATAATGCATGATGGCCTTAAATTGAGTTTTCTTGAACCAGGAATGAGTATATTTTACACCGTCATCATTTCAGGCGTTAGTACAGAACTGAACTTGGTTTTGTGCAGTTAATTTGGTTTCAGTTAATTCCTCCAGCAGTTCTTGGGAATGCTGTGGCTCTTGGTCCTATCACTGATCCACTGGTAGCCATGGTTACGAGTGGGCACTCTCCTGGTTTAATTTGGAGTTGTGTTCTCTTAACTGAAGACAACAATTCAGTTTATCAGATTTCTTGTTGTATTTTTCCTGCTTGTTAATGTTCCCTATCTTTGTGTATGGCAAAACATCATCTTAGGGAAAGCTTTGAAATGATCTATAGGCTAGAAATCTGGAGTTGAGCTTCAGCTCTCACACACTGTGCTGTGAACTTCCTTTGGGTTCAGTGTAAAAGTTAGTTAGCTGAAAATATGCAGAGATGGGTCTGTGTGGGGAGACAGCCTTGTTCTGTCTGAGTGGTGGCAGTGGTTTGAGCTGTAAGTAGTTGTTGCCCACTTTTCTTCAGCTTGTTCTTTGTCACTCGTCCTCTCCAAGAACTGAATAGTTCAGTGGGAAGAGACCTTCAGAGATCATCACGCCCAACTGCCTGACCTCTTTGGGGCCAACCAGAACTGAATGAGGGCATTGTGCCGATAGGGCATCCACCGCCTCTAGGAAATGTGCTTCACACATGAACTGCAGGGTTGCACATTATCTTCATCCTGCGGAGATGTTGCATCTTAACACTTCAGATGAATCTCTTCAGTCCTACAAGTCTGACAGATGGGCTCAGTTTGGCAACATAGGGAATCAAAAATCCCTTTTGTAATGAAAGTTGTGCATTTACAGCTGTGGTGGTGGATGACCTGTGCACTGTCCTCATCACAGTACTTTGTTTTTGGTGCAGCCCATTGCTGGAGGAGCTGGGGATCTGGTAGCCGTGTCTGAGCAGTGCTAGCGATTCAGTGGGATGTGTGGATCAGACAGGGGGCTGCGGCAAACAGAGCGGTATGAAGAGGGTTTGTGGGGTAAGACTGGAGAGTATTTGCTCAATGCTGCTGTCCTGGATGTTGATAGTAACAGTTTTTAGGGAGCAGGAGGTCAGTTCAATCAGGAGATCAGTCAATCAGTTTTAGATGTCCAGTGTCTCTGTGAAGGGGCTTTATGATAACGTTCAGATAATAGCATGTAGGGTGGTGGTGTGAAGACTGCAAACTCTGAGGGTTATTCCTCTTAGTGCTTCTGAATGCATCCACTTAATTCTGCAATAAACAAATTGTGAGTACACAAACTTTTCAAGCTCTTGTTCCGTGAATTGCTGAAGGAAAGTCTTTCAGTGTTCCAAAAGCTGTGCTGTGATTTTTACTACTGCTGAGCCTTTGCAGTTTGGCCCCTTACTAAAACTAAGTAAATAATTCAATAAAAGTCCCTGCTGAGGGAGTTGGCCGGGGTAGGAAGGCTGTGGCATAAAAACTGTTCAAATATCCTTCCTGCACATGGGCTGTTAATGCCACATGCACTGAAGCTGTGGAAAGGAGATGCAGAAATGCAGATGGGTCCTAAAGAGAAGGAATTTGGTTCTCTATAACGACGCAGTCAGTCATTAACAGTACTGATAGCTGAATATCCTTCCCTGATTTTATCTTGCATCTCATTTGTTTTGTCAGCAAGTCAGCAATGTGTATTGGTTTCATGGTTTAATTGGCTGTGTTGCCAAACTAGGCAGTTGTGAATAGTGTCCCTTTGCACAGACTGTAGAAGATGTGGTATTTGCTGGGTGGTTACTTGTAAAATTGCTGCCTGGTGTCTACAAGAATAGATAAACCAGTAACACGGGGACCTGTATCTATGATATATCTGTGGTGGAAGTAAGACCTGGTGGTGTTTTTTTGGAAACAGTAACAAAACATGTTCCCTTCTTAGTACCATCAACTTCTGCTGAAAACAGCCAAGAGCCACTGCAGCAGCTGAGAGAAAAACATCATTTCCAAGTTGTTTGCCAAAATGTTACATTTCTGTTTTTCAGAGGTTGTAGGTCCTCCTGTAATACCCTCATCGGCTCCTTGGTTCTGTCTGGGTGCGTTCTTTCCACTGTATGCCTATATAGTTCCATGGTTTTGAGGTCAGCCCCTTCATCTGCCTGATCTGCAGCCTCATGTCGAGCTGCGCGTTGAATCATCCCAGCTATTTTTGTGTGTGCGAATGCATTGTAGGACATCGCATTTCCAGTCACCAAATGTAGGTTTGTTTCTTCCTTCTGTGATTTAAAACACAGGGGGAGGAAAAGAAAACCCGACTATTGTGTAATTACCAGTGGGGGGAGATGTGAAGACAAGAGCTGATTCCTATCCCAGGGGTTTCACTGGAGTGCTCTTGTTGTCTTTTCCATGGGGTTTTCCATGTTTGCCTATTTTGGGCACACACATATATGGTAAAAGAAAACAAACTTGAAAAAGACTGATCTGCTGAAATTGCTGTGTTTTTGTTTTTTTTCATCTGTTTTGCTTAAGGAAAAAAAAAAAAGAGGACTTTAGCCTGTTTTAGTTAAAAAATGTAAAGATTTTCTAAACCTGTAAAATAAAGATACTTAATTTTTGAACTGAATTTTGCCGTTTTGTATCACTGTTACATTTGAAATCTGTTTCTGTGCCTCTTTTTCTTCTTTGCACTAAAATGTGACGAAGTGCCTTTTGTGATTTAAGGTACCTTGAGCTGCTCACACATTGAAGTACCCAAAGAAACCTGAGGTGAATATCCATGCAAAATTCTTAAAACTTATTTGTGGCCTTTTTGAGTCTTCTGTTCACATACAGGACTCGAAACAAATCCTGAAACAGTCAACAAAGAATCTCTCTCTTCCTGCTGCCAATTCTCCCCCAGTGGGATCGTGGTACAGCCAGGAATAACCAGCCCTGATGCTGTTCCAGTGATGGGAAGGGAAGGTGAGTGCTAACAAACCCTCTGTTAGATACTGCAAGTCTCTAAGGAACGAGAGGGCACGTCATGGAGGTATGGCACAAACAGACTATTTCTACTCTACTCTTGTGTTCATGGTTGTTGGTGTGTCCCACTGAATCACATGGGGTAGAAAGGACCTCAAAATTGAGTCCAACCCCCTGCTAAAGCAGTTTCCTACAATAGTTCATACAGGTAGGCATCCAGATGGGTCCTGAATATCTCCATAGGAAACTACCTCCTCTCTGGGCAGCCTGTTCCTGTGCTCTGTCACCCTTACAGTAAAGACATTCTTCCACATGTTTGTGTGGCACTACTGTGTTCAAGTTTTAGGCCATTACTCCTTGTCCTACTGCTGTGCACCATCAGTAAGAGCCTGGCCTCACCCATTTGCCTCCCGCCTCCCTTCAGACATTTATAAACATTTGAGATCCCCCCCCTCAGCCTTCTTTTCCCCAGGCTGCACACACTAAGGTTACTCAGCCTTTCCTCACATAGGAGATGCTCCAGGCCCTTTATCATCTGTGGCCCTCTGCTGGACTCCTTCTAGGAGATCCCTGTATTTTTTTTCACTGGGGAGTCCAGAACTGGACACAGTATTCAGGCCTGTGGCCTCACCAGGGCAGAGTAAAGAGCGAGGATCACCTCTCTTGACATGCTGGTCACATTCTTTTTAATGCTCCCTGGGGTCCCATCGACCTTCTAGGCCAGAAGGGAACACTGCTTGCTCATGGCCAACCTGCTGTCAACCAGGACCCCCAGGCCCTCTGCAGAGCTCCTCTCCAGCAGGTCATCCCCTAGCCTACATTGTACTCCCCAGGTGCAAGACTCTACACTTTCTCTTGTTAAACCTCATCAGATTCTTTTCTGCCCAACATTCCAGCCTGTTCAGGTCCTGTTGAATGGCAGCACAACCCTCAGCTGTGTCAGCCACTCCTCCCAGCTTTGTACCAACAGCAAACTGGCAGAGGGTGCACTCTTCATCCAGGTTGCTGATGAAGACATTGAACAAGACCAGGTCCAGCACCGATCCCTGGGGAGCACTGCTGGTTGGAGATGCACCCAGAACACGCTGTTCCATCACCTTTCCAGGGCAGCGGTGAAGCTGACTAGCCTAGTAGTTTCCTGGATTCTCCTTCTTGCCCTATTTGAAGACTGGACTGGCACTGGCCATCCTCCAGTCCTCAGGCACCTCTCCCATTTACAAGAGTCTTTCCAAGACAAAAGACAGCAGTTCAGCAATCGCCTCTGGCAATTCTCTCATCCTATCAGGGCCCATGGATTTGTGTGAGTCAGGAGCTCTCAGTAGGGAATGAAGAAATAGCTGTATCCATTCTGAGAAAGGCAGCTTAATGCCAGAAGGGCTGTTTTGTGTTAAATAAAGAGTAGTAAACATTAAGATTCAGTTGGGACCCAACGCATCCCATCCCAAGGGCCTGAAAGATGTGGTGCTTTCTGGGAGAAATAACCACAGAATGTCACCCATAACCTTACCCACTCCACTCCTGGAACACATAAACCCCTGCAAACATTAAACTAGAATGCCAACTCTATTCTTATCAGTGCTTTTAAGCAAAGAAAAAGTCACATTTGTTTTGTAGCACATCCTATATTAGTTGAAATAGTAATTAGTATTCAAGTTTTCAATTTATATCTGCATATTATAATAGAATTGCTCATAGAATTATAGAATTATTTGAGTTCAAAGGGAACCTTAAAGACCATCTGGCCCCACTCCCTGCACTGAGCAGAGACGTTACAGTTCCTTCAGCTGCCCAGAGCCCCTCTGGCCTGAAGAAAGAATGAAAAACTTGTGTGGCTTTAATGTTTGTATTGCTCTATCTGATGCATGCCTAAGTAGGCACCAAGGACCTGCCCTGTGGGACTATTTCTTCACCTGCAGGCTGTTCGTGTCAACTGTTCACATGCCTTGCTCAATTTGCAAGAACCACCTCGGGGGTCTCTGGAAGGAAAGGCTGCATTCTTCAGCAGTGATACCCAACTTATGGAAGCACAGGAACCAGTTTGCACAGAGATGCTGCCTGCCTGCAGGCTGTCCTCAGGGCCACTCTGAAACTCCCACCTGCAGAGCTCCTGCACAACCACAGGAGGACCTTCACTCCGTTGCCCAGTTGCAAACAGGTTTGTTGTCTTACACCACTGCATTTTCTTTGTGCACATGAGTAAGTGGGGACCCCTGGGACCCTGATGAATTGCACTGAGTGAGTGTGCATGAATGGCCCTGATCCTCAGCTACACCACAGCTGTAACCAAAAGACAAACCTGAGATTATATGTATACCCCATTGTTACCCAGGTTGTTTTCTGTCTCCCTTCTGCTTTTCAGTTGTTATCACAGAATCACAGAATGGCTTGGGTTGGAAGGGACCCTAAGGATCATGGATTGGGTTGGAAGGGACCCCAGGGAAGCTCCAACGCCCCTGCTGCAGGCAGGACCACCAACATCCATATCTAATCCTAGCCCAGGATGCCCATCCAACCTGGCCTTGAACACCTCTAGGGATGGATGGGGCATCCACAGCTTCTCTGGGCAGCTTGGTCAGAGCCTTATCAAAGCAATAGAACGAGGACTCACAACCACTGAACCCAGCTGTATTTCTCCCTATGCCGTCAGCTTTCCCAGGGATCACAATGAGAGAACTCATCTTTGAAATCCTTTCATGTACAGCAGAAAAGAGGGACGGAGCGGGTTTGGGGTCAGAGCGCCCTGCGGTGCTTTCTGTGCGTCGGACAGTGCCGTTCCGCGCCTGCACGGTGTTACTGAACCTCGCCGAGCAGTTCTGGTTACCGGGACGAGCTCAGCCCTTCAGGCACCGCTTTCCCCTCCATCCTTCTGCTGAAACGCTGCCGAATCGAAGAGAGCCGCGGAGCGACGCACAGAAACCACGCCGCGGGCTCAGAGCTCGGATGTCCCCGCTCGAATTCCCAAACGGGAGAGGAATTTGCGCCTCGGGCCGAAGCCGGGCAGGAAAGCGGGTCCGCCCCCAGCACCGCCCCGACCTGCGGGCACGGCCGGGCAAACGCGGCGGCGGCGGTCGGAGCGGCACCGCAGGTGAGTCCTTGCCGTCCGAGCGGCTTCTGCCTTCCCTCGCGGATTCCATCCCCTCTCGAGGCGCGGCGCTGCTCGGTCCTGGTGCTGCTCGGTCCTGGTGCTGTCTGGTTTTGGTGATGCCCGGTGCAGGTTCTGCCCAGTCCTGGTCTGCTGCCTGACCCTGGCACTGCCCGGTCCTGGTGCTGCCCGGTTCTTGTATTCCTGCCTGGCCTTGGTACTCCTGCCAAGCCCTGGTACTGCCCGGTTCTGGTGCTGTTTGGTTCTGGCATTGCCTGGCGCTGGTACTGCCTGATCCCGATGCTGCTGCCTGGTTCTGGCACTGCCTGGTTCTGGTACTGACCAGTTCTGGTACTGCCCAGTTTTGATGCTACCCGACCCTGGTACTACCCAGTCCTGGTAGTGTCTGGTTTTGGTAGTGCTGCCTGGCTTTGGTACTCCTCTCCAGCCCTGGTGCTGCCCTGTCCTGCTATTCCTGCCCAGCCTTGATGGTGCTGCTGCCCAGCCCTGGGCTCAGGCAGAGTTGGTGCCACTTGTTTCCGTACATCAAACCTTCTATTAAGAACCAGAGGTGCAAATAATTTCACTGCTTCCTATGTAGCCATTGCTGGCCCAATAGTTTTCCTTACTGTGTCGTCCTTTTGTGGTTTTAGTGCAATTTTTTGTTTCATTTGACTCTAAAGTGGCACTATTGAGGTTTGGAGCGCTGCAAATGTGGAACTGTGCTTGTGGAGGAGGGTCAGCCTGTCTAGATGCCCATCCAAGGGAACAAAACTGTCCATGGAAATGTGCTCAGCACTGAATCTCTCTGAGTTTGACACATTTTTGCCAGAGGTCCCCCGAGGTCCTCCAAGGTGGTATCTCCACTGGTGCAGCAGGATGCTGCTCTGCTGCTTCTGCAGTCAATGTGGAGCAGCGCATTTTGGATGGCTGCGGCTGAAGGAAGCGCTGTGAATTTTTCTTGCCCATTCATCATTTGAGAAGTATCACATTATATAGTGCCCCTATTGTGAGAAGGACAAAAATGGAACTTCCTTGCTTACTGGATACTCCCAGAGCAAATGTAGGATTTACTATCAGCACCGTGTGGTCACAGGAAGGCAGCCTTTATTTCACCCTCTGACACAGCTGGAAGTTCAAAAAGAGATTGCAGATCCAGATCTGCCCAGTGCTCTCTCACCACGGGGGGAGCTCAGGGCTGAGCGTCCCTGCAGTGGAAATGCTGTTAGAGCCTTTGTTAACAGGATAATGGGAGAGCTGCACTGCTCGGCCTGTCATGAGCTGAGTTGCAGAGCTGGCAGGCAGGAAGAGGATCTTCTTACTTGTAAATTGAGAGACATTTGAAATCTGCAAGGGACAATAAACAAGGCCCACACAGTGTCACTGCGTTTGCTGAGAGCAGCTGAACCAGACGCACCTCCAAAGGGATGCTGCAAGGAACCAGAGTGCAGGAGCATTACTAATCCTGCTTTGAATCCTATGAACAGTGCACCCAGGGGTTTGGTAGCATGCAGGATGCTCACAGTCCACAGGCAGACAGCACTGGGGGCATTTTGCTGATTTACATGAGCGGAAAAGAGGTTTCTCAGCTCAGGTCTTGCTGCCTCCTGGGGGATGGGCATTTCATCTGACAGGAGGCAGAGCTGGACTCCCAGCTGCAGCACAGCCCCCTGAAAGAGAGCCAGTGGAGATGGGGGGACATACCCAGCTCTGTATGTGCATGTTGCAAAAGTTGGAGGTGGGGTAAAGCAAAAGGCTGAAGGACAACAGTTACTTGGTTCAGGAAACCACTTTGGTGGCAGGAGATGCTCGTTCCACTTGAAACACAAAGGCCAGGTCTGCCAGAGCCAGCTTGGCTGTGTCCACAACATGTGGACATTCTGTCTTTGCTCATTAAACACTTCTCCATCTGGCGTGCCACCAAGCAGCTCTGTTGTTTCTTTGTGTTCTACCCACTGTCTCCTCTCCTCTGCTCCAGCTCATGGTTTACTGGTGTGATTTGTTCTTTTGGCAGCAGTGATTTGGAGCATTGAACTCAGCCAATGGGGCACACTGCAGTTTGATTTTCCCTTTTATGTTTTCTTCTTCCAAAGAGAGGTGGTTCTGCTTCCACAACAAAATACCAGAAGTCTTACCGCGGTGATAAATCATCAGTCCTTTGCTCACTCTTCACCAAATGCGCACTCATTCCCAAGGCTGCAGGTGGATTTGTTGCTGAGCTTGTTGTCCCCTAGTCAAGTCGCATATTTCTCATACCAACGGCTCTGTCTGGGAGGCATAGCCTTAGACCATGAGGCAGTGTGACAACCTGAGATCTCAGCAGTGCTCAGTATTGCTGTGCTGAGATCTCAGGCTACTCTGTGATAGTCCCAACCTACTGGGGATAGTGCCAGGTAATGTTTTATTACCTTCTTCAAAAGGTTGGAGCACACTGGCTTTTTTTTATAACTGTAGTGTTAGAATAAAACATCCAAATATGCAACACAAAGACTCCAGTCTGGACCTTGCCATCCAGGGACATCAGGTTGGATATGAGGAAAAATTTATTCTCCAGAAGAGCGATCAGGTGCTGGAATGGGCTGCCCAGGGAGTGATGGAGTCACCATCCCTGGAGTTGTTCAAGGAGTGTGTAGAGGTGGTACTGAGGGACATGGGTTAGTGAGGATATGTTGGTGGTAGGTGGGTGGTTGGACTGGGTGATCTCGGGGGTCTTTTCCAACCTTGGTGACTCTCTGATTCTATGATAAGGATTTTCTAGCATTCATTATCTGCTGCAGACTGAATTAAATTGACTGCTGAAGACACATTCAGCACTCTTCCTTCCCTGTCCTTCTTTCCTTCCTCCTTTTCAAGGC
>JAPSGF010000158.1:112326-136235 GCA_035772895.1 Perdix hodgsoniae
ATCCATAAATGTGCATTTTCTTCTCAACATTCCCACCACAAACTCACGAGCCTCTGAGAGCTAATGCTCTTCTGCCCCTCAACAAGATTTGCTTGATGCTAATCTGTTTTTATGCAGAGATGTTGTTGAACAGCATAGCTCCTTGCTGCTCTTCTCCTTAATGTATTTATAGATGATCCTTATCTTGTGGCAGTGAGAAATGTCCACCCTCTGCTATGCTCTTGCAATATGGACCTACTGTTTACAAGTCATCATCGTCTCATCTTTTAATTTTTTCTGGCTTAAACTATTGATAGGGAATATAGGTTACTAGAACTGAACATACTATGAAATTCCACCTCACCTTTGTTCACTAGTCCTTTCCCACTTATTGGAAAAATATTCTACCAAAAGTATAAGTTAAACCTTGAGGGGGGAAAAAAATGCATGCAATAATTAATAGTAACAAGTTCAGATGTCAGAGAAACATCCAGCAATTTTCCTTCTCTTTGGACAAAGAGATTTTTGACATATCTGTTATTTAGCTCAATGTCTTTCCTCGTGTGCTGTGCCAGCCCCACTTTCAGTTAAGGAATTACCTACAGGAGCACCACTGCTGCAGTGCTTCCCTCCCCATAAACCTTCCAAAGCATCAGGAGTAACCAAATCACGCAAAGATTCAGGAGAAGATATGGAATAATTACTATAAAATCAGAGAGACATTGAATCAACAAGGACACCATACACAAGAGAAAAGCACCCAGAGGCCCCTGGGAGAACTGCTGGTTCTTGCCCTTGTCTTCCTCCTGATTCAGCAGTAGCTTCTTCTGAAGTTTAGTTTCAGCCAAAGGACAAACTGACAAGCTGGACCCTCCTTTCAACATCCCTCTTGCCTCTTCCCCATCGTCAGAGGTGATAGAGGTGCACTGGAGTCCTCACACAGCTCTGTCTGTCCATGATTTCTTGGAGGCACAACATAGAAGGACATGCGGGTAAGCACAGCACTGGAGCAGCCGGGTAGGAAGGCAGATGCCATGATATCACACATCTCGTGTAGTCTTTTTCTGAGATTTTGTTCATCCCACTAAGATGTACTGAGAAAATTTCTGGCAACAGTTAATTTGGGAGAGCTCAGTAACATCTGGCTTTAACTGCCACAGACAATTAATTCTCTTAGGGATCATGAGTAGTAGAATGCCTGCAGCCCTACCTGGATAGCTATGGATTGGTCTACGAGAGGCAGAAGCACAGATGGAGAACTCATGTGCCAAAATGAACCAACCCTTTGATTATCATTCCTCCAAGCCACATACGTGTGGGTGATGCTGTTTTCCTATGCTAATGTCAAGCACTGGAACGGGTTGGGCTGCCCAGGAGGTGGTGCAAGAAATGTGGACATGTGGACACGGTACTGAGGGATGGTTTTGTGATGGGGTGTGGTAGCTCAGGTTGATGGTTGGAATTAATGATCTTCAAGGTCTTTTCCAACCTTGCATGGTTCCAAACCACCGGGCCAAATTGGACGTGTTGGCTGCACACCTAATTCTACTCAACTGATCTCTTCCCAAGGAATAGAATGTGTCCAACATCACACCCTAGGGTGAAGAGGGGTGGATCAGGGGAGATTTGTTCTTGCTGAGTTACTCAGCACACATGGAGCATCACCAGGGAGGCTGGGAAAAACTACAGCCAGGTCAGTCCTGTCCCTCATCACCCACCAGCACTCCGCCCACTGTTCTATGATGTTCAGCTTCCATCCTCCAGGAGCTGCATGGTCATTCACAGCACCCATGTGGAGTCCAAGGCTGCAGGTAAGAAGGGTATAAAATTCTTTGCATTTTCATTTCACCAGTAGTTATCTTTCAACTCACACCGCTTGCTGAGAAGAAAATAAGCTTGCCTTGTGCTAAAAGGGAGAGCAAAGATGACACATTTTTATTGTTCTGCTAAGCATCTCTGATGCCACTGCCCTACCTTTGAAGGCCAATGGTGACCTCTCTTGCTCTCGTCAGCATATCTGGATTGTGTTTTTGAGCTTCCACATTCTGCATACTGCAAGGCAGGCAGTGACTCCAAAGCCTATTGAAGGAGCAGAGAAGGGACTGCTCATCTGTATGCATTTAGGTCACAGGGACCACTGGAAAAAAATGTCTCTTACCTGTCTCCTCTTAGCAAGAGCTGAATTGTCAAATGGAGATATTGTTAACGAAACACAGGCCCCGAAGCACCCATCTCTGCCAGCTCTGTTACAGCTGAAAAAGAATATTTGGAGGTCTGTTAGGAAAAAAAAAGAGGCATCTTGGATAGACTCCCTTCCTCTCCGCTTTCTCTGTCTCTTGCCTCACAAAGAAGTGGCCTTTTAAAATCTCTTATCTGAAAGTTTCAGTTTAAAGAGCCGCTGATGCCTCTTTGAAAACACTGAAAAGCACTTCAGAAACAGTTCTGCTGCTCCCTGTGTCCTGCCTGCCTTTCCCCCACCCCCTTTTCTTTCTTTCATTTTGAGATAGATTTACATTAGAAAAGGCTGCTCCTTAGCAGCTTCCTGGTCTCAGCTTGATTCATAGCAGCAGTGATGCTGTTGTAGCACTCAGGCTGGACCATGCACAGCATCTCCTGGACCAGAGGGAATGGCTCATGCCAAGCTGGGTGAGCCTTCCTTGGCATGTCAGAATGTGGGAGTGAGGAGGGAAAAGTCCTTGAAGTTGTCAGTATTTGCCTTAACAAGCCTTTCTGTGCATCTGGCATTTCCAAGCCAGAGGTCATGTCCTTAAAAGACAAAGCAAAACAGAACCAACCACCACTACCAAAAGAGCTGCTCCAAAGCCAACAAACTTTGAGTGGGAAGACCAACGTTTCTTGTATTTCCAAACCTTCCACGTATTTCAGCTGTTTCAACCCAAATTGTCCTGGACTTCATGTGCCAGTCTGCAGGGAAAGGATTTGTGTCTTCTTCCTCTCTGTGGGTAAGGGAAGATACACAAGGCTGATTCATTCAGTGCTGGTTGCTCATGACCAGCCATAGGCTGAGTGCTGACAGAAGGTGGTAACTGCCCTCTGTTGGCAGTTCTGTGATCACATTTGGACAACCTTATGCTGAGCACCTTCAGTGCATGAATGGCATTGATGGTGATTGATGTAAGTAAAAGAAATGTACACATTGCTGGCTTTGGAGAGCAGCTGTGAGGTTCTTCATCAGGAGAAGAAACAGTCCACCTGGAAGACTATTGAGATAGGTACAATCTTTCTTCACCAGTTTTGAAACCCTTCCTTGGTCACTGTGCAAGGATATTATACAACAGGAACGGGCAAACAGTGGTTATTTGCGAGTTATTGCACATTCATAGCTCTCACTATGAGGATAAGTGTGACTGACCATCATCCTTGGTGCCACATCCCCTGTGACAGCCTCTGCTTGCTGGGCAGGTGAGAGACGCAGGAAGGTCCCTCTCATTTCTCTTTGTTGCAGATGGTTGTTGATACTGCTGTGCTACGTGATGATCAGCAGCCAGCAGATCATGACAGATGGTAACAAGTGCAGTGAGTACAAATCTAACAGCAAGAAGCAAAGGGGTGACAGTAACCAGAGCATGACAGGCTCTAATGAGTGGGACAGGGCAATGATAGTACTGAAGTGATGGTGGCATTCAGTTAAAAATGAGATGATGATGTGATGAGGTTGGGGATGGATATTTGTGCCCAGGCTAGGCATGAGAGAAGAGGGGAATATTGTCCATTCATAGTGGGGTTGTGATGACTGGTAACATATTGGGTGTGATATTCCTGGCAGGTATCAGCAGTTCCTGACCAAGGAGAGATGGTGGTCAGTAGCCAGTGGGTGGAAACAGTCAGAGGAGGTGGAGAGTGAACTCCAGCATTGAGGGGTGCAGTAGGTGGGTTGGAATGTGTCCTGGTTGACAGCTGTCACAATCACCCAAGAAACAAGATATGAACTCATGCAAAAAGAAGATGAGGATATCGAATGAATCCAGATTTGAGGAATAAGTAAGGGTAATTAATACATTATTGGCCTGAAGAGAAGCAGAGAGTGGGATGGAGAAAGCTCTGAGTCATGTCAGGGACCTGTCTTTGCCTCCCCTTCTCAAAAAAAAAAACAACAACCAGAAAATATTATTATTGAGCTCAAGCTTTTCTTGTAAATGTGTGGGATCCCAGCACTGGTGGTTGTCTTGCAGCAGGGCAGCAGCTCCTGGCCTGAGGAAGTCGAGTCTCTACCAAAAACATCCTATCCTCCACCTCTTCCCTAACAGCCTAGCAGGTTTCCCTGTTGCCAACCAGGAACTAAATGCAGGCAAGCATTTCTCCATTGCTGCCCATCATTCCTACCCTTGGCTGTGTTCATTTATGTCAGTGGGTATTTCATGAATATTTCATTGAGTTTTGGATTTTTCTCCAGTTTCCCTTTCCTTCCAAATGCATCTGTGTAGGCAAGACCTCCCACATCCCACTTTCATGCTACCGTGTGCAACACTTCACACTTCTGTGAATCCTCCAGTGTTCTTGGCATTGCATTTGCCCAGTTTCTCTCTGCTTTCATCAGCGATCTGCATTAAAGCAATGAAGACACCTCCAGGGACATGCAGCAACATCTCCTTCCCACCAGAATGTGCACCAAGCTTCCCAGTATCTATAAGCAGTTCCCTTACTGGGTTCCATCAGGGAGGGCTGGGCTCAACTGGGACACACTGCTGCCCCAGGAGGACAGAACTGACAGTCCTCAGCCTTGCCCAGGACCATTCCCTGGCACTTCTCTCTCACCAGTTCCCATACGGAGGAATGTTTCCCACAGGTGGCTGTATGTCCTGCTGGCAGGACACAGCTCCCTGTGTTGCAAGGCAGGCCTTGTTCGTGACCTCCAGCATTGCTGGAAGGTCCCAAGAGCAAAAGCTGATGGTGCATGTGCTGGGGCAGTCACGCACCTTAGAACAGCTAGAAGAGCAAAGTCAGCCTCCACCCAGGAAAAAAAAAGCAGCCACAGGCTTGGCCAGACCACCTCCTTATGCAGCTCCCTTGTGATGCTGTCACTCAGCCCGAGCTCTCCTTGCAGACCTGCAACCCAAGCATTTGATATATGTTTTTCCCTGCACTCCCAGTTGCTCATTCTTGGGCCAACGGAGAGGCAAGATTCTGCAGGGCTTTGCCCTGTTGTTTATTCACTGCAATCCAGGAAACCAGAGGTCGAACTCAGTGCTGAGAATTTGAGACTTTGCTACTTCTAGTAAAAGCACATCATTCAGTAAAGCCGAGCTGAGCTTGCTTTGCTGTTACAATAATTAGAAGAGTTCAGTGATAAGAATGCCTCTGCATATTCAGCAGCTATGGGGCTTCAGTACTGGGATACACACACTCCAAACTACCTGTGGAGCTAATACCTCCTCCGTAGGACAGAAGAACACAGGGGAGGAAACAACCTTCCTTCCCTGGATCCAGGGCTGTCAGTTATTTCTGCATGAATATGGCAACGGTACTGCATTCTGATAGCACTGTGAGAAATTTGTATGGCTGCTGCCGCCAGGCATATCTCTTGCTATGAGCTGGCACCCCCATTCATCCTGGCATTGTAGGAGCTAGGACCATGAAACCCTGCTGCTAATTCAGGGCTGGGGACTGTGGGCTGAAGAAAAACCTGATGGTAGCCTGAGGCATGACTGGGATGCAGCACATCCAGTCCTTTTACGTCCTGTGCTGCTGTACTGGTGGGAGCTCCATGGGTAACCTCAGCTGCTATCTCACATTTCACCCCAAACATGTCATTTTCTTCCTCTTTAATTGCAGAGGTCATCCTCAGAGCTGCTCAGAAGGCATGGACCAAATAAAGCCAGTGCTGGGCAGAAGGGGACTGAGGGCCAGCTGCTGGAAGGTGACCATCATTGCCACTGTAGTGGGCAGTGTGACAGCTCTCTACCTGGGGATCCTGCTGGGTGAGTGCATAGCCAGGCATGTCCATCTGCTCCAAAAGAATAATGGTCTGCACAGCTCACAGCAACGGTTCCCATACCAGAAACCCTCAAGAGTGTTCTTCTGAAGGCAGAATATCACCAGCTCTCCCCATTTACTCACCCAAACTGCAGAGGCTGATGTCACCTCTTATTTTGAATGACTTCCTTACTTGTTGCACATGATTTCTTCCCCACTCATCCCTCTCAGCAACTTTTCAAATCTCTAGTTGCTTCCTCAGCTACCTCCTGTCTCATCCCCTTGCAGCCACTGATGGTCCCACTCCAGTACATAACCATCTCCTTGTCTCACCTGCCTCTGGTGCCTCTGGTATACCATGGCCAGATGCCACATCAGGCCAACACCCCACCGTGCCCAGCCTGATCTGCCTGGCAGATCCCACAAGTACATCTCTGCTGCACAGTGCCACTTTCTCAGCTGCTTTGATAATGAGCACACCTTTCCCAGTCTGTTTCTGCAAGGATGAGGCCAGCCAGGGATCGCCCTGCAAGGCTGTAACCATCTATTTGGGAACTGTTGTTTAAGGCTTGGTAGATACAGTTTTAATGTTCAAATTGACTATAAGTTCAGATTTCTCCTCTTGTACATGTGTGGGTTACCCTGCATGGCCACATGGCACCTCCAAGGCACCGCAGGGACAGATAAGCTACTGAAACCAGGGAGGTAATGGCACGAGGTAACCCATGTTCCAAAGCAGAGGAGGGCTGAGTCCAGCCGCAGCCCAGACCTCTGTGAGCCATTTGTGCCTCTGACAGACACCTTCCCTCTCTGGCAGCCTGTCATCCTGCAGCAGAGACCAGCTTTGAGCACACCGTGGAGTTGCGAGGGATCACGTTCAACAGCAGCTTGCAGGCAGAGAACTCAGACTATTACCGGGTGCTGACGCCCGCCCTTGAGAGGCTGGTGAGTTGAGCAGCTCTGCACCCCACGCTCGGGGCAGGGGCTGCTGGGTGTCCTGGGCTCTATTCCTGCTGAGGAAAGCCTGCAGTGGTTCCCCAAGCCTTAGCTCAGCAGGATGTGGAGAAAAAGCCAAGAGTGGGAGGAACACGAGCATCTCTTAATCATCAGGGTGGGAGCAGGGTGACACATGCTGAGATGAGCTGGACTCAGGTGCTCCTGCTGCCTGCAGAGATAAGATGTTCCAGTTAGCTCCATCTTCCTGAAAATTCTGGGCACAACCAGCCTCACCTCCCTGGGGTTTTCTGCCCGGTGATAGTGTGACCATCCTTCTTTGCTTTGCAGTTTCTGTCCAGTTTCCAGGACTCCCAGCTGGACTGGAGCTGCACTGGTTGCACCATCCTGGGCTACAGGTGAGCGTTCTCAGGGTGTTCTGATGAGCTCCACTATGAAACACACAGCTGTGCTCTTATTCTAAACTAGCGAAGAGAGAAACAGCTTGTAAGTCGAGGCTGGAGTTTTTTGGAGGGGAGGAGGGATTGCAGCGATGTTTTGCCTTCTTTCATTTGGAAATGTAGTCAGAAAAGCAAAGGGAAATGGCTTGTTCAACCAAAGCTGAACTTTGGGGCAAAGAAGAAAATGCAAATGACTGTTTTGATCCAGAGCAAACCTTCAGGGGCACGTGAGCCTGAGTTAGTTTTGTTTCCCTCATGCTCCCCATAGGCAGGAAGCTTAAGAAGCTGTCCCTTCTACTGCTGATGGAGCCACATGTGCTCAGAAATTCTGTCTTCCAGCAGGAGTGGGAACTCGAGTGTCATTGTCCATTTCCGCCTCCGCTTCGCCCCGCAGGACTCCCATCCCCTCAGCTCTGCCACGGAGGAGGACGCACTCCGACATGGGCTGGCGGCCGCCCTGCAGGAGCAGGGCCTCTCCCTGGCTGCCTTCGGGACGATATCCTCAGCTTCTCTTACAGGTGTGCTCCTCATGTAACCACTGGGCAGGCAGAGCAAGGCAGCCTGGGCTGCTAGTAGCACTGCTTGCACCAGCAAAACCACCAGGCGGGGTCTCAAACAGCCATAGTGGCTCAGGGTTGGACACCCAGTGGAGGCTTCATGCCCAACAGCAGCGTAAGTTATTCCCTGAAACCATCCGACTAGAAATTCTCCTTTGCTAACTGCAGTCACGTCTGACTGTGAGCCTTTGGAAAGAAATGCGCCTGGGAAATGTGAAGCTGTGGGCTCCCCTGCAGCCCCCTCTGCATTCACTGCAGTGATGGCAGCAGCCCAAATGGAACAGCTCTTTGCAGCTTGCACCATGGAAGCTGTTCCTGGGATGCAGCTTGCTGCCACAGCTGCTGGGAGCTGTTCCCTACAGCTGCCATCACCCCAAAACCTTGCAGGGTTGTAGAGAGCTCCTTCCTCCCCATGCCTGTGCCCCTGGTGGAACATAGCGGAGAAGTGCTGCAGGAGGTGAACCGGGCTGGGAGCTCACTGCAGACACGGGATGGGGAAAGTTATGGCCAGGCAGGCTGGAGGTGAAGCAGAGTCTCTGCCAGCACTGTCTGGGAGCAGCAGTAATGAGAGCACACAGCTGCTGTGCCCCCCACTGGAGACCTCCTTGCTGAGCTCCACTTCTTCAATTCTGTTGTTACAGCTCCCAGTGATGTTTCTCCATACAGACCAGGACTGAAAGCAGGTAAGAGCCGGGCAGCAGGAAGAGCTGTGTGCCTTTCTGAGCGAATGCTCATCGGTGCAGCAATGTGTCCCAGTTCCCCTCCAGCCTCCTCCTCTCCAGCATTCTGCCTGCAGATACAAAATGTGTTTGCAGCCCATTTGATTTACCGCACAGTGACCAAGGGCTGTGCTCCCCTGCTCCCCATGGAAGTTCAGCAAGAGCTGCAGCTCAGCTGCTGGCTCCATCATCTGGGGACGCAAGCATTGCTGTGTGTGGTGGTTGCCCCGGTGGGGTTGGGGGGCAACTGCTGGGAGGTCTGCAGAAGACACAAGTGACCCGAGCCTTGCTGTCCCCAGGGAGCTGCCCGGGTGACATGTTCATGTGCCACAGCATGCAGTGTGTGTGGAAAGAAAACCCTGAATGTGATGGCCAGAAGGACTGTGCCGACGCCTCTGATGAAAAGGGCTGCGGTGAGTGACTGCAGCAGGACTGCTGGGGATGGGGGATGGGCAGCCTCTGACCAGTAGACTTCTAGCAGTAGGTTACAAGACAGCACAGCTTGTCAGACAAGTTGTCTGCATCAAGACTTTGCACCCTAGAAATGTGCTGGTCCTGTTACCAACAGCAAAGGGACATGACAACGTTGGGGTAGAACGTCATATTCGCATGGGCCAGTGAATCCAGTGAGCCCAAACTGCAGCCATTTGGAGGCAGCACCCCAGGAAGCCTGAGCCACAAGGGCATGCCCAGCCCTATCTCCACACACCCGGCAGTGTGGAGCTGAGCTACTTTGTGCCTTCAGGAGCACACCTGATAGCTGGTGTGCACACACGCTTCCGTGCCTGAAAGGACTTGGTAAAGGGAGCACATTCTTCAAGCATCTCCCACAGCCACTGCTGGAGAATGGGAGTCTCTCCCACTCCCCTGAAGTGCTACTGCTGCCCTGTGCACAGCCAGGATGACCTATAGGTGTTACAGCTCCAGCAACCAGCCCACACCTTCCTGGTCTGCAGTGTGCTAGGAAGCTGATGGAAGCAGCCCAGCAGTGGCTGAGCTTGTGAAGCTAGAAGAGATAATTCTCTCTGGATTTTTCTTGCTCTTAGGAGTTTCAAGAGAGGACTCTGTGGTGGGTCAGTGCTTTGCAGTGCCCTTTTCCAGATCTGCAAGTTAAAATCTGGTCTCTTGTGACATCCCTAGAAATGTTTGGTTCTTGAGTACGTGTACAAGCAGATTTTCCCACCTGCCCAGGGAGTGCTTTGCCAGGGCACAGCTGGCACAGTTCTGATGCTCTCTCATCTCTTTCAGACTGTGGGAGCCGCCCTGCCATGCAGACTGCCAGCAGGATAGTGGGAGGCACAGAGGCATCCAGAGGGGAGTTCCCCTGGCAAGTCAGCCTGCGAGAGAACAATGAGCACTTCTGCGGTGCTGCAATCCTCGCAGACAAGTGGCTGGTGTCTGCTGCTCACTGCTTTACTGAGTAAGTCCTAGCCGTGCTACCTTCCCAAACGCTGTTGAATCTTTTGGCCCAGATCCCACTGCACCACGCTGCTCCATCAAGCATCATGCTGCAAGGAGACAAAATCCCAGAGCAGACAGCAGGGCGTTGCACAGTGCAGTAGGGCGATGCTGCAGGGCCACGCAGTCCCAGCTGTCTCTCTTCCAGGTTCCAGGACCCGGCCATGTGGGCAGCTTACGCAGGAACCACCTCCATCAGCGGTGTAGACAGCAGTGCAGTGAGAATGGGCATTGCTCGGATCATCCCTCACCCCTCCTACAACACTGACACGGCCGACTACGACGTGGCTGTGCTGGAGCTGAAGAGACCCATGACCTTCACTAAGTACATCCAGCCCGTGTGCCTGCCACACGCTGGGCATCACTTCCCTACCAACAAGAAGTGCCTGATCTCTGGCTGGGGATACCTCAAGGAGGATTTCTGTAAGCAAATTGTGGCATGTGGCAAAGGAGGCAGCGGGGAAGGGCATGCAGATGGGGTGGGCTGTCATACAGGATCCCACACCAGGCTCTTTGCATGGAGCTCATGGCCGAATCTTTCCCATTTAGTGGTGAAACCTGAGTTCCTGCAGAAGGCAACGGTAAAGCTGCTGGACCAGGCGCTGTGCTCCAGCCTCTACAGCCATGCCCTCACAGACAGGATGCTGTGTGCTGGTTACCTGGAGGGGAAAATTGACTCCTGCCAGGTAAGCATTGCCCTGGGAATGTGACACACATCCCTGCATGAGGCTTCTTGCCGGTATGCACCAAGTAGCGCTTCCAGAAGCAGGATTCAACACCATGCTTGCAGCACCCCACTGAGTTTTGGGGCCATGCTTTGGATCCAACCATGGGTCAGGGACTGCAGAAGAGGAAAAATATGTTCTGTAGTGCTCAGTGCAGGACACTGCTTTTAAGGGGATTCTTCAGCTGTTTAACTGCCTTCCTCTGCTTGCTGACTTGTAGTCACCATAGGACCAAGTTACAAAAAAAAAACCATGAAAAGGTTAGCATGGACACTCTGGTTTGTGTATCGCACAGTGTCCACCCATCATCTGGCTCTTCAGGGGTGGTTGGGCTTAGCCTTTAAGAGCAGCATTTTAACAGCTCACTGAACTATCAGCCTTAGATGTTATGGAGGATGTCTTTATGCTCTTCTGGCAAGCCAAGGGCATAAGACTACAGCTTAACAGCAGAGCATGCTAAGAGCAGTGTGGGAGCTGCTTCACCCATCACTAGGCTGAAGCAAATCCATGGAGAAGAGTTCACCACCTGGGCTTCTCTTGCAGGGGGACTCTGGTGGGCCTCTGGTTTGCGAAGAACCATCTGGCAAGTTTTTCCTGGCAGGAATTGTGAGCTGGGGAATTGGATGTGCTGAAGCCAGGCGGCCGGGGGTTTACACACGTGTTACCAAACTGAGAGACTGGATCTTGGATGCTATTTCTCCCTTTCCCACCTCCATAACACGCACTGTCCCACTAATACACTCCAGTACTAACAGTAATGTGGTCACCGCTGAAGAACTCAACGCCACCAGCACAGCAATCCCCACCTCTTCACCGCTTGCCAGCAAACCAGCAACTGCACCCAAACCACAGGGTATGAACACCCAGGGGGTGGGTATGACCTCAGGCAGAGGAGTGGTTGGCACATGTGAGTGCAAGGTCTGTTCTTCCACTGAGCTGGAATTCCCATTGGTAGTTGACCCACACAACCACTGTATGGCACTTGCTGCCTGCACAGCTGAGCGTCACGGGCTCCTTCACCTGTGCAACCAAACAGGCAACTGTGTGCCCAGCATTGTCTGACACTGCATATCTCCTTGATCATTCACTTCTCTTTGCCACATGGAATTCCCAGAAGTTCGAAATTGATAACTGCAATCTAGTAGCAGCCATGCATCGTCCCACTTAGGTTCCCTTTGGGAAGGAAGCATGACTTGTCAGCTCCAAGATGTGCACAGCCAGGGACCCCATGGTCAGCAGGAATGGGCAGCTGTCCCCACCTTCAGCCCTAACCTGTCCCTGCTCAGACTTACTGTTTAGAGAGAGCCAAAGCCTCTGCTCACTTCTCTTCTGCTAGGAGTACTCATAGATCATGTTTTGGCTTTTGTTCAGAGTGCGGAGAACGACCTGGCCTTTCTAAACCCAACAAGATTGTGGGAGGAACCGATGCTTCCAGAGGAGAGATCCCCTGGCAGGTCAGCCTGCAGGAAGACTCGATGCATTTCTGTGGGGCAACGATCATTGGGGACCGCTGGCTGCTGTCAGCTGCACACTGCTTCAACGAGTGAGTCCGTGCCTGCTGGTGCCGGTACAGATAGGAAAAACTGGCTGTAACATAGGAAATAAACACATAGTGAGAGTGGTTGGGGACTGAAATGGGCTGCGCAGGGAGGGGGTGGGTCACCGTCCTGAGAAGTGTTCTAGAAACGTTCAGAAGTTGTACTGAGAGACATGGTTCAGTGAGCAGTATTGGTGGATTGGATGATCTCAGTGGTCTTTTCCAACCTTGGTGAGGCTGAGATTCTATAATCAGCTCTTAAAGAGAATGTGTCAGTTCATGCCTCCATTGGCATGAGCTATAGATGGCCTAGCACAGAGCATGGGTAGCAAGAGCACAGTACAACAACAATAAATTCTGAAAGCAAAACAGGTAGGGGGCATCAGCTGGGAGTTCCAGCAGGACCTCGTGTCAAACTGCTGGACAGGAAAACAGAAAGTGAAACAAGAACCAGCACTGCATCATTGTACAGTGGACCTTTTCACTGTATGAACTGATGAATGTCTGAAGTTCACATGGAGTTAAAAAATGAAAAAACAACTAGAAAAATTTGAATGGAAGCCATCCATCCAGAGATTTTGAGTATAAGCACCATTTGTATGCTGCTGTAATCCTTGCGACGCACATTTTGGGGGGCTGGGAGAGGATTACCACACATTTTCCTGCTCTTCAGCACACATCCAACAGGTACCACTGCTGGAAGCAGAATTCTGGGGATGCTTCTGTGTGCTCTGGGCTTTGCTTTGATAAAGTGAGGCTTCAAATACAAGTCCTTTAATGCTGTCTGCAATTTAAACAGCCTGCCAGCTCAGAATTCAGGATAGGTGTATGTGTGCAAGCGTATGTATTCAGACTGTGTATTTACAGGACAAATCCAGAAGAGATTGAAGCCTACATGGGAACGACATCACTAAATGGGACTGATGGGAGCGCAGTGAAAGTCAGTGTAACACGAGTGATCCCACATCCTCTCTTCAACCCCATCCTTCTGGACTTTGATGTAGCTGTACTTGAGCTGGCAAGACCCCTTGTCTTCAACAAATACATCCAGCCCATCTGCCTTCCACTTGCTGTGCAGAAGTTTCCTGTTGGCAAGAAATGCATAATTTCTGGGTGGGGAAACCTCCAAGAAGGGAATGGTAAGCAGTGATGTGTTATCAGTTGATTTGCTCTGGAACAGACAGATTCAGCAGCAAAGCCTGTGTGACTGTGACCCTACATGAATACAGGGTAGGGGAGGTCAGGACCAAACAGAAACACGAGTAAGCAAGAAACAGGGCCCACCTTAAACTGTAGTTATTTGGGAGCCACTAGCAAACAAGGTAAGGGAGATAGCTTGGCAGGAGCCAGGAGAACCCATCTGGCTCCCCTCAATGGTTCTCTCATATTAAGCAAGAGTGGGGCACTGCCTTGGCAGCACTTGATGCAATAAGCTCAATGTTGGCCTCGTTAGTGAGGCTCAGTCAAAATGATGTTCCAAGCAATGAGAAAGAGCTAGGAACCCAATCCAGGGGGAAGGCCTTAGGGGGCTATGTATGCTACCAGAGAAGCTCTGCTGACTCTCTATTAGCAACAAGAAGCCCACCAACTGCCGGGACAACAGAAAATGGCTGCCTGTGCCCAATGGCCCATATCCAGGCCCAAAACTGCACCCTGGGGTGAGCCAGGAGCTTCAGGGGCTTCCAGTAGGAGGGCAGTTTGTGCGGGATGCAGCTCCTGCCTGGGACTGGAGCTTGCTTTTCTGAAGTGTTGGAAGCAGTCATAGCTCCTGCTTCCCTCTGCTGCTCTAATCCCATGGTCTGCATGCAGACACCATGTCTGAGAGCCTGCAGAAAGCCTCTGTGGGCATCATAGACCAGAAGACCTGCAACTTCCTCTACAACTTCTCCCTCACTGAGAGGATGATCTGCGCTGGTTTCCTGGAGGGGAAGATAGACTCATGCCAGGTAAGAGCCTGGCGTTTCTCCACTCCTCTGCAGCTTGTTCCTGTGTTAACTCAACAGCCTCAGCATGGCATTGGGAAATATTTACCAAGCTTCCCATGTGTACCTTAGCTTAAAAGCACAGCTTGCTCTCCTGCAGTTTTAAAAAAGCAAATGAGGGTCCTTCAAATTAAGCATGACTTAAAGCAGTTCCATCCTGCTGCCCCATCTGGGCTGCCAGCAACCCTGGATGAAGCAGCTTTCCTGTGGCAGCAGTAGAAGAAGTGGTTGTTGTTGACTCCCCTCCACTTGCAGAAAGGTGCTGTCAGACGCTGGCATTCCTGGCAAACACTACTGCGTAGTTTTGCAGCCAGGTTGAGCCATCCACACCAGTTTAAGCCTCTGGGCAATCACATCTTGCACACGGTGCATGGGAACAGAGCCCCTCAGGGCTGGAAGGAGAATAAGAGGTTAGCCGACTTCTCCTGGTGTGGTTGAGCAGCAGTTCTGTGCACATCTGTGCTGGAGACATGGGCTGAGCATCCATGACCTTGCTTCTTCCCCAGGGAGATTCAGGAGGGCCCTTGGCCTGCGAGGTCACCCCAGGCGTGTTTTATCTGGCTGGCATTGTGAGCTGGGGAATTGGATGTGCCCAGGCTAAGAAACCCGGCGTGTACTCCAGAATTACCAAACTCAACGACTGGATTCTGGATACCATCTCACAGTTTCCCAGTCCCAGCACAGGTGTTCCTTCCAATTCAGCCACCGTCAGAACTACTGCAGACATCCTCATGCTCCATCCCAGTACGACAGCTACAAGTTCCATCAGTGAAACCACCCTGAGTGAGAAGACTGCCACCACTGTGGAAGAAAACTCCACAGCTCTGAAATCCACTGAGCCTGCCAAGCCCACCCACGCTCCAGGTAAAAGTCCGGTAATGGCAAATTCATTGAGACCTCCAGCCCTGGCACAGAGGGCGCTGAGTTGGGTTGTTGTCTTCCAGTGGTGCCTTGTACCAGCCTCACCTTCAGGTGTTCCAGCAACGTCTGTATTGGAAAAGAAAATCCTGAATGTGACGGAATTGTTGACTGCAGCAATGGCTTTGATGAGAGCAATTGTGGTAAGCACTGCTTTTCAGCCTCCTGCCCAGTCTGTCACCAGGAGCTGGCATGCCAGCTCTGCACAGCACCACAACTTGCCATCCGAGTGCCATTACTTGGGCTACACGTCCCTTGCTGTGTGACAGCTCGGATCACACATCCCCATGTGAGATGACGAGTCCCCAGATGTGTCACACTGCAGGGGATAGGGAAGGAATATCCCTTGTGCTTATGATTATTTAAAACCACAGTGCCTCTTCTTCTGCCCAGACTGCGGCTTAACCACTGCTCTGGCCTTCAGCAAGATCGTGGGTGGGAGCTCTGCAGCTCGAGGAGAATGGCCCTGGCAAGTCAGTCTCTGGCTTCGGCAGAAGGAGCACAAGTGTGGGGCTGTCCTCATTGCTGACAGGTGGCTGCTCTCTGCAGCTCACTGCTTTGATATGTAAGTCTGAGACGGCCCTCGGCCTCCCTCCCATCCTTCCTTCCCTTTCCTCATGGTCGTCGGGATGCTGTGCCTCACTGGAAGCACACACTGCCTGTTAGAGATGAGCCCCTACAGGCAAGCATGAAGAGGAATGAGCATTGGAAAGCCTGGGTGCACTGCAGTGTGATGGAGATGGGCCGTGGCCTCACAGTGTGTGGCTGTGGTGCATCCTAGCCCCACAGATGCAGGATTAGCACTCCTTGCTAGCCATGCTAACAGCCAGCTCTGCTGTCTTTCTGCAGTTACAGTGACCCCAAAATGTGGGTGGCATTTCTAGGAACACCCTTCCTGAATGGCAACGATGGCAAAATGGAGAAAATATTCCGTATCTACAAGCACCCTTTTTACAACATCTACAGCCTGGACTACGACGTGGCACTGCTGGAGCTGAGCATGCCTGTCAGGTTCAGCAGCACCATCAAACCCATTTGTCTCCCAGACAACTCACACATCTTCCAGGAAGGAGCCAGGTGCTTCATCACAGGCTGGGGCTCCACAAAGGAAGGAGGTATTGCCTGGCAGGGCTCCTTCACACACCCCTGATGGCCATGTTAAGTGCCACCCACCCTGCAGGCCCCACTACACTTCCCATCCCACTGCCCCAAATATTCCACATAGCCCATACTCTATAGGGGATACCTCTGCCCCCCACAGGCTGTACTCATCCAAACCTCCCAAGCTTTCTAACGGCAGCCATGGCACTCCCCATCCTTCCAGCTGTTCCAGCCATGTCCTGCAGCACAAGGACTGCTTTGATCCCATTTCTATTCGGTCTGCTGAACTGCCTGACAAACAATAGCCCAAAAGGACCTTCGGGTGCTTCCTCTGCTGGGGAGGAGGAACCAGGCCTTGGTCACCTTCCCAGTGCAGGTCTCTCCCTCTAGCACATGAGTAAATCTACAGAGACCCTACTCCTACACATGCTTCTATTTCTTGTGAGTTCTGCACCAAGCTAACAGCAATATTTGCCTCCTCAGGCCTCATGACAAAGCACCTGCAAAAAGCAGCAGTGAATGTGATTGGAGACCAGGACTGCAAAAAATTCTATCCTGTCCAGATCAGCAGCAGGATGGTGTGTGCTGGTTTCCCACAGGGTACCGTCGACAGTTGCTCAGTGAGTGTGAGAGCAGCAAATGGTTCTGTGGAATGGAGCAAACTCATGCAAAGTCCCCACATCCTTTAGGAGGGCCGTGCCCTGCCCCCAGCCCAGCTGTCCATCCCACCACCTCCTCTTCCCATCACCTCATCCGAATCCATTGCACACATGCTGTGCTCTCTGTGTTCCACCTACCTGGGACAGCTCAGGGATACACACAGAGGTAACACCAAACAGGACGCCACGATGGTACCACAGAGCCCATTTCCTAACCCTGCTGTACCTCTGGAAATGTCTCAGAGGCCCAGTCTCTGTGCATACAAATGCATCACTGAGCAGCCCTCAGGGCTCCAGCGGAGGCAGGCAATGCGACACAAATGTTCCTGCATCCTAGACAGCACAATTATCTCCAAGCTGGGGGCTGGGTTGGCTTGGTTGTCTTCTTGGCTTGGTACAGGACCCTTTTCTTCTCTCTGCAGGGTGATGCAGGTGGGCCCCTGGCATGTAAAGAACACTCAGGACGGTGGTTTCTAGCAGGAATCACAAGCTGGGGCTATGGCTGTGCCAGGCCATACTTCCCTGGGGTCTACACCAAAGTCACGGCAGTGCAAGGCTGGATTGTGCAGAACCTCAAGCTCTGAAGATGAATTTCACCACTCAGGGAAGGTGATGAATGAGAGGAATAATTGCTGGGAGACACACCAACCCCATCACCACTACTGTACACTTTTTGGATGCTGCAAAGGGGTGAAGATGGTCTGCGAGTAATCAGCAAATGCTCGTGTGGTGTGACCCACTGCAGTCATTGACACTGGGTTATTTGATAACTGCTTTGCTTAGAAAGATGCAATTCTAGACTTTTTTTTTTTTTTTTTTTCTATAAATAAATGAGACCTGTCCCATCTTCAGATGTGGCCAACATCCTGTGCATTAACACCTGGCCTTCCGAGCCGGAGGGGTGACACAAACACCTGTCAGAAAGTCACAGCATGTAGGTAAGCTCTGTCTGTGCACTGCTAACCCAAAGTCACTCTAAGAGACAAACGGACTCAGTTGCAGCCCTGAGTTATGCCCCTACAAAGCGTCAGCACCTCACTGCTGGGACGGTGCTGTTGTGCAGTGGATTATGGAAAGCTGTAAGTGGCTGTTTACACAGATGGATAGTGATAGGACAAGGGGGAATTGTTTTAAGTTGAGACAGGGGAGGTTTAGGTTGGATATTAGGAGGAAGTTTTTCACACAGAGGGCGGTGAGGCACTGGCACGGGTTTCCCAAGGAGGCTGTGGGTGCCCCATCCCTGCAGGCATCCAAGGCCAGGCTGGATGTGGCTCTGGGCAGCCTGGGCTGCTGGTTGGCGACCTGCACACAGCAGGGGGTTGGAATGGATGAGCACTGTGGGCCTCTGCAACCCAGGTCGTTCTGGGATTCTGTGACTGTGAAAGGGCACACTACCATTTTTGTTTCACCATCCATTCGGTGGCTCTCTGTGTTTTCCCAAGAGAAGCTATAGGAGTGAGACACTTGGAATTCAGCCTGCCCAGATCCTCATTTGCATTAGTCAGCACAGGCTCCTCACCCCTACCACGGCTCTCTCTGTGTAAAGGAAAGAGTGACTATGTTACCAAGGACAGAGACATGGGTACACACGGTGCTGTTTGGGTTAAAGCAGAGGGGAGAACTCGGTGTACTGTAGTGGCCACTCAATAAACCCAGGGGAAGTCCAGCCCCACCACACAGCTGTGGCTGTCACGGACCTGGCCAGCTCCGTGCCTGCCCATCAGAACAGCGCTGGGCTTCCAGGTGCATGCAGCCGGAGGTCTCGGCGCAAATAAAAGCCAGAGGAAGCGCAGGGTTCAATGAGGATTTATTGCAGCCGCCTGCGCGCTCCGTCCCATGTCACATGTTGGCTCTCTCCCGCTGCAGCCGGGAGTTGTAGGCGCGAGAAACCGCGTTCCAGGCGTCCATATAGCGGTCCATGCACATGGCGATGCACTTCTGCGGCACACGGAGCCGTGAGCGGGGGGAGCTCCGGGGGCGGCCGCCCGCAGCGCCCCGCAGCGCCCCGCTCACCTGCTCCGAGTTGTCCAGCGCTCCGCCGGGCTTCCCGATGCACTTCCGAAAGCATTTATCCGTCATACGCTGCGGAAAGAGCCGTCAGCAGCCCGGATCCCCTTCCCCCCCTCCCCGGCCCGCCTTCCCCTCCCTTTCCGCCGCGTGGTTCCGCGGCTCCGTGCCCCGCCGCCCTCCGGTCCGGACCTGCAGCAGCTCCTGCGCGTTGGCCACGGCGATCTGCACCTTCACCTGCTCCATGATGAGCCCCGGGTCCAGCTTGCCCCCCCCCGCCGGCACCGGAGCCGAAATCGGAGCCGAAGTCGGAGCCGAAGCCGCTCTCCATGGCTCGCAGTCCCGGCGGGGCGGCAGCGCAATGACCGCCGACGAACTACGGCTCCCGGCGCGCCCCGCGCGGCCCCGCACGGAACGACGGCTGCGGCGCGGCCCCGCCCGGCAGACCCAAAGCCGTGCGCGGCCCCGCGGCGGAAGCGCGGCGCTGAGCTGGGGCGGAACTGCGCCGTGCTCGGCCCCGGCGTCCGCGAGTGCTGCACGGCTAAGCTGCACCCACCAGGTGCTTCGTGCTCGGATTTCACATCCGCTGCTTCGGAAGTTGTGTGGCCCAACAACCGATGGAAGTTTGCCAAACTGGGGGAAAACAGCTCGAGGTTGGGCAGAAGTCACCGTGATGGAGCAGATAATGGAAGTGATTTGCGGAATCAAACTCTCTAACCCACGTAAGGTTATAAGAGCAGGTACATCTTTATTTCAGCGCTGCGCCACACGCTGGGTGCAAGGGGGATTGCTCCTCCTAACTTGCACACCGGAAAGTGAGAGCCCGTTACATTTATAAGTCAATCCATACATATTCAGGAGTGTTACCCAAGACTCACTAACATATTCATCACCTTTCCGGGAATTCATTTACATATTGTCCCCCTCCCCAGTGCATGCGCAGCAGCATCCATTGGATGAAGGCCCGACGTCTTCCTCCCCCTCTGGTGGTCGTTTTGGGATGAAGTCAGACATCTTCCTCACCGTGTCCTTTCGACCTTTGTCCCAGTTTTGGGCTCTTCTCCCGTCCTGCATACCTCAGCAATCTCTAATTCTGCCTATCCTTGCCTCCCCCTCATGTTCTCAGGGGCCCTTTCTGCTGACTAGAGACAGCTGTCTGTTGGGAGCGTATTTTGGGCTAGCAAAGGTTAAGCAATAAGTTCCGCTTGAGCTAACAAGAGGTTAAACTAAGAAACGAATTCCCTAAGCTAAGCAATAAATTCCTCCTGAGTTAGCAAGAAGGGTCAAATTACGTGATGCTAATTTCTTTGAGTTAGTAAAGCCAAGCGATGTTACAGACCCCCTTTCATCATTCCCACTTTACTGTCTCAGAAGGATGGGGAGAATGGAAGTGGTCATGCAACCGCCTTATATGCAGCTGCACAGTGCCCAGAGAGATATTAGCATATATTAATGAGTACTTGGAAAACAATGAATATGTATGCCAGTGTACTGCATATGGATGTCTTAAGTCTTTAAATGTAGAACCTTGAACCTCCCCTGTGTCAGTTTAAAACCATTTCCCCTTCTGTCACTATCCACTGTTGTAAACAGCTGTGCCCTGTCCTCTTTATACGCTCCCTTCAAGTACTGCAAGGCGACAAGCCTCCCTAGACCCTTTTCTACTCCAACCTAAACAATCCCAGTTCCCTCAACCTTCAGGGTCCTGAGAGATATGGGGGGAGCCAAGAAAACCAGCTGGCAGTGAGTGTCCAGGTGGGGGGATAGGCAGTGGGCTGGAAATGGGGACATGGACCCACTGCACCCTATGCGGACCAGGCTGATACGGGGACAACTGAGCATGGACATGGAAGTGTCTTCTGGTGGCTGCCACGTCCCATCCATCCCATCCCTCTTGTGTTCTGTAGGCGCTGATCGATGAGGAGCCCAAGCACACTTTGCGCTCAGAGATAAAGCAGGAAGCCATGATGAGCTTTGCCAACTTGAGGTAGCTGCCCAGGCCCACATTTGGCTAGCATGGCCCCAGGGCAAGCTCCTGGCAGCCCTGAAGCTGGCAGGGAGGCTTCCTCCTCCCCGTGGAGGTCCACGTCCTCCTTCCCAAAGCCTCGAGGCACCGTGTCCAACGGACTTCTCTCTCCCCTTCCAGCACTGTGGAGACAGCACTGGAAGGCAAAACGGAGAGTATCCTGAATTCCTGCTTCAACAGTGTCTTCTTTTTGCCTCCGGAACTGTGCATACCAGAAGAGGAGAAAAGGCTCTACCTTGAGGTGCATACTGGGAGCCACCGGAGCCCCAGGTCCCTTTGGGCTGCTCTCTGGCTCCTTGTGCTGAGACCATAGGAGAGCCAGGCAGGGCAGGAAACCAGCTTTGCTTTTCCACCTTTCGCACCCTCGTCCCTTCTCTGGGGATAGGGGTAGGATGAGGCGCCCGTGAGGTGCCGCAGATGCCCTTCTGCAACTCTCTGTCCTCTTGCAGACCATGAGTGCCATGAATGTCATGATACAAGCCTTGGTGCAGAACTGCCCCACCAGCAGAATGAGCGAGGAAATGCACAGCATCTTTCAGGTCTGGCAGTTGCAAAGAGCGGGCTCACTAGGAGGGACGCAAAAGTCCCTACTCGCAGTGACACAGACCCTCCTTGCACATGATGGTCCTGCAAAGGATCCCGCCCCTGCTGCTCTGTTCTTCCTTCCCCGTGGGGAAGATCCCAGAGCTCCTGCTGGAGTGGAGCGGCAGAAGCTCCCAGGGCAAGTACCAGCAGATTCTCTCTTTGCAGGCTCTGCTCCACTTCTTCGACTCCCAGCAGATGCACGTCCGTACGAGAGCCCTGTGTGGGGTTTTACTGATGATCAAGAGTTTTATGGAAAAAGTAAGGAGCCAGGCTGTCTCCCATTCTCCATATCCCAGAGCAGCTCAGGGGTGCCTGCAGCCAGGGTGCAGCTGGGAGCTCTCAGTGGGGCTCTGCCCCAACCTCTCCCTCTCAGCAACATCTAGGGCCAGCTGGACAGCCTTTACCCCTGCGAATTGGCTCGATTCTCCTCTTCCTTCGGTGGCCTCTGCAACCTGTCGTGTGGGGCTCCACACAACAGCCTTCCATCTACGATGTTTCCCAACAATGCGGCACGATCCATCTGTGAACAGGACAAACTTCTTTTCACTTTCTGGTAGTTCATTGTATGGTGGGGCCTCTTTTGCACGTAATACCTCTTCTGCTGGTGGTGTTTCAAACTTTTTACCTTCAGGCCAGTCCATGATTACCTCTAGGATCCCTGGATGGCTGAGGTTCCCCATCCGGGCCTGTTGCGTAATCAATGCGATCTACTTACTCCATGTGGCATCTGTGGCATGGTGGGTGGAGGGAACCTGTCCTTTAAACATCCAGTTCAACACTGGCAGTCGAGGTGCCAGGAGAAGCTGTGTTTCAGTGCCAGTTACCTCAGAGGCAGCCCGGAGCCCTTCATATGCAGCTAAGATTTCCTTCTCAGTTGGGGTGTAGCCCTCTTCCGACCCTCTGTACGCTCTACTCCAAAATCCCAGGGGGTGGCCTCGGGTCTCACCAGAGGTTCTCTGCCACAAAGTCCAAGTGGGACCTTTCTCCCCAGCAGCAGTGTAAAGGATGTTCTTCACATCCTGTCCCATCCATACTGGCCCTAGAGCCACAGCACGGGCAATCTCCTGTTTAATCTGCTCAAAGGCCTGCTGCTGTTCAGGGCCCCACGCGAAGTTATTCTTCTTTCGGGTCACCTGATAGAGGGGGCTCACAATGAGGCTATAATTTGGGATGTGCATCCTCCAAAATCCCACTACACCCAGAAAAGACTGTGTCTTCTTTTTGTTAGTGGGTGCAGACATAGCAGTAATTTTGTTCATCACATCTGTTGGGATGTGACGACGCCCGTCCTGCCATTTCACCCCTAGAAACTGGATTTCTTCGGCTGGCCCTTTCACTTTGTCCCGCTTAATAGTGAAACCAGCAGACAGGAGGATTTGGATTATTTGCTCTCCCTTTTTAAAAACCTCCACTGCTGTATCACCCCACACCACGATGTCATCAATGTACTGCAGGTGCTCAGGAGCACCGCCCTGTTCTAATGTGGCTTGGATCAGCAGCAATGGGATGGACTCACACAGGTGGACACGCAGCTCGCTGGCAGTGCCCGCTTGCCCGCTGCCGCTGGCTCCTGCGCTGGCCCCAGGCAGCTTCAGCTGGCATGGGTGTCTGCAGCCTTTTCTCTCCTTCCGTTGCAGCGGCTTCCCCTTCTCGGCTGGGGCACTGCTGGTGGCTGCTTGTGGCTAAAGCTCTCCCCTTTCTGGGGGTGCTGGCAGGCGCAGGGCGCTCGGCCCGCTTGGCACTGTGCTTGTGCTTCCCGTCTGCCAGCCGGCAGGGGACAGAGCACGGTGACGGTGGTGAATGGGCCTGAAGCACCTGGGGCTGCCTTTTATGAACCTCCTCAATGCACTGTGCGGCTTGGGCTGAGGGAGGCTTGGTTACAATCAGGGCAGTTGACCGTAGGCTGAGCGGGGCACTCGCTGGTGGCACGATGGGGGACAGCTGTGACAACCCACACTGCAGCTCAGGAAGGAGCCCGCGATGGTGGAAGCTCCCTGAAGGGGTCAGCAGGGGCAATATGGAACTTTGGGGTGAGGATATAGGTTAATGTGGGCTATAGGGGGGCTGCGGGGTAATACGGGCTTTAGGGGGGCTGCAGGGGAATACCGGAGTGCTGTTGGGTAATATGGGTCTACAGGGGGGGTTATAGGGTAATACGGGGTTAAGTGGGGGCTGTGTTGTAATATGGGTCTATAAAGGGGAGAGAGTGTTAGATGGAGATCTAGGGACATGACTCCACATGGACGCGGCCAGCACGCACTTCCACTTTTCTTGCTGCTTCTTAGCGCACCTGCAAACATTTGTGTACTCTGCCTACTTGTTTCTTTC
>JAPSGF010000158.1:136245-149886 GCA_035772895.1 Perdix hodgsoniae
AGTGGCCGAGGGGGGCCTGAGCAAGGCACCAGGGCCCTGGGAGCCGGTCCAGGGGCTCTTAGGGTCACGGGGCAGTGACTGGGATGGCCAGCCGCTGCCAAGAGAGGGACAAAGGGGCTGTGGCTCACCAATGAACCTCACGGCCTCCTCTCGCAAGGCCGCCTGAGGGTCCTGCAGGTAGGGCTGGCTCTGCTGCAGGTATTGCTCTGCCCTGCTCTGGTCCCGCTGCAGCTGTGCAGGTTTCAGGTTTCATACACCCTAAAGAAATCAGGTCTCTGCAGATCTGCTGGGAGACTGGAGTGGTCTTCAGGGAAGGTACTAACGGATTCCAGGGCTACTGGGTTTTTGTGAAGGAGCAATAGTTCTCTTCCATGCACGTGAGAAGAAAGGCAAGGAAGTAGTGTGTTCCTGCTCCCCTGCATGGCCATGGAAGCTGAGTAGTTACCTCAGCAGGCTCTGGAAGAGGTTGGTGAGTGTCTTTCCTGGAAATGTTTAATAGAAAGCAGACGCAGGAGCAGGTTGTTGGAACATGCCTCAGTAGGGACCTGAACAGATACCCCTTTAGGCCCCGTGTTCCTCCTGGTTGGATATGACATCCCTTCAGATCCTGAAAGTCCTAGCTGGACTCTCCCCAAAGCTGAACAGTGCCGTGGATTGCCCTTGGAGGATCTCTTGTTTTTCTTAAGTTTTCCAGGGATCAGCATGTCCATCCTGCTAGTGCAAAACCTACTGGTTAAGCATGAAACCAAGTGCACCACACCCTGGGAAAGTCCTTCCTGCCCACAAAGAGCCCCACAAGGACAACCTCTGCAATGTCCTGTGGTACCAGAGAGGTACTGGGCTGAGATGGAGCTGCCCAGCACTGCCAACCTCATGTGTTCTTCTTCCACACTGCTCCAACTGGCACTCCAGAGTGAGCTGTGGTGGGAGAAGTTGGTGGTGCTGAGAAGAAGATGGGAGATCTGCATGGCTGAGGAAGGAAGAAGAGGAGGTGACAGCTTTCTTACACAAGGGATACTCCGTGCAGTGATGAGAATGCAGGTTTATTTTTGCTCATGCTTAAGGCTTTGAAAATCAGTGCTGACACAACTACAGCCACTCAAAACATGATACCTAAATCCACATTCCTGAGACAAAGGAATTGGAATGGACTTCATCAGCAACAGGATGGACCCATCTCGGTTGCTGTGCCTGCCTGGACGCCCAGAGAGCAGGACTGCCCAAAAATTGGTGTTGGGCAGGGCACACTCAGTGGGCTCCTCTCAATGCATGACTGTGCTTAGCACCATCCATACCCCCAGCACCAAGGAGTTAAGGACATAACAGAGTGAGGAGGCTGCAGAGGCTGCACCCCAATTCTGTTTCTTCAGCTCTGTATGGGAATAGAACTGACTCCTCTCTCTGAAAGCAGCACCTCAGTAAGGAGGGCTGGGGAGGTATTAAGGCAGATGAAGAGGGGAAGCTGATTCTGGAGGACAGGGCTTAGTTTCTTTTCTATCCTGCCCAGAGCAGAGAGCCCTGAACACTTCAATTTCCGCTACTACTGTCCCCCTGTGGCTGTTCTGAGCACTATTAGAGCACATCTGAAATCTTACTTCCAGACAGAGCATGAGCTTTATTGATCTCTCCAGGTAAAAGGCTAATAATACCCATTCAGGAAGCATGCCACCATCGATCTGTACCTAATCTGGCTCTGAAAGGTTGAATTGGTGCTGCTTTTCTCATGACAGCAAAGCCATTGTGGCACCTTCTGGTGGCAGTGAAGTGGGAGGAGGGTAGCAGCCTGTCCAAGCACCTTAGCTGCTCAATGCTGTGGCAGAATGGGGTCAGGAAGGCCCAGCTGGAACTGGACTTGGAAAGGAACAAAAAGAAGAACAAGAAAGGCTCCTATAGGTACATCTCCAGAAAAGGAAAGTCCAGGAGGGCATACCCCCTCAGAGAGCAACACAGGCAGGCTGCTTGCACACACAAGGAGAAGGCTGGGGTATTCAATAACTCTTTTGCCTCAGTCTTTACTGGTTCTACACACAGGTTCTACACAGCTCTACACACAGCCCTTGAGCGGATGGTTCAGAAGGTGGGAACTGGGGGAGCAGTGCCTACCCCCGCTGTACGTGAAGGTGAGATTGGTGACCTGAAGAACCCCAACATCCATAAGTCTATGGGTCCCAATGAGATGCATCCCAGAGTCCTGAGGGAATTGGTTGTTGTAGTCACCAAGTCACTCTTGATGGTATTTGAAAAGTCGTGGCTGCAGGTGAAGTCCCTGGTAACTGGAAAAAAAAAACAACAACATCACACTCATTTTTAAGAAGGGTAGGAAGGATAACCCAGGGAACTATCAACCCTCACCTCTGTGCCAGCAATGGAGCAGATCCTCCTGGAAGCTGTGCTAAAGGCACGTGGAAGAGAGGGAGGCGATATGAGGTAATCAGCATGGCTTCACCAAGGGCAGCTCCTGCCTGACCAACCCATGGCCTTTTTGATGGTGTCACTGTGTCAGTGGGCAAGGGAAGAACCACTGATGTCATGTCTCTGGACTTCAGTAAGTCATGTGATAGGGTCCCCCATAATATCCTCTCCAAATTGTAAAGATATGGATTTGATGGGAGGACTGTTCAGGGGATGAGGAACTGGACGTGAGATCAAACCTGGAGAGTGGTGGCGAATGGCTCAATGTCTGGGTGGAGACCAGGAATGAATGGTGCCCCTCAGGGGTCAATACTTGGACCACTTCTCTGTAACATCATCAATCACACTGAATGTGGGATCCAGTGCATTCTCAGCAGATTTTGGATGACACCAAGCTGTGGGGTGCAACTGACATGCCTGAGGGATGGGATGTCAATGAGACCCAGGCATGCTGAGCAGTGGGCCCAGGAGAACCACATGAGGTTCAACAAATCCAAGTGCAAGAAAGTAAACTCATTAGCTGTGTATGTGCACTCTCTCACCCTGCTGGCCACAACGCTTTTGATGCAGTCCAGGGTATGGTTTGCTGTCTGGGCTGCGAGGGCACACTGCTGGCTCATGTCCAGCTGTCACCCACCAGTACTCCCAGGTCCTTGATGGTAGGGTTGTGCTTCACCCTTACGTCCCTCAGCTTGTGCTGATAGTGAGGGTTGACATGACCTAGGTGGATTTATTGAACTTCTTCTCCTGGGCCCACTACTCGTGCCATTTAGTGGGCACATGAGATTTTCTTTATTTTTCAGTAGTGAGATCTGTCCTGCTGGGCAGTGTAGCCCAGCGCTGTTCTGAGAGCTCTGAGGTGCTCAGCGCTGTGTGCCCACACGGTGGCACTGCCTCTTAGCGATGCATGGCCAACTCCCTGAACACGTCTTGCAGCGCTGGGTGAACATTAGAGGCCTGTGCTGGATTGACACGGCGAGGTTTTGGTGATGGGGAGCACGCTGCCGGAGCGGCCCAGGAGCTGCCCCGTGTCAGATCAGATCCAGCTCCAGCTGCTCCAAAAGGGGCCTGCCACTGCCAGAGCTGAGCTCGGCATAGTCAATGAGTGATGCTCATTGTGCCTCTGGGACAGCACATTGAAGAAAGAGAATAACTGCTGTTACGGAGAGAGGGGTGTCAGAAACTGAGGGAGAAGCAGCTCTGGATCATGGAAGAGTAGCAGAGACAACATTATGGTCTGACCACAGCCCCTGTGCCCCTCCACTGTGTTTCTCAAGGGGAGGAGGTAGAGGAGTGTTGGTGAGGGAAAGGCGTTTTCATTCCTTTTAGTTCTCGCTGCTCTGATCTGTTAACAATAAGCAATAAATTACATCAATCTCCCTTATGCTGAGTCTGTTCTGCCAGTGATGGTAATTGCTGAGTGGTTTCCCTGCCCTCATCCCAAGCCACGAGCTTTTCTCTATTGTATTTTGTCCCCTAGTTATTTCGAAGAGGTACGATAAGAAAGTGGTCTGGTGGTACTGGGCTGCCAACTGATTCCAGATTTCCATATAGTTAATCAAACTGAGGTTCCCTCTGCTTTGAACTGTACATAAATCAATTTAGCAAAAAGCTTTGTCCACAATTATTCTGCTCCTCGGTACCAGAACAAATACAAGCTTCTTCCTCACTACTACAATTGAAAAAGTGGGGTGTGATTTGAGCAGGGCAAGTTTGCTGCATCAGAGGAGATCTGTGTTATCCAATGGACCTGTGCGAGTGAATTTGACACTGTCTAATTTCTGTTGCTGGCAATGTGATGGCACAAATATCACAACACAGAATTTCCACAAACAGCCGGGGTAATAGATCCCTGAGCAACAGGTGGCTGAGGGCAGCTGGGATGAATTTTTCCAGAAGGCCCAAATTCTTCAGTGAAACAGCTCTGGGGAGTCTGCAAGTGAGGAAGATGCAGAAAACATGAGAAACGGTAGACCTAAGAAAAGCATTCAGTACTTCAGGTCTGGAACACTTAACTGAGAATATGTTTCAAATGGAGACTAAATTGGATGGAAGGCTGCTAAAGAGATATGGTGAAGGCAGCTTTTCATGTGTGGGTGGTACCAAGGACAACTGTTTACAAATGGCATTTGGACTGCTCTCCTGGGATCATCAAATGTTGTCATGAGTAACTGCCCTGAAGGAGCTGCTTTCCCTGCAGCATCTCTCCATCTCCCAGTATTTATCATCTCTTGTGTTATCCATCACTACCAAGAACACAAGCCAAGAGTGTATTCCTCTTTCTGTGCCTCTACAGTGCCCGATATCAGTACCCATGACTGGGCTCTAGGCCAGTATGATTATTCAAATGTATGTAGCAGTAAACAAACAAACAACACAACAGAAAGACTTGGTTATAGACAGGAGAAGCTGCAAGCATGAGAGCAGAGGGAGGATGCCATGTGAAAGGAGAAAAGGAGCAAATATGATACAAATGTGATGTGTAAAGCAGCTGCCGAAAGTCTGTGAACCTCTGAATGTTATAGAATCATAGAATCATCAAGGTTGGAAAAGATCTCTAAGATCATCCAATCCAACCACCTATCATCAATATTTCCCACTAAACCATGTCCCTCAGTACAACATCTAAATGTTTCTTGAACATGTCCAGGGATGGTGACTTCACCACCTCCCTGGGCAGCTACACTGGGTCTTCAGCTGTGCTCTGGCATTGTCCTTGAGATGGGTGCTGGGAACTCCTGATCCTCCTGCCTCTGCTGTCCCAACCCACAAGAACTGTTGGGAGTATCTGCTGTAGAAACAGAGACAGCAGCTGTCCTCCCAACCAACCTGTGTCTTTTCCATCAAATGACAGGTTTGTCCCGCTTTACCCTCAATTCAACAGGCCAGTCCTCCTCACCTATTGCCACAGGGCTGGCTTACACACCAGCTGATGCTACTGCCATCATTTGGACCCTCTTAGATAAAGGTTTATCTTGAATTTGGCCAGCTCAGCAACAGAATCAGGAATTTCATCAGGAATACCTGAGTGTGGTTCTCCATCCCAGCTGTGCAGGTACTGAATAGCTTGAAGTCTGCCTGCTTAGGAAGAGATGAGACCCTGCCAAGGCTTGTTGATCAAGCTGACTAGCCTTTGCTCCTACATCCTCTCACCACTGAATGAAGGAATGCCAGGGAATCCAGCTCACGTCCCTCGGCCATGCAGACAGCTTAATTCATGGTTTCCAGGTGTGGGCTTATGAATCCTCTATTCCCCAGCAATCCTTCATGCCACAGGCTGCCTTCTTTCTTCTAGTTTCAAGTTAAGTCTACAGCTGCACTGTTCACATACCTTGACTGCACATAGTCAGGTGGGAAACTGAGATTTAAAAGTTGCCTCAAGGACATAAACCCCAATTGCCATCGATGTACAATGGCAGACACATGTAATTGCACATATGGTACTGACAGAGAGCACAGGGGCCAGCTGCACAGAGCCAGGGAGTGTAATTAACTCTGCACAGCTCAGAATTCAGCATAGTCACTGACACTTAGCTTATCGATTTCTTCTTAGGAGAAATCTAGTTATGTTTCATGAGATCAAGCAGGCACCAAGCCTGGGAGAGCGTAATTTGATTGAGCTGAGAATTTCATGCCTACTGTGTCTGGAGCTCTGTCTCTGGAAAGTGCAGCTGATGTTCTGCTTAGGAGGGGGAGGAGAGGGCTCGGGACTGAAGTACCTTTTGGGGAGGATGTTGTGCCTGAGGTTTAAAGACGTAAATCATACTTCAAATAGTGCGAGAGAAGCCCTTTCACTTTTCATGGAAATGAGAGGAGAGGAGAGGAGAGGAGAGGAGAGGAGAGGAGAGGAGAGGAGAGGAGAGGAGAGGAGAGGAGAGAGTTGGAAGGGTCCTACAATGAACATCAACTCCAACTGCCAGATCACTTCCGAGCTAACCAAAAGCTAAAGCATGTTGATGAGGGCATTGTCCCACTGTCTCTGGCACACTGATGGGCACAGAACTTCAACTGCTCCTATTTCAGAGTCTGACCACTCTCGCAGTAAAGAGATTTTTCCTGAAGTCCAGTCTGAACCTCCTCTGGTGCAACTTTGCAACATTCCCTCGTGCTCTATCTTCAGTCACGAGGGAGAAGATATCAGGACCTCTCTCTCTGCTTCCCCACCTGCCATTGACAGGCTTGCAGCAGATGAGTTCTACTCCTTCATCAAGACCACTGATAAAACTGTTGAACAGAACTTGACCTAGAACTGAGCCCTGGCAAACTCCCTGAGTGACTGCTTGCCAGTAGTCCCACTCACTGCAACACTTTGAGCTCTATAATTGAGCCAATTCATCACAAAGTGTAGTGTGAACCAGTTTATCTCACAGCTGGACAGTTTGTCCAGAAGGATGCTGTCTGGGACATTATCTGAAATGCATCTCCTTCCACTTCCACTCATGTCCACCATCTTCCCTTCATCCCTTGAGCACATATCCTTATCCTAGAGGAAGATTTCCTTAGGCAGGTTTTGCCCTTCATGAGCCTGTGCTGACTATGCCTGATAAGAGTATTGTTCATTAGATGCTTTTTAATGGCACTCAGGATAATCTCCATAACTGTACCAGGTACTGAGGTTAGACCAACGGGTCTGCAATTTCCTGGGTCTTCTCTTGTGACAACTCTATAGATCAAAGTAACATTGGATAGCTTCCAGTCAGCAGGGCTGACTCAGATTCAACTTGACATCAACTGGAACTGCCATGGACTGTGCCTGGATGTGTGACTTACCCATCAGTCTGTCTCTCAGCAACGTAGAGGCAGTAAGTGCAACACAGACTATCTACTGCAGAAAGTGTGTCCTGCCCCATCCACCTCCATTGGCACCACTCCTTTGTCAATTGTGTCTGACTTAAGTCCACTAAATATTGTCTGGATTGAGCTGCTGTGGTGTGATGGATACAGGGAACCGCCTGTGTGGCTATTGCCTGGGGACAGCCAGCCCTCATTCCCCACACACTGCCAGAATGTGCCTGCACTGCTTTGGTTCTAGTTGAGTTCTCAAAAAAAGGACATGGCTAAACTGCACCATTTGGCCACAGAACTTGAAGGTAGGCCCTTAAACACTTTTCTTCTAGCACATTCCATAGCCAAAAAGAAGAATTCATCACACCTATGCTGCCTAGGAAATTATTAATTAAGTACATTGGAGAGAACCTTCTGGTCCCAGTCCTGCTCTGCTATTCCTGTGTCTTTGGGAATTACCAGGAAAACCTTCAGCTCTGCCCTGGAAGTCTCAGCACATGGCCCAGAAGAGAGAGTGAACAAACCTGGAGTAGTGTGTCAGTAAAACCCAGAGAAAAGTGTGAAAAGCCAGAGTAAAGTGTGAGTAAAGTTGAAGAAAAGAGTGAGTAAACCTTGAGTCAAAGACACTCAAAAAAGAAGTGTGAGTAAATTTGGAGTAAAGTGTGAGTTAACCCCAAGTAAGTGTGAGAAAACCCAGAGTAGAGTTAGTAAACGGCTGTGACGGCATGTCACAGCATCAGATGCCCTGGTTGAAGGATTCTTTATTAAAAAAAGATTTTATTATCTGGTAGGAATAAAACATCTGCCCCAGGCAAATTTATTCCTCTTGTAGGAGTGGATAAATTTGCGTATTCATTTACATGTGCCTTTGGAGTGTTATTTAACAGGACTCAGGCAGTAAGAGGTGCTGCTTGAGTGGCTTTTTGTTACCATGGCAGGATGCAATACATGGGCTCCTGTGCTGTGTGTAGACATGAACAGACAGTCAGTTGTGTTTCACCTTCCTAATGTATTCGCCTTTCTTGCTTCCTCCTCTGTGTCATCCTTGGTCACAGTAGCAAAGCCACAGAGAGATGCTCTGGTTTTCAAGTCCTCATTTTCTCTATACTGGACTTCCCAAAACATTTCACCAGACTCACATTTTCTACAGCACACACTCCCAGGTATTTCATGGGCCAGAGCTGTGGCAGCCTTGCAGAGCACAGAGGGGACAAATGAGAAGTTCTGTAGGGCTTTTTTACCCTCAAGGAAACAGGAACTTCCTATATTTCTTCACTTTGGTTCCAACACACTCCTGTTCTTCAAAGACTCAGTATCCTTAGAACAATGTGAGAGCTGGGGAAGCCTTTAGAGGTCCCCAGAAGCACAGCCTCACAGACTGTGGAACAGGTGAAGGCTTTCTGCCAGGAAAGCAGCTCAGGGCAGACAACACAATATTCCCAGAGCTAACCTGCCTTTGGCATCCTGGCCTGGGCACTCCGTAAGACGCAGCTGTAAGATTCTGTGCTGAATCCCCAGAACTTTCAGCACTCCATCAGTGTTGAATCCAGCCCTTACTACAAGCTTGGAGGAAAGGGGATGATTGGTAAAGTGAAGGAGGGACAACAAGGCACAGCCTGACTCATCTCTCTCCAAGCAGTAGGCCTTGCTGCATGCCGTACCTGAGGTTGCCTCGTGCTTCCCAGTGCCTCTCCCCAGGGCTGTGTATCCCCAGGGCAGTGCAAACAGTGCTACTGACTGCTCTGCAGGGACCCAGCTGCCATGTGTCCCAGGCATACTGTTCCTTCTTCTTATCCCATCCTTGCATTTGTGCCCTAGGCAAGGCATCTCCTGCAAAGCAACTACTTGGAAGCATTCTTTTGGAGCCTGTGCTGGAGCAGTCCTGCAATGGAGCAGCAGGTTCTCTTTGTGCTCATGCAGGTAGGCAGGGAGCAATTTTGCTCTGCTGTCCCCCGGAGGTATACAGCCTGTCAGAGCATTGGCCTTCTGCCATGATCAGGGAGTTCTGACAGCGATGCATTTGACATTATCTGTGCTGAGTGTTGGGAATGCACTCCTGGTAGGGGCAAGTGAGCAGTGAGGAGGTCCCCTGATGGATGGATGGAGGAGTTCCCACAATGTGCCTGTCTGTGAGCTGTACCAGTGTCCCCAATAGCAGTCCCCTGTTCCCACCATTTCCAGTGTTCACTCTCCCTTCCTGCTCAGGACTTGTGGACAAGTGGTTTTCTCTTTCCATGGTGATGGTGGTAATAGAAATCATGAACACCTTTTTTTTTTTTTTTGCTTGGGGCCCCAAATAGCTGTGCACGTCCTTGAGCATTTCCCACTTCCTTATGCTGCAAAGGACTCATAAGCCACCAGTCCAGACAATGTTGGCAAGATGAGCAGTCTTCACTTAGCCAAGCTTGGTCTTTCACTCCATCTGCCTGGTAATTAAATAGCATGGACTTGCCACTGAGTCTTGTCTGACAGAGACTCACGCATGACAAGCATTTTGGCCTCTGCTCCATCAAAGGCAGTTCTGTGGCCAGATTTCTCCCTGCGCCGTCCCAGTCAGAGGTGACCTTTGCAGGAGGATATTCAAGGGAATAAACAGGGCAGGGACAGAAGGTGGCAACAGGGATATGCTGACCATGTAGAACATCTCTGGACTTAGAAGCATTATCAGAAGAAGAAAAGGATTCCATTGAGCTGGAGAGCCCAGGGAGACCCCAAAAGAGTTCAATGCCATGTTAGCTCTCCAGGAAGCCCCTCTCCATCTCCCACTCATCTTTTCAGAACTCCATCACTGCTCCCAGCACCTGTGCTGTTGTTAAGCACATTGCTATAGTTATTTCTTCCGTCCTTCTGCCCTTCAATTCTGCCCCAGGTAGCCCTCTCTTTTTACATGTGTTGAGGCCTCCCAAGACCTGATTCAATTCTGTAGAGATCATATTACCTTTCCAGGGTCCTGCACAGTGCCTTGTGCTGGGTGGGACATGGTCCCGGGGTGACCAAGGGCATTTCAGGGGAAGGAACTGTCTCTGCATGGTGTGCTGCCTCAGTGTTTAAACTTTCTCCCTGCTAAAGCTTTTTCTTATATATAGCTAGATTTTCCTATGTTTCATCCTGTGCCAGCTGCTCCTTTTCCTTTCACTGTTCACCTCCAGTTTCCCCCTCCTATTTGGCAGCTGAAGACACAAAAATCTTTCCACCTTATCTCCCATTTAGCCTGCTTTGGCAGGGGGGTTGGACTTGATGATCTCTAGAGGTCCCTTTCAAACACTACAATTCTGTGATTCTGGGATTTCTGTCAGCCTCTTTCCACCCATCCTACACTCCAAACCCCGATGATTTTGTGGGCCCTGTCTAGACTTGCTCTAACTTCTCACTGTCCGTTTTGTACTGTTCTTTCAGCAGGAAAGATCTCCAGCAGGACTGAGAACGGCAGCTCTCAGAATTTTCCTGCCTTTCTGCCCACTGCAGAGCAAAGCCCACCTCTATCTGCTCCCCTGAGCAACCCCTGCTCCTGCTTTGCCGTGCTGCAGAGTTCTGCAGGGCCAGCCTGCATGTTCTGTTCGCCTTGTTCATCCTTCTGCACACCAGCCCAGCAGCAGGAAGAAGAAGCCCAGCTCTGGATTCTAGAATGGTGGGTGTGCAGTGATACCAAGCTGGGATGGTGGCCCATATCCCCATGATGTGTTTAAGGCAAACGGAGTTGCCATGGGAATAGTGATTCACTGCTTGGTCAGCAGCTGACTGCCAAAAAGCTGCTCCACACGGTGTCTGACATTTCCATGAGCTGTCTCCCAGCACGGGGGTGTTTTGCCACACAAGTCCTTGGGGCTGTGGGATCTGCAGAGCTCTTCTGGAAGCAGAGAGCTTTCCCATCAATGTCTCTACCTGATTGCCCACTACTCTTTTCCTTTAAGCTGTGCTGTTTCTCCAGCAGGACCCCAACTAGTCAGGCAACACTGAAGGGGTGGAGAACCCATGACAATGCTGGGTCCAGCCAGCATAAGCTCCCCATCAATCCTCTTGTGCCAGGTCTCTGAGGCAATTATAGTCAGTGTGCAATCAGAACTGGAATGAAAGACAGCCAGGCTGGATAGGGCTGTGAGCAACCTGGTCTAGTGGGAGGTGTCCCTGCCTATAGCAGGGGGTTAGAACTAGGTGATCTTCAAACCATTATATGACCCTATGAAACACAGTCAGAACAGTGTGGCAGGCAGAAGATAACAAATGTGACATGCACGTTCTTTGCTGCAATGAATTGTGAAATGTGACTAGCACCTTGGATGGGCTGGGGAGCATCACCGTGGCTGCCGGGTTATGCCACTTTGGAGATGTTGGGTGCTAGTGTAAAAGAAATGAGAGAGCTGCCACATACCCTGGAAAAGAGACCTAAGCCATTGCACAAGATGTGTACATGACATCTCCCTCCTCCTTCAAATAGCCTGCAGAGTGGAAAGCTTTGGGGTCTGGCACATCAGCTCATCAAAGAAAGAGTTGGAAACAAGTACAAGAGAAGAAGACAAACCTTCAAAGCAGCAGTATTCCTCTAGCTGTCAATGCCAGCTCCCTGAGATATACCTCAGCCATAGGAGCCAAGGGAATGACTCAGGAACATTTTCCCTCCTCAGTTCTGCTTGTTAGAGCTATGAGAACTGGGACGAGTGGCTAGGGAATAAGTCTTCACATCATGAGAGCCAACTAGAGCACCAACCTTGACACTACTCACTGCTCAGAATCACATCGTTTTTTTTTTAACCCAGAATCACATCCCTTGCTCCTCACCCTGTGTCCCTTGTCTCTAATCTAGTCTGAGGACTGTGAATATTGGGCTCTTTCTTTCCTGAAAGATTCTCTCAGGACCTTGTTTTCTGCTTTCCTTGTGTGGCACATCCTTTACATGGGTCCCTCCTGCATTGTCTAGGCTACTGCCACCACCGGTGCAGGAGTTTCCCTGCACATATCAGAATATATTTCTCCCTTAGCTTCACCCAGAACACAGCTCTACACCATCTGTATGCTTCTCCCACTTCTGACCTGTGGTGAGTTCAGGGACCACTGCTGACAGATGAGGATGCAGAAGGGTTGCAGGCTTTTCCATCTCTCTCACAGTGGTCCCTCACAGGGACTATCCAAGGCCTGGCTGGAGATGGCACGTTTTGTGCACTACTGCACAGATGTGGCAGCAATGCTAAAGAAGGGGGCACATTTTCTTACGGCCTACTTTGCACATTCAGTCATCCAGTAATGCAGGTAGATTTTCACCTCATTTATATCCTTATGCCATCTGACATCTTTGAAAATCTTCCCCCACCTCAGCCTTTTGATCACATCCATTTCTAATGGTGCTCTGAACAGTGCAAGATGCTTAATGACCTTAGGGTTGGCTTCAACCCCAACCAGCTGCTGCTCTGGTTTGCCCACCACGATCAGACCCAAAATACATGGAGCAAGTACATGGACAGGGAGGATTTGTGCAGGGAGGTGCATGGGGCGCACCTCAAAACAATGACATTGTTTTGTTAACGAGCCAAGAGAGTGCAGACAGTGCATAAATTGGCATGTGTGATCTGGCAAATAAACATAAAATGCACAGAGAAATGTGATGCAAAATCGTTTGGGGTATGGGACCAGATCAGTGAAAAATCAGGTCTGGTTCCACTTGGGGTAGGGAGAGGGGTGGGGCAGGGAAAAATGGAATGCAACTCTCTTGCAGGAAGCTGTAGTTAGAGGAGCTCCAATTAGCAGAGCCACTGATTATCATCCCAGACTCTCAGTGCTGAAAGCAAGAATCATGCAGTTACAATGATTATAGACACAGTCAATTGCAAATTGCAAGCAATTTGCAGCAGAGAATTTGCCTGGCTTTGTAATATGATGTGTATATTTACAGCACTGCATATAGCTGTACAGTCATTGCATGGCTTTAATAACATTCTTACAGCCAGGCAGGTGTTTTTTAACAACTCATCATTTATCTGCACATGCACAGATGTTCGGAATGTCATAACAGCACTCCATGCTGGATACACACATGGGATTATTGACAGTGATGACACCCCTTCTCTTCTGCTGGATCTCCTCTTCAGAAAGGATCTAACTTCACTTCTCTCATCAGCTTCTGCTGGATGGGTGAATTCACAGTCTCATCACAAAGCCCAACCATGTGCTGCATGAATATGACAGTTCAAATGTACAGGAACCTTCCCTCATTTTCTGTTCTTGTCAGAACTCTTTGCAAGATAATATGTCAGTTTCTTGACCACGTAGGAATACATTTTACTCCAGATTCAAGAAATTAAGAAGTTATAATAGATGTAGAAATAGGAATGAAATGGAACAGAAATGAATGAAAATGAACAGAACGGATAGGATAGGATAGGATAGGATAGGATAGGATAGGATGGAATAGAATAGAATAGAATAGAATAGAATAGAATAGAATAGAATAGA
>JAPSGF010000158.1:149896-163553 GCA_035772895.1 Perdix hodgsoniae
TAGAATAGAATAGAATAGAATAGAATAGAATAGAATAGAATAGAATAATTCAGTTGGAAGTGTCCTACAATGATCATCAACTCCAACTGCCAGATTACTTCCGAGCTAACCAAAAGTTAAAGCATGTTGATGAGGGTGTTGTCCCACTGTCTCTGGTGCACTGATGGGCATTTAACATCAACTGCCCCTATTTCAGAGTATGACCATCCTCATAGTAAAGAGATTTTCCTAACAGCCAGTATGAACCTCCCCTGTGCAGCATTGTGTCATTCCCTTGTGTTCTATCCTCAGTTATCAGGGATAAGAGATCAGACTTCCCTCTCTGTGCCCCCACTTTGGGAAGTTGTAGGGAGCAATGAGGCTGCCTCCTGGCCTCCTTTTCTCCAAACTCAAATACTCAAGTGCCCTGAGCCTCTCCTCAGAGGACATGCTTTCCATCCTTCCTTGGGATGCTTTTCAAGTACCTGAGCACCTTTTTCAGATTGCGGAGCCAAGAACTGTATGGAATATTCAAGGTGAGACTGTACCAGGAGAATCACCTCTTCTGAATGGCTTTCTGTGTATCCCCAAATGCAGTTTGGCCCTTGGCTGGCAGGGCACACTGCTGGCTCATGCTGATCCTGCTGCCAACCAGCACCCTTTCTGCTGAGCTTCTCTCCAGTCACTTGGCTCCCACCCTGTGCTCTATCTGCCATTACTCCATCCCAGCTGCAGAACCCAACATTTTCCTTTGTGAAACATCATGCCCTTGATGACTGCTCAATGCTCTGATGTATCCAGGTTGCTCTGCAGGACTTCTCATCTCCCCAGAGAGTCAACACTACCTTGCAGTTTATTGCCATTGGCAGGCTTGCAGCAGATGAGTTCTACTCCTACATCCAGATTGTTGATAAAAATGTTGAACAGAACTTCACCTAGAACTGAGCCTTGGAAAACTCTCCGAGTGACTGCTTGCCAGTAGTCCCATTCACTGCAACCTTTTTAGCTCTACCAATGAGCCAGTTCATCACCAGTGTAGCGTGAACCTGTTTATCTCATAGTTAGACAATTTGTCTAGAATGACCTTCATCACTGTTTGCAGCCTTTCCTGCTCTGCTGCATCCAAATAGTCCAGGGAGGTTGCCTGGCCTGCAATCCCCACCATCCCAATACTGGCATGTCTTTCCTTTTCTGTTCAGCTTCTCTTATTGGAACTGTTCAACTTCATTTGAAAAAGGAGAGCTCTGGTATCTGGTAGCTTTATGGCAGGAAAGAGGAATAGCTCCAAAAGAGCAATATATAAATATATCCAGTTGCTGGTGTCTCAGGCATACCTGCAGACTGTGGGAGATTGAGAACACTGTTGTGGGACTCTACAACAGCTTCACAGCAGGTTACATTCACACCCTAATGAAGCAGGTTAAAATCAAGCAACCAGCTTTCCTTCCTCACCCTATGTGCGATTTAGCAAATAGCTCTCTTCCATGGTTCCACTGCAGGAAATATTGAAGAGAAACTCCCTTGAATTTGGCATTGCAAGCTTTACATGAGGTGCTGAGAAAGTAGTCCCAGATATGGAACTAATACTCCTGTGTCATGGCATACCCATGTAAGCATGCTGCTTTGATAGCTTCTCCACAGAGATGCTCACAGAGCAGGAAAACTCTCTGACAGCATGGAGCAGCACAGAGCAGCTGGCTATGGGCAGAGCATGCAGAGTGACCCTCCTTTAGTTGTGACCTGTGTGTTTTGCTGCTGCATTAATCTTTTCTCCAGGCCAGAGCTGAGCCTGTGGAAATGATGTTCCTTGATAGTCAAGAGCATGAGTGTTGAGACTCGGCACATTCCCTGCAAACTAGGAATGAGATGAGCAGTGCAGCTGCCGAAGATGCATCTGGCAACAGAGCATCCTTGCTCTTTAAGCCTTGCATTGTTGGGCAGACTAGGATGTAAGAGACTGGGGAAAGTATGATTCCATCTGGCTTTTGTAGGTGTGTTACCTCTGCCTGTGTCCTGCATGGGAGGGTCTGCTCCTCTAGCATAAATGTCACTGCAGGTTATGCCTGGATTCATGTTTGGGCATCTGCTTGCCATCTTCTACTTGCTGAGTTCAGTTCTGCATGCTCAGCTAAGGATGACATTAGTGCTAATGCTAAACCACTGGTGCCATGAGCTCACATGGCAGCTTGCTCTATCTTTGATATGAAAGGGGGCTTTCTTATTCACACAACATTTTGCCTCCTAGAAATAAGCTATCACCCCTGTATGCTCCTGCTTGTCTCCTGGCCCTTCAGGAGATAGACTTCAAGATGCTTGAATGGATTGTTTCAGGAGCAATGTGTTGTGGTTGCGCAGTGGATGGAATAGCTCCAAATGTCCTGAGCCTCATGTCCTGAGCTGGACCCACTGTTGCCTAGAGAAAGTCTCAGCATGGAACGGAAAGATCTCAGAGACCTGCAGTAGTAAGAAACACGGATGCAGTGGAGGATAGTTACAGCTGTAGAGCAGGGCAGGGTGCAGGCCTAGCCCACAGTGCTTAAGGCCCAGTGTGCCCACAGTGCTTAAGCTGCAGCTCTTCTTGGTGCTATGTGACCATGGAACTGTGCCTGCAGTGTACTTCCCACCTCTTGATCCCACCCTGCCTTTTGCTGCTCCAGTGAACTCAACTGGTTGCACTCTTGCTTTCCTGACTGTAATCTGGGAGCTGGGATTCCTGCCTTCCCATTGTAGTCTTGCCATGATTTTCAGGGCACTAAGGCATCTTCTATCCCACAGTTTTGCACTCAGTAGTGTCAGCACTGGGTGTGAGCTGGCCTAAGGATGGGTATGAGATATGCCCCATGGGCTGTGTGCACCATCAGCCTGCACCACTTTCCTGGGGTTGGCCTACACCACACTGTGTACTGCTGCAGCCTCTGAAAGTCTGTGCAAATCCAGGCTCGGGGGGTGGCTCAGGGTGGGGGGATGGAGCACCCTGAGTTCCGTGGTAGTTGTAAGTAAATGAGTGGCTGTTACCTGCTGGAGTGGGAAGCCCCAGCTGTGCTTCGGAGCAACTCATTAGAATGCTAATGAGGCCACTCAGACAGGGTGTTTCTCTGCTGCAGGAAGACGTGTCAGTGATGGATAATGCTGCGTTCCTGAACTTCCCTTCCCAGCTGCCTGCAGAGCAGTCTTGCCTCAGAGCGAGTGCAGGATGGTCATCCCAGTTCCGAGTTCTCCTGAATCAAGGGGGGACTGCTGGGCCCAGTGAGTGGGGACAGTCCATTGAAGGTTCTTTCCCATCACCCACCGACCCACTTTCCTTGTAAAAGTAGTTTTCTAAGTGTCCCCAGCAATGCTGTTCACCGGGAGATGTTGCACCCTGATTTCCTGAGATGGGGCAGCTTCAAGCTTTTCACTGCACTTCACTGCAACAGTATCACTGGTCAGCAGGTGCCTGCCTTTCCCACTGCGAGGTTGCAAGCCAGGCTCTTTGTGCCTTGGATGACCTCCATCTGAGTGCAGCAGACACGTGCATCCCCTTGTCACCATTGCTTTACAGTCTCACTCCACTAAGGGGACCAGAGGTATCACGTGCCCCTCCTGTTGCAACCCTCCACTGCTTCGTGTCCCACTTCAATACATGTCACCATGGCCAGCAAGCCCTCTCACCACCCCTTTCCAAGGGAAATAAATAATGACGGTCAGACAATAATATATAAACTGTTCCCATCGTACCAGAGTTGGCTTTCTCCATTATGTAGCAGTTTTTTGTTCCAGAATCTTTCTGCATTTCCCGTTGATATAGTTTGATCCAGTGACCTCCCTGCATCTGCTTTAGACTCCCATAATCTATTTCCCTTTCAGACAATTCCTCCCTCTCTTGGCAGCACACTGCCTACAGCCAACATCTGACCATAAGCTTTCATGAAAGAACATTGCAGCAGGCATTATGACCACTTTCTAGTGGGCTTGATATTTAATTTTGTGCAGCCAGAATGAAATGTGAACCGGGATCTTCCTTTTTGGTTTTTTTTTTTTCCTTTTTTTTTTTTTTAAGGTGCAGGCCCTGAATACCAACAAATATGTTTAATATTGCACTCTTTAGGCAAAAATGGACATTTTCAATGATTGAAGTGCTGTTTCTACAGCTGAGACCCAACTCAACAGATCTTAGCTTGACATATCAGATCTAGTTCAGTAGTTGCACTTTCTAGAAAGACCACTTCTAAGCTGTGGTTACAGTAGCCCTGAAATAGAGTATAAATTGGACTCTTCATTAACAGTTCTATGCCAACCCCTTTGCAGGGATCAGAACACACATACGTGGGCAATGCTGTGTTTGCTCTTTGCCATCATTTTCTTTCTTCTGTATTGCCTCTTTAAAGTGGGCTGTTTTCAGCTTCAGAATAGCTTTTTCCATTCCTGAAATCGATGCAATTCTGTTTTATGTCACCCTCCATCTAATTCACACTGTTAAGGTCTAGTTGGAATAGCAGCTAAGGTCTAATTGGAACAATTCCATGTGACTCTGTTTTCCTTCTTATTCTTCATAGTCTTATTTTGGAGAGAGAGCATTAACCTGAGCACCAGGAGTATTGGTCTAATTCTCTAAGAATTATTCCATTTTTATGCAGTATAATTGTCCATGAACACAGGCATCCTTCCGCCAATTCCAATTATTAAATCTTGTGAGATCCATCTGCTGCCACGCCTCTCTGTAGGACATATTTTGCAAGTATATTACACCCTCCTCCAATTTATTTCATTATATATGCCATTTATTCACAATACCAGCCTGAAGATTATGCTCTGTACATAGTCAGTGGAAATCTACCTGGTCTGATAAAAAGAGAAGACACTGCCTCCCTGCTTGACATAATCAAGCCTGCAGTGTTATTCCATTTGCCTTCATGGTCTCATTTTCATTTCCTCTTCTGATCCTACATTTGTAGTTCTGATTCAGCATCTCATACTCTACCCCCAGACAAGATCACCTCAGCTTTAAATGGCAGCTTCCTTCTACCTATGTTTAAATCTAGAATTTTTCTCCACCAGTAATAACTGACTTGTTTTTCATCAACTAATCATCTGCTAAGCACATCTGATGCCCCAATTAAGGGATTTAATTAATTTTAATATTAGTTAATTATCAGACCTTGATAGAAAATCTATCTCTTGACCCTCTGTGTTGTCCACTTTGCGTGTTCTCACCTTCACCAAGAGGCAAAATATTTGTTTCTTCTTGATATTTTGAATATTTTGACAGTTTGAACATTTTTTTGCTGCTGCTGACAGGATGGTTCCAGTTTGCATCTCCATGAATTTTTGTTGGTTTCAGATATTATCTGCTTCTACTAATGACTGATGGATTCTTCTGATTTTGTGGTTATTGTCAGGGCTATGCTGGTGCTTAGAATAAGGCAAATATGTGCATTCACATGTAGTAGAATAAAGTCTTGAGAGGGGGGAGAGAGAGAGATATCTCCATCTGTGTTTTCAGAGACCAACATACCTACCAACAGCCCAGCTTGTAGTACTGGGATGATACTACATGTACTATATGTACTACAGAGCCATGGAATCATAGAATCACCAAGGTTGGAAAAGATCTCTAAAATCATTCAGTCCAACCATCCACCTACTGCCAATATTTCCCAATAAACCATGTCTCTCAGTATCACATATACACATTTCTTGAACACTCCAGGGATGGTGACTCCACCACTTCCCTGGGCAGTCCATTCCAGTGCCTGGACACCCTTTAGGAGAAGAATTTCCTTATGTCCAATCTGACTCTCCAATTGGAGATTCAGGTGCAACTTTAGGCCATTTCCTCTAGTCCTATTGCTAGCTACATGGCAGAAGAGGCTGACAGCCACCTCACCACAACCTCCTTTCAGGTAGTTGTAAAGAGCAATAAGGTCTCCCCTGAGCATCTTCTCCAGACTAAAACATTCAATTCCCTCAGCTGCTCCTCATAAGACTTGTGCTCCAGACCCCTCATAAGTTTCATTGCCCCTCTCCGGACACACCGCAGGGCCTCAATGTCTTTCTTGTAGTGAGGGGCCCAAAACTGAACACAGCACTCGAGGTGCAGCATCACCAGAGCTGAGTATAGTGGTATGATTACCTCCCTGTTCCTGCTGGCTGCACTATTTCTGATAGAAGCCAGAATGCCATTGGCCTGCTTGGCCACCTGAGCACACTACTGGCTCAGGTTCAGCCTAGTGTTGATCAACACCCCAGATCCATTTCTTTCACACAGTCTTCCAGCCACTCTGTCCCAAGCCTGTCTGGGGTTGTTTTGTGACCGAAGTGCAGAACCTGGCACTTGGTCTTGTTGAACTTCATCCCATTGGCCTCAGCCTGGTGATCAGCTTGTACAGATCCCTCTGTAGAGCCTTCCTCCCCCCCCCCAGATAAACACTTCCTCCCAACCTGGTGTCATCTGTAAACTTACTGAGAGTGCACTCAATACCCTCATCCAGGTCATCAATAAAGATATTGAACAGGACAGGCTCCAATACTGACTCTTGGAGAACACCACTTGTGACTGGTCAGCAGCTGGATGTAAATCCATTCACCATTACTCTCTGGCCCAGTCCTACAGCCAGTTCATTACCCGGCATGTTCCAGTACAGTTTGCTTAGACCAACAAACTGCAGAGATTTGCATGGCTCAGGCTTGTCTTTATCCTGTTCCATTGCATTGTTCTTACCACATACTGCCCTTACAGCATTTAGATCACCCTCAGTCTTCAGGCTCTGGTCCCGCTTTGCTCAACTGGACAGTGCTCCTGGCCTGTTACTCTTGTGATTTGCTTCAGCCACCCACTCTTATGGTTGTTCTCCTCTCTCAGATTTTCCTGAGAGTAGAATTTGGGTCAGGATACTCATGTGCTCAGCAGACAGGACAGCGTGGCCACTGTCTCACCCACTGTATTCTAAACTTCACAACATCACTTCCCAAGAAAAATCCATTCCCAGCACTGTAGGAAGTTGAAGTAGGGACAGAAAGAGGAGAGGGCTACACAAAGAAGGAAGCAGTATTGTCTGTGCCTGTCTTGAATCTGTCTACATGAAGGGAGCTCAGAAGCACAAGGCCTACCAGAACTCTCTGCAGACCACGTATCTCCTGTGTCTGTTGCTGCCAGTCCCCAGTTGAAGTCTGCCCAGCACCATTAGCTCAGGCCATCTTGGCAGGAACCGTCTGCCTCAGTAATTTAATGAGCCCCCGGCTTAATGCATGGCAAATTCGGACATAAATAAAATAAAATGTATCGAAGTGGAGCTTCTTTCCAATTACAATTCATTAGCAAGCTCTGAGCCACTGGCCTGACCACAATCAATAATCCTGGTTAGGGAAAAGCAATTTATAACCCTCCTTAGGGACCTCAGGGGGAGCAGGCCTGCCTCGTACCAGCATGATCTGAGCTGGGCCAGCATCCTGCAGGAGCCTTTCACATCTCTCCCACCTGGTTCTGTCTCCTGTGAGGACCAGGATGTGTCCTTCTTCCCTCCCCCTTGTCCCCTTTCTGATGTAGGAATGCACCTGCTGTTGGGATCTTGGTGTTGCCTGAGATGGGTTGTCCACAGTAGAACACAAGGTCCTGACAGCTTAATGGGGGGCTACCCAGGCTGACCTTATATACCTCTTGGGATGGGACATCCTCAGCCTCTCTGGGCAACCTGTTCCAGCGCCTCACCACTCTCTCAGCAAAAATGTTCCACCCGACATCCAGCATTGTGCCAGCTCTGCTGGCTGCCCACAGGGGTAATGCACTGCCCAAAGTGCTGGGATGGATACCTCCTACCGGCTCTTGTCTCTCCTTCCCGCAGACTCTGCAAACGCTGCCACTCTCCCTCCCTTGAGGCTCTTTGCAGCAGCTTCAGTTCCCGCTGTGCTGTGGCTCAGATCCCCCGTAACCCCCTGAGCACATTGCCCCCCAGATCCCTGCAGGGGATGTGAAGTTGTTCTGAGCTCAGTGAGATCAATGATATGGAGGAAACAGAACCAAGGCAATTTGAGTGCTGCCTGGTTAGGGGGAAACTGCTTAAATGAAGGAGGGCAGGGCCCTCCAGAGCAGTGCCTGTGCATGCCCCATCCTGAGCTTTGCAAAGAGAATCTGGCATAGAACATCATTCCCTCTGCAGTTGTTCTGTGCCTGTGAGAGCCCTCCAAGTTCTTGCATCCTCCATCAGCGGTGAGCTTGTGGGAGGTTACCAAGAGATGGCAGCGATTTAACTGAGACACAGCTCAGCTGCAAACCTTCAGCAGGTTTGCTGGAAAGGCTGTGATTCCTGGAGGTACCAGGAGTGAGGCCAGGAAGCATGGCACTCTGCATGTAGCCAGGATAGGCACCTTTTAGAGATGATGCTGAAAGATAGTGGAGAAAACCTTGCTCTCAAATCTCTCAGATGTATGAGTATATGCTATGATGTGTCCCTGGTTTGGATTCAACAAAGACCAAGCAGATTCCAGTATAAGCTCAGCTGTCCTTGGCACTGCTCAGGTTCAGCTCAGCTCAAAGCAATTCTGGATTCATTTTGGACTGGATTTATAGAGATTTTACAATAGTACTCAGGTTTAGTTCAGAGGGTAGGAGTAATTCAGAGAGCTTGTTGTTGGTATTGTCCAGAACTGAGTTTCAGATCTTAGCAGTAGTTAAATCTAGGCACAAATTCCCTGGGAAATGGTATCTCCTACTAAAGAAGTCTCCAGGGTCTGAAGTAGACGACTTTTGACAACAGGTCTCTTGGCCAGGCATGTGGTCAGTAGGTGCATGGCCCAAATGAGATGGAAGGTCTACACGATCTGCTTGTGCCTTCTGAATTATGGACCATGAGACAGCCAATGTGTGGGGGAATTCTTGAGAACCTGAGGGAGAATGTCATGGGTTGCAGTCTCAGATCTTTCCATACAGCGTGTTCTCATTTTGTTACGGAAGCCCCATAACCGTGGGGCTTTGCTCTGCTGCTCTAACGAGTCCTGTTGTGTTTGAGTTCAGGCAGCCAGTGCTCAGTTTTCCTACTGAAGAATTTCTTCAGTCGTCTCCAAGTCTTATGCTTGATTTTGATTAAATGTGATGATCAGGGTTAGTTCTTGAACGGGTCACCAGTTGCACCAATTGCTTTCTAGGTCCACTTTTGTCCTCTCTTCCTACAGACAGCATACATTTGGGATGCAGCCCACGCTGCCAGATGAAATTTGTCCTCTTTCTGGCATAGAGGTGTTTTATTCCAGACTCTGGCATACAAAGTGTTCACAGCCAAATTACAGTTACAAGGAAAGTTCCGTGCCAGGAAACTTTGCTTATGGGAAGTTCATTAAAGGTGGAAGTATTTTTGAACAAAGCGTGTTCCATCCCAGAAACGTACCTACCTCGCTCAGATGCAGGCCCATAGAACCAGCAGAAGGGTTCTCTGCTGTACCATCTCTAAGGACACTCACGTTGTCTATGAGATGGGTTCATTTTTGCAGCAGATGGCTCCAGAATGATTCGTCTCCTTTATCAGATTGGCCAAACTGCTCTGAGCTCTCCCTGAGTGCTGCTAGAGAGAGCGGCAGGAGGGAGTTAATGGGGACTGTGCACCTGTGACTATAAACTAAAACAAACAAGCAAAGAAACAAAACCTTTCTCTGAGGCAAATGCTTTAAGAACACTTTAAAAATCTCATTCCAAAGGGGTGGGAGGGGAAGCACTGCTTTAAAAACTTCTGTCTGAAATAAAGCATAAGGGAAAAGGAACAGCTTCAGGTTGGAGCCTGGGCTGTGTCCTGTGGATGAAAGGAGAGAGCTCCCAGGGCAGGAGGGGGCTGTAAAGGTGCACATGTTAAACCAGACAGCCTCTTAAACTGCGGAGTCACTGCTGTGACTCCAGCATGGCACCAGCAGAGAGCAAGCAGCACAACCGAGGCACGGAGCATCATTAAAAACAGCAGCGCTACAATTGTCAGCTCTGAGTTATGATCTGGGCAGCAGCTGCAGATGCCACTGGCGATTTACTTTCCAGAGGGAAAGTGCTCGGCACTTACAAGCATCACCTCCACACTGAGGTGTCTACAGGCAGATGCCCAAAGCCAAAAGCTCCCTGACATCATGCTGAGCTCAGGATGCGGCCGAACATCCAGCATTGCTGCTCCACAGCTAGCACGCTCCCATGTGACTTTTATGTGCTGCTGGTTTTCAAATAGCTTTTGCTTGAGCAATGACTACAGATTGATAGATGAATAAGACATTTTGATTCCTTTCCTTGATCCAAAGCTTGTGTTTCCTCGGTATGCTTTCAGTTGGGATGTTTTCTATAAGGGTTTTCACTGCAGTGCTTCTGATCCATAAGTGGGGTGATGTGATGGGATTGACATATATTTCAAAATAACTCCCCAAAATACCACCATTTTTAAAATGCAAATAAATGCAGGAATAAACAAAAATCAAACTTCATGAAACCACTTTCTTAAAAGATCCTGAAAATATTATTTTGGAAGAGGAATTCTCTCTCTCAGAAACATTTGCTGTTGGAAAGGATGCAGGGCTACATTACAGCACCCTGAGGGGTTCCAATTGTAGGGAAGTCTGTAAGGACGCAGTGACTGCTCAGACAGGAGAAGCTCTTTGGTACATGTTTGAATGTCTCTGATAACACGTGCCAAGCGCTTGCAGCAGTGGGTGGTACCTGTGTGTCCCTGCCAGGCCCCCTCCCTCTGCGTGGGTAGGATGGTTTTCTTCTCCAAATGGCATTTATTCTCATCACTGCTGGTTTCTGTGTGGGTCTGCACTGAGCTTCTGAGCTCTGCTCTGATGGAGGATGAGCTCCTGCAGTATCTGTTGACACCACCACGTCTGATTTCCCTGGTAACATCATACGTACTCTGACACAGACTTCTGTAACCATAGATACACATAAGCAGTGCACAGCAATGCTGCCCCATGCTTTTCTCTTAGATGCCATCAGCAACTGCTTGGGCAGATCCCAGAAATCTTTCTGCACATAGAAATGCTAAATTGTGTGGTTGAGGGTAAGCAGCCCCTTCCAGCACCGGAGAGCACAGGCCTGCAGTCTGACGTTGAGCATTCCACTGCATTTGAAGCAAAGGCCCTATCTGGCCAATGGGTACCTCTTCACACTGCATGGCAATCCCAGAATGAACTTCTGAGCTGTGTTCCACTTTGGCAGCTGAGCAGCCCTGCTCTCACCTCTGGGCAGATGCACTTCCAGCCCCAGGGTGGCACAAGGAACAGGGGAAGAAGAGTGGTGGAAGTGCTGCTGCACTGCACATGGGCCTTGAGAAGCTGATGCAAAGTGCCCTCCGTGACTTGATGGGGAGATAGCTGCACTGTGTCCCAAAGGCTGTGCCAAAGCACCTTCATTCAGCTCAATCAATCCCCTAAGGGCTTTTGGGGTTTTTCCAAACAACAGGACTCCTCGTGTTCCTCCCAGCATTGGGGACAGAGATAAAGGATACCCAGATCCCCAGCAGGAATGGCTTGCCTTGAATACAGCATGTGCTGAAATATGCTCTCAGGATAAGACCAGCAAGATTGGAAATCTTTTGCAGCCACAACTTTTTCTGGCCCTGGCAAGTGCTCCAGAGACAGAGCTCAGGTGGCCCCAAGCTCATGAGGAGCAAGGGCAGCCTTTGAAGATGCCAGGAGCAGTGCCACATGGCTCTGGCAGTGGGCAGGGGACGTGGGTCCTGCTTGGGCTGTCTTCCAGTGATATCATTCCCCTGCACCTCCTCCCAGCCCCTGCAGTGACTGGGGATGCTGGAGGAGGAAAGCAGAGCATGACTTAGTCTAAATGTGTTATCATCATTCCTGACTCCAACTTCCCCAGCCTCTACACCAGCTTGTTGTGGTGACATCTGTGCTGTATCTCAGAGTTTTCCCTGTTCTCTGTGGCACAGGTGCAGCTGTGTCACTTTGAGATCACCTGTTTTGAAGGCAGGCCCTAGGGCTGCAGCTACAACCTGTCCCGTGGCCCACATATGGGAAATGCCCTGTGCCAGAGCCCCTCACTGCCCACACTGTGCCCTCAAAGGGAGCTGGGTGGGCACCCAGGCATTGGGGTAGAGGAGGGAGTGCCTTTGGTTTCATTCTGGTGCTAGGAGGGTTTGAATTTCATCCGTGCACGTCCCAGAGTTCCCCCAGGCTTGGTTGGCCACAGCCTGGGTAACACACATGTACACATAGGTCCAGCATCCAGTGTGCTCAATCTGCCTGCAGGAACAAAGTGCTGAGAGAAAAAGGACTTTGCAGGGAGCTGTCTGTGCTGACACTAGACATATCTGAAGAACACTGCACAGAGAATGGCTGTTGCAGCATTCAGCCTCTCAGCACTCAGTGCCACAGGGGCACCCCATGTGGTCCCCAGAGCCAAAATCCCTGAGGAAAGGAACAGGAAGGAGGGAGAACTGGTGAGTCCAACACAGGTGAGTGCTCAACTGCATGCTGTGGCTGCATGTCCCACAATGGGGAGTGTTAGAAGAAACCTGAGTGTGTGGCAGAGGCAGCACTCTTTTGGCCATAGCCCTGTGAGCATGAGCACCCCCAAAAGCTGTGCCAACCCCCACCCTGCCATCAGCAGCGACCACAGCTTTGAATGCCCCTTTAATATCTTTATGGCCATCTATATCTATTCTGCACTTTTGCAGAAAACAAAAGTCTGAGTGACTCAACCCAGCTGCCAGGACAGGAGACAGGAACAGGCACAGGAGGCCTTAGAGCTAAAAGCCCCATTAGGCTGAATCTGAGAAGAGAGTGGTGGTGGGGAGCATGTCATCTTCTCTGTGTTTTGCTCTTGGGATTGTGTGGAAAGCCAATATTGGTGCATTGCTCAGGAGTGCAAAGAGGGGTAAATCCAGGCAGGAGGTGGCTGTGGTGTAACTGTGCTTTGGCTGCTGGGATGGTCTGATGGTGTGCTGGAAACACTTAGCTTGAGGGGACTGACTGCACTCCAGCCTCTCTTGTCCATAGTACTGGCCCTGACATTTCTCTAGAGGCGGCCCTGCAGGATGGGAAGCTTTGCTAAACTTTGAGAGCAAAACCTGCTCCCAGCTGAGCACAAGCAGCAGCAGTGCTACATCTGGTAGGGATCTTCTGGCTGAGAAATCCTGAGGGGATCTCAGCCTGGATGATGTGCTTTAGGGCTGTGTCCCTTTCCCCAGCATCCAGTGGGCTGTGCTTCCTCCCCTCTCCCTCTGCTGCCCGCAGATGCCCCCCATACCTTCCTACTCAGACCTGTGGTAGCCACCTCAGCCGCTGTGGTCCCAGCAGATACGCTCGTACTTCTGGGACGCTCCTCTGTGGTTGCCACACACCTTTGCACAGTCACTCATCCCCACGTGTCCACGTCCTCTGGTGCCCCTCGGCACCCCCGTATTCCACTGCATCTCCAAAGCACGCTGCACCTCCGCACCTTCGCGTCACCACAGCGCTGCATCCCTACTACTCCTAAGGCTTTTCCTGACCCCCCGCGTCCTCGCGGTCGCTCCCCACAGCGCCGTGACACCCGAGCCACCCCCCGCAGCACCACACGCACAGGCATCACCCGATCCCCTCTCCTTTCCACAACACCCCCGTGGCACCCACCACTCCTCCCCGCAGCCCCGAGGTCCTTCTGCAGCACCACACCCATTGCGTCCCCCCCACTGCCCTGCGGCTCCGCGGCTCCCCGAAGGGGTTCGCATTCTCCCGC
>JAPSGF010000158.1:163563-291267 GCA_035772895.1 Perdix hodgsoniae
GCGGGGGAGCACAGCGGGCACCGCACCGGGAAGGTGTGGGGATGCTGCCTAAAAAGTTTAGTCGCGGTGCCAACGAAACCGGAGATGCTCACCCGGCCGAGATGCGCCGGGAACCGCCCGCCGGAGGCTGCGACGCGTAGGGAGAGCCCAGCGCCCCACCGCCCTACCGCCCCCCATCCCCCGGTCCCCGTCTCCGTCCCGAGCCGCTTCCCCGGTGCGGCTGCATCGCCCGCGGCGCGCCCTGCGGAGCGATGGGGCGTCTCCTGAGCGGCAGAGCAGCCGGGATCTGACGGTCCGGAGCTCAAAAGGGGGCTGGGAAGAAATACCACCGCTACGTCAGAACGTCGGGCCGGAGTGGGGGGGGGGGGGGTCTTACTTGGGGGGAGAAGTTAAAAATAGGGAATTTCTGCGGCTGCTGCAAAACTGCTGGTTGTGGAGTTCTTGCAGCAGGATGCAATGGGGTGTCTGCAAAAGAACCCTTTGCGCTGAAGGTCTTCAGAGAATACCCACCCTCCGGGTCTGGAGTGCTGGTGTGCATCAGAGAAACTTTGAATTCAATTAAGTTAATTTCTGCCTTCCGGTGCTGTGGGTCTGTTCAGAGAACCGCACCAAGCCCTGGGATAAAGGAAGGAGCCAAAGAGCAAAGCAGGAAGGAGCTGGTGAAATTTGAATCTCAGCCCCCATAGGAAGAGTTGGAGCTGCAGGAACTCTCCTTGCAATGCTGGGAGTGCCAGTGAGCCCTGCCCATGGCAGAGGAGATCCAAACCCTGGGAAGACAGTGATGAGACTGCTTGGAGCAAGCAGTTTTTGGTGCAGAGCCTTTTGTTAAATATAATGGTAAAAGCTGTTGTTGGCAGTGACAGGTACACATTTGACAGTATCTATAGAACTCCCAGCTTTACCTCCCTGACATTCCCATCTCTCTTCTGCTTTCTCCCAGCTATTGCAATTTGCCATAAATCAGCCCCAAAGTAAAGGAGGTAAAATTCTTAGGATGGCAGGGTCCTCTTTTCTGCAGCAGAGGGGGAAGTGTGACTCCCATTCTGTCTGGTGGACAAGCCTCACTTGATGCACTGCAAATGCCTCAGCACCCCAAGCTCAGGCGGCGGTACTGCAACAAGGCACAAAGCTTTGTCCTCTGGTTGCTTTGCCCTATGGGATCCTGGTCAGTTTGGGGCACAGATCATGAGCTGAGCAGAACCACTGCATGCAGTGGAGATTTGTCTCTGGGGTGTTCAATTTGCAGCTAGGCATAGCAGGCAGTCTGGGAGCATTCCTTGGTGATGATATCACTCAGAATGTGCCAGCCTTGGTTTTGCAGCTGGGAGATGGCAGAGTTGCAAATATCCTCCTGGTGCACTTCATGTGTGGTTCTCTGTGCCTCTGTAGGGCAGGTGGTGGGGGTGGCAGGAAAAGTGTGTGCAGCCTTGGCTGCCTCCAGGTTGTCTGGTGGGTTGGATGGCAGTGGGCTCTGTTGTGTCATGCTTCTAAGAAGCCAGCACCAGCTTGGTCCTCGCTAGCAGTAAATACCCAAATCTTCAGGGCAAGACTGCACTCTTCCCTGAAGCTCAGGGAACCCTCGGTGAGCTTCTGTGGGATGTGCTCAGGAGCACTTCCCATGGCTCTGCTTCCAGGAGGGGAAGGGGCACTGTGCATTAACTCTGCAGAACGTAAGAAAGGTGTGGGCACAATGGCAGCTTGCTGCTCCCCCTGGAAAGGACTCAGCACTGCTCCATGAATGCGGAACCCCCGCGGCACTGTTTGCCTGCCAACCTGCTCTCCATGCTGGGAGAGGCCAGCTGCTCCCAGCAATGTGCCACCCACCTGTTGAAGGCAGCACTGGCAGAGAGCAAGGCATCACTGCCTTTCTCACCGTGCTGCTAACAGAGAAATATGCTCTTTTTTCCTAGAGCTTGGTAAACTCTGCTGCTCTGCCTGCAGCCTTGCAGGGGCAGCTCTCCCACTCCTCACTGGGGGTGGAGTGACATCAGTGACCAGCACTCCTTGGTGATCGTGGAGAGGATGGGGCTGCAGCAATGACAAGCTGTGGGTGGATGCTGCAAGGCCAGAGGGCTGCAGCAGCAGGCCTGTTTCCTTGGCAGTATGGTTTGCTCATGGAAGCTGACATGGGTGACAAAAGCTGGTGGCATCCTCTGGCTCCTGGCTATGAACTGTCTCATATTGTGAAATGTCAGTAGATCCCAAGCTGATGTGTTTTCTGAACAGCTGCTCCTATGGAGAAAGCACTGTTGGGCTGTCAGGAGCCTGGGAGTTGCTCTGATTTCACAGCAAATATTGCCTACAAAGTAAAATCAGAATCTAATATTCTGAAGGGGAACTTAATGGGCATTAGGCTGCTGCTTTCCTGCTCTCAGTGCACATCAGCACTGCTTAACTGAAGGATTAAAGACATCAAGACAAATGAAGAAGGCTGCCAGATGGGTGGAGGTTGGCATGGGGCTGGCTCCTCCAAAGCACAGGGCCAAGCAATGGGGCAGGAGGAGCAGGGGGCAGGGGAGGTTGCTGAGACCCTTTGGCAGCAGCACATGTACTCACTGTCTGCCAGAACAGAGCTGCAATGACCTGAACCATGACTTGTAACCTGGGTATGAAATGGTCACATCTCCAGTGGTCAGCATCCCTGAGGTCCCCAGCCCTGGCCCTGCTCTCAGCAGAGCTCTGCCTGTGGGTCTCGAGCCTGCTGACCATTTTGCATCTCAGACCTGCTGCTCAGCATTGCCCCAAGACCTTTCAATTGCACTGCTGAGATAAGCAGACCAAATTTTGGGGCAGGGTCATGATCTGCTTGGACCACACTGCCCCGCGGATTTTCTGTTCTCCCTATGGCCCTGTGCTCTCTGCCTGTTTTCTCCAGCAGCATCCTGTAGATAGAAGTAGGCCAGCAGCACCTCACAATCCCCACCTACCCCCATAGGTACACTCTTTCCACTGGGGATGACGGGCAGCCCATCCCTGCACGTCTCCATTTCTCTGGGTATCCAGTCCTGTGAAGCCGGCTGCTTGCTGGCTCAGAGGTGCAGGCCTGGTACTTTTGCTGCAGCAAGCACCCAGCCAGCAGGGCTGCAGAGCTGAACCTGCACCTTTTCTTATCCATTTAATTAGGAAGGGACAGTGGCCATTCCTGAAGCAGACTTTGACGTCCAATGCAGCACTCGGTGCAACCATGCAGTCAGAGCTCAAAGGTGGTGGGGATCCTCCAGGGGTGCTGCTGATGTGATCCCAACCCAGAGTGTGGGAGTGTGGGCAATGTGTGATGCTTTCTCCCAAACTGCTGCATTGGTGATCACATTAACGATGGATCTGCCTTCTCCAAGGTTTGTTAGAAGTTGATTTGATGTACCTTGAGCATCCCAAGGTGGGGGGCTGCCCTCCAGCACAGATTTTAGTGTGTGGAGAGAATTTTCAAGAGTGCCATAAAAAAGATAATCAAATGTTTGGTATATTTGCAATTCCATTTTCAGCCAATGTAAATCCATTACTTGTGAGTCATCAACTGGAATGTATAGAGTTGCAAACAGACATTCAAGTCAAAGGAAAATATGACCATGTCTCTTTGTTAGACCTCTATAAATCCCTCTCTTACCAGAGAAATATCCCTCCCTTCACAGTCACATCGTGCTCATGCTATCGCTTTCTGGCGGTACATACATCTGTGAACAACTGCTGTTAAGGATGAAACACAGGAAGAGCAAAATGTCATCAAAAATGTGACAACCACCTTGAGAGCTCATTGAGAACTGCAGCCACTGCCACTGAACCACACGGATGCTAGTTACACAGAAACAGTGCTACATATCCCACCGATTTTATGTTTTTGTTGTTCTCTCTTTTTTTTTTTTTTTTGCTTAATGTTTTAATAAACATACTATGTTATACAATATTAACAGGGCTGGTCCAAAAGTAATGCCTCCTATTTTATGATGTTGGCCTATTCTCAATCCACCTCTCTGTCCACTCATCTATCCCACAGTTTCTGAGCTTACATGTGAGGATTTATGGGAGACAGTATCATAAGCTTTGCTGAAGAAAGACAGCATCCTCTGCTCTCCTCTCATCTCTCCAGCCAGTCATTCTGCCATAGAAGGCTACCAGATTGGTTAAGCATGATTTCCCCTTGGTGAAACCATGTTGACTACCCCCGATCAACTTACTGTCCTCCACATGGTTAGAGACTGCCTCTAGGATGAGCTATTCCATCACCTTTCCTGGGATGGAGGTGAGGCTGACAGGTCTACAGTTTCCTGCGTCTTCCTTTTTGCCCTCTTTGAAGACTGGAGTGACACTGGCCTTCTTTCAGTCCTCAGGCACCGCTCCTGTCCTCCATGGTCTCTGAAAGATGATTGCCAGTACCATCCACCAGTTCCCTCAGTACTCATGGGTGCATCCCATCAGAGCCCATGGACCCATGGGAGTTAAGTCTGCACAAATGATTTCTAACCTGAGCCTCTTTCACCAGGGGAAAGTCTTCCTTTTTTGGGACTTCCTGGGCTACAGGGTCTGGAGTTCCAGTGGGTTGGTCTCAGAAGTGAAGGCTGTGGTAAAGAATGCACTCAGTAACTCTGCTTTCTCACCAGGGATCCTGCCGTGTTCACTATCAGGATAACATTTTTACTAGTCTTCCTTTTGCTTCTGATATATTTGAAGAAGCCCTTCCTGTCCTTTATACCCTTTGTCAGATTAAATTCCAAATGGGCCTTAGCCTTTCTCATCGCGCCCCTGCATAGTCTGATGATAACTCTATATTCCTCCCACACGGCTTGTCCTCTTTCCTACATTCTGTACATTTCTTTTTTTTTGAGGTTTCTCATTGTTCTCATTGTCGCCCCAGCCCAACTAAAACTCCTGAATACCAGTGTAGTATGAAGAAGCAGGCATTACTGTTATTACAGTGCTGGTACATGGGTACATTTCCACCTAACGTGTACCATGATGGAACAAAGGTACATCCTTTATGTACATTTGGGTAGACATTGCAAAATTCTGTCTACCTGTTTGGAGAGAGGTTTGCAGTTGCCTTGAGATCTCAGCCCCACCTCTCCCACTCATACATATTTGGTCATTTAACACTAGGGCTAATGTTCCTTCCTGCAAGCTGGGAAGGTGTGCTAATTGCTACATCTTTCCCCTTCAAGATGTTCCCAAAAGACAAGACCAGTCATATCAACAACATCATGATCTCCTTGCTCAATCATGCAGGTCTCTTGCTTCCTTTGCTAGAGTCCTCACTAGTACAAATTACTCTGAGCCCAGACGATGAGATACTTGATTCCTCTGCTTTGTAGGACCTGATTCCATGAGATTCCTACCAGCAGGTTTCTGTAGAGGCCAAAATTAGCTCTCCTGAAGGCCATGGTTGTGTCTGTACTTGTAGCTTTGCATCCTCCGTGTAAGGTCCTGAACTCTACCATCTCATGTTCGCTGCAGTCGAGGCTACCCCCAGCTTTCACTCCAAACACCCCTTCCTTATTTGTTAGCACAAGGTCCAGCAATACACCGCTCCTTGTTGGCTCCTCTACCGCCTGTGTCGAAGTTACCAATCCTCTGCACGAACCTCTTGGACCATTGGTGCCTGACTGTGAAATCTTTCCAGTAGATATCAGGTGGTTGAAATCCCCCATGAGGACACGGCCTGTGACCCGGGGCTACTTCCAGCTGTCTGTAGAATGCCTCATCATCTTCCTTGTCTTAATAAAGTGATCTGTGCACTCATAGCCCCTGGTAGCCTGCCCTTTACTTCTTACTCATAATCTCTGTATTTGCCCTTCAGCCACCCCAAGGCAGAGCACAACACGTTCCAGTTGTCCACTGACACCCATGTAGCCATGGATATCGATGGCCTCTCAGGTCCTTATTTGCCAGCTCATTCCCTTCCTGTCCTGGCAGGGGTTAGTGCTGCCTGCCAGCAGCTACAAGGTCTCTGTGCTCCTGACCCCAATGCAGAACCGTGTTTGGGGAGGATTTTGATCATTAAACCATTGTATTTGGAAGCATATTTAGCTGTTCCTTGAATGGACTTGATGTAACTAAAGCTGTATCCAGTTCATGTGACTTCTTAAGAGCAAAACGGGTTTAAGCAGAGAGCACTGTGTCCACAGGAGACCAATCATTTCAGTCCACAGAAAGGAACAAACAACTCCAGGGAGCTCTAAAATAGGCAGAGCATTATTTACTGGACTCTTTCAGCCTTATTTAGGCTCTATAGCACTGAATGCCTCTGAGTTAGCAGTCTGTAGAGCAAAAGAAAGTCTGTTCTTCTCCCACATTCCAAAGGTATCACAGTTCACAGGTGATCTCTGGGAGACTGGACATGCTTTGGGGATGGCATATACTGTTGGTCTGTGTGTTCTGTTTTGCTTTCCAGCATAGTGTGCAATGATGTGAGTGCAATGAGTTTGCTGCAACTTCACCTACTTTTCTGCACCTCTAGGTAGTTTCTGAGGGCAAGCTATATCCAGTCTGGGTCTTCAGAGTCTGGGCTCTGAAGATTCTTCCCCACTTTTGGGTATGATGAGTTTTTTGATGAACTTGGCTATCTCCAGGCCTGCATTGCTAGTTCGGTCCATTCTTTGCTGCAAGGCTTCTGAATGTGCAAGGCAACAAGGCAGCATGACACAGCTCTGGGTGTGCAGCCATCAGCTGACCTTGTTCTGCCCATCACTGGTGCCAGCAGTGCCCTTAGCCCCAGAGCCCAGAGGCTCAGAAACAGAGCTGCTCACAGTCACCCAAGCTTCTGTTCCCCGTATGTTCAGTATAACTTGCTGTAGCCTAAAAAGGGAAGCCTGAAAAAAGGGGTAGGAGTTCATGCTGTAGTGAAGCTGATGAGCAGATGGTCATCTCTTGAAAGATGGTGTGATCTGGGGCAGCCTGCGTAACGGATGGACTGATGCCATGGTGCTGTAGTGGGGACAGAACAGAGGTACCAGGCCCCTTGGAATGGAAGCTAGTAAAGGGCTGGTGAGGCTCCAGATTTGCTGCCCTTTAGCAGCTTCAAGACCTTTCCACCCTTTGGATATGTTGTGCCCTCAGCTTCTCTCCCTAGGCTTTCGTGTGGGCATCAACAGAGAAATATTTTCCTATGATAAGACAAATACTGAATTTGCACTGCCAAATAGGGCAGTTAACCAACCTATGCTCCCTTCTGGGAATAGGGGAATGTCAGCAGGCACTGACCCTCAGTCAATGCTATTCTGAATGCCTTTGTGCTGGTTTTGTATGGGGAAGGGCATAAATAATGGGATCTGTGGATCTCCAGGATGGAGATACCAGCACTCCTGTCATGCTCCTTCTAGATGTGCACAGTGCTGATGTCCTCACATTCACACTCCTCACTGAGATGCTGGAGCAACTTCTAGTCAAAGCACTAGCTGGAGAGGCATGAGCTGGTTTTAGCCTGGAGAATGGAGAGTTACTGGCCTTGAGTTAGGGCTAGATGACTAGAATAGTGCTGTCATAGCACCTGTTTTTTTTCTCCATGGGCTTTTTATGTGTCTTGACTGACAGCTGGCAGCCATTGCCTAGCTGTCTGATATGGGCTGATATGGGCTGATATGGGCTGATATGCCGCTGCCTGTCCTGCATCTCACCCAGGAGGTGTGCTGTCACATGCAGCTCAGCACTGGCTCCAGGGTCTGTCCAACACCTGCACTCACACATCAGTACAGCATACTGGTCTGTATGCAGTCCTTGTGCTTTTCAGAGCCTAGTAGCAGAGGATAGAGCTGTCAGCAGCAGTTGCTGGCCAGGGTCCTATATGTATATTGGCAGGTGCCATGCAAAGCCATCTTAGTGTGGGAGAAAGGTGAATGAAACTTCAGCTCCCACATTCAGGCTTGAGTCTCAGGCTGCACAGCTCAATTGCTTTCCACTGGCTTCAGGTGAACTGGGCAGATTTACGGAGAAAAGATGCTCCTGACTGCTGGACCTTCCAGGGTGGGCAGACCCTCTGCTCAGCTGCAGAGAGCTTTTCTCCAGGTTTGCTCTGTCCTTGTGGTGTGGGGAGGGTTGTAGCTTCCCTCTCCCAGCTGTGATGCAAAACTGGGCTGTCTGAACCTCACAGCTGACACCTGTGAGGCGGCTGGAAGGAAAGTACTGCATCAGATTGGCCTCGTTTCCCATCCCAGCTCCCAGAGAGACCCCACGGGCAAGCAGAGTGTGAGTGTTGAGGGAGATGGGGGTTGCAGTGTGGTCATGTGCCAGGGATCAAACATAATGAGCGTAGCTCTCAAAATTCTGGGATAAGCTTAAAAATCCTTCTGCTTACAGAAGCGATCCAAGATGCTGGGATCATGCATGACCCAGCCATGACTCCCTACTTTTATAGTAATAATAGTAATGATATAATAACATAATAATAAATTTGAATCAGGGGCTGATACTAAAGCATTACCTTTATAGTCTTGGGAGCTATTGGAAACAGCAGGACGACTGCTGTGTGCGCCAGATATATGGGCTAAGCAGCACTCTCCTCCTGCTTCACAGCCCTGCAATAGCTGTGAAGGGCTATGTTACCCCTGTCCCTGTATGTGCTCTTGTGCTCCCAGACTGGTCATAGAATTCATAAAATTGTTTGAGTTGGAAGGGGCCTTTAGAGGTCATCTGGTCCAACCCCTCTGCAGTGAGCAGTGGGCTCAGAGCTCCCTGTGGGAGCTGTTCCAGGCAATTCCTTTTCACTGCTCTCTGACTTCTCATTTCCTATGAGAAACTATTGGATTTCTTCCGTAGGTGTATCCTTCCCCTCCAGCAGATGCTGCTGCCTTCGGAAGGGTGGCCACAGGGCTCAGAGCCACAGAGGTAAGTACATCTCCAGGGATCTGCAGAGAGGCAGGGCGTGCTGCCATACCAGACCTCGTGCAGCCTTATTTCCCTCTCCTGTAGATCCCATGGGACCCACTTGTTTGATCTCCCAAGATCTGCAGTGATTGCAGCTTTAGTTTGTCAGCTCAGACAAACTGCCTCTATTTCTGCACGGAGCTTCCAAGTCCCTTGCAAGCAGCAGTTACCTCAGGGCTAGTTATCAAGGTTGGCCAGAGGTGTTTCTCCTATATATTACTCAGAGTTCCCTTCTCCATGTCATCCAACTGCCTCCAAAACAGCCTTCATCCCTGCTCTTGTGCCATGAGGTGTGTGGCCAGGCAGGGCTGTGCTGTCTCCATCATGCAGCTGTCCTGCCTCAGATGTATGCTCTAGCCAGCAAGCAATCCAGCTCTGGCAGCGTGGCTCTGGAAGCATCTCTAAGTGCTGATGCTCTAAGCGTATCGGTTTTCCAGTGCACTGAATAAAAAAAAGAAATAAATCCAAGGGGATAATAAACTAGAAAGTGATAGGCCAAGAACAGCAACAATAAATGGATAACCACTCAGCCTCCAGGGAGGAGCAAAGCAATTTGTTGTTCTTGAGTGCACATCTGAGCAGAGACAGGCAGGGCATGCAGGCAGATATGCATACCTCTAGGGAAATGCATATACATTTCTGGCAGCACATGTGTGCATGGTCACACACTGCTGCAGCAGGATACACGGAGGCAAATTGGCCATGCTCTCCTGCTCCCTGTTGACCAAATTTTCACCGTGTCACAGATGCTCCTTTACTACCGAGATATAGTGGCTATGGGATGAAGGCTCTGCTTGCATGGTTTGAGATGTTGGCATGCTGCCAATTCTGGAAATCCTCATGCAATTAAAGTGAAAAATCACTGCAAAGTCCACAGTTCTCTTTGCTGCCTTGCAAGGAGAGGCTCTGCCTGTTTTGCTGCATCTGTTTCTTTCATGCAGCCTGTTGGGATGCATCTACCGAGCCTGGTTCTTGTTTACACTGCTCTTTGCATATGCAATAGGATGGAGATAGAGCCACCATAAAACCATGATCTCGGTGCTGCCTGAGCTCTATAAGCATCCAGCAGCACATTGCTCCTACCTCCTGCCCACGTAAATAGGGTCAGCCTTGTGTGCCCACTGAGCTGCTCAGCAGGGTAGATGGGTCAGGGGCTTGTTGCAGACAGGAGCAGAGTTCAGGGGTTTTTGGTGTCTTGTGCAAAGTGTGGAAGGGACAGAGTAGTTGGCACAGATGGCCCTCAGCCAAGGCAGACTGTTGCCCAAGTTCCTGGGAGTCATGTTTAATGAACATGTGGTGCATGGACAACATGGATGTGGACAGAATCCATCTCCTGGTAGGGAAGGGGGCTGTGGGAAGGTACCAAGGCAGGATGTGAGCACATCTAGTAATAGATAGCATTAGATATATATCTAGTAGTAGATATGGAGGTCCACGGCCCTACCTGTGGTAGGGAGGTTGGAGCTTGATGATCCTTGAGGTCCTTTCCAACCCAAACAATTCTATGATTCTATGATGACATCAGTTTCAGGATGGGTAAGCTGGCCAGTAAGTTGTTCTGGATCTTGCAGGGTTGCCAGACCTTGAGGCCGGATGGGGCCACCCTAAAGACCCATTTTCTTTTGCTTAGATGTGTAATTTTTAGTGTTTGTGCTGCCATGGTGTCTAGAGGCACAGCTGCATGCAGTACAAGGTCCTGCTGGAGAAACGGCAGGATGTGGGCACAGTCTGGAGAGCTGATGATGCAAAAGAACAGGAGGGCCTGTGGGCCAGTGAGGCAGATGTGCCTAGGCCAAGTCACAGGACAGCTTGCAACCCTCACCAACACTGGCACTCAGCCTCTTATCAGCCCTGCCCTTATCTCCTTGTTTATTTGTCCTGGCTCATTTTGTACTGCATGCTCCCTCTTCTGATGCCTGTCGAACCTTCTGTGCTCACTCCCACCACCTTGGCTCCTGCTGGTTGTGTGTGATGAGCTTCAGCTGTGCTGTGGCTCAGCCATTCTGCTCCTGTTTCTCAGTGCAGAGGGCTCCTCTATGGATCCTGGTCAGAGCATGGGGGTCCGTTGGCCCTGGGCCACCCTCACAGAGCTGCACAACGTGGAAAATGTTCCTAAGCTTGGAAGATACCTCTAAATGCAGAGATTAATTCACTGGAGCCTTTGTTGGTGCAGACTGTCTGCATTGCAGGTTTGGGAGAACTTGTCTTTAATTGTATCATCAGGCACTTGTGTTAACGAAGGGATTAAGGCCCAGAGAGGTGAACAAATACAGGCCAACTTTTCCTCTCCTGTTTCAAGGTCTTTCATGTTGTCCTCTGTCTCTCCTCTCCTTTTCCCTCCTTTATTCCTGCCCTCTGCTTGGAGCAGCCTTCTGGTTTTCCCTCAGTGGAATCCAGTGATGCTGACCTACATTCTGGATATGGGTGTTTGCCTCAGACCTCCTCACACCGTCTAGAAAAGTCTTCCTCCACTTGGCTCCTTGCAGAGGGCAGTGGATTGGACCTTGCCTGGATATGGGTACTGTGTCACAGAGCTACATAAATCAGATTGAAAGCAATACTTCATATTTATGGAAGCTATATAGATACAAAGAGCACTATAACACTATTTGATAGAACATATTCTCAGCTACAAAACACCCGTGTTCAATATAATTACTGCTAGCTGCTCATTTTCATCACTGAGGAACAAAAACTGCATGCCACGCTCATTGCACAAATCTTCACCAGTGGATGTGACCCATGGTTGCTGTCACTACTGCTGAAATGCACCACACACCACCTCAGTGTGCCCACATCCACTGGTTGGTCTCCATGAACATTCAGTGTCAGTGAACTTCAATGAGTGCCATTTGTCCCTCAAGGAGGAATTCAGTGCCACCCAATTTGCTTCATCTGCACTCTCATGTCAGACCCATTTTGTCAGATCGCCCCTCTGCTGCTGTCTCTCACATGGCAACAGAATGTAATGGGTGGGAAGGTTCAACCTCTACTGCCATCTGACCAACATCTGCCTCTGATGCTGTGTGTCAGCATCGTAAAACAGGAGGCATTACTTTCAGAGCAACCCTTGTAGATGTACTTGTGACCATGGAGAAGCAGGGAACCTTTCTGTTGTCGTACTATGCATCATAGTAAGGGCAATAGGAAAGGATTACCTGGCCCTTCTATAGAATGATGTCAGTTAGAGGAATATGGAGACCTGAACGGCAAACCATGGAGGATGGAGGCTGCCCAGGTTGTCCTCTTTATGTTCCCTGCCTCTAGCACAGCTGTATTGAGTGCAGTGCCCTCTGACTCCTGCTCTGCTCCTGTTTAGGTGTGTGAGCTGGACTTTTGCTATTAGGAGAAAGGTGAGGGCTCTCTCTTGTAGTGCAATGCTGAAGAAAGGGAGCTGATGGGACATAAGGGTCGCAGCCAAAGACAGTGCAGTGTTGGTCTGTCCCTGTGTGCAGTGCAGCGCAGTGGGCATCACATCACTGCCTGATGCGGGAATGAACCTGAATTTCCTCTTCCCAGTGGGAAGTGGCTGCAATCACAGCGCTGAGGATGAAAAATAGTGTGACACTGCAAAACAATCCAGCTGACTTTGGAAAAGGGCTCTGGATGGTAAACTCCAAATACCAGGAAACATCAGACAGGAACTAAGTGCCTTTGGCTGCTCTGTGTTGTCCGCAGGGCAGGATGTACTGCTGGTGAGCCAGGGCTCCTAGAGCTGGGATGTCCTATGTCTGCCGTGGGTCTGGCAGGTAGGCTGACATGAGGGTCCTTGGGTTGAGACACCAGTGAGAGAGACATTCAGGGATCCCTGTGCTGAGCTGAGCAGTAATATCACTGCTCTAGCAAACCAGTGTCCCTACTCCTGAGAGGAGAGTGGTGCAGGACTGTTTTCCCCTGGTTTCACATGCTGAGGTCCAGAGCAACAGTGTGAGCACAGCTATGAGCAGCAGTGGGATGCAGGCATTTCTGGCATCAGTAACTTTGGGAATCAGCCTGCAGAAAGACTGGGAAGACTGGAAAGACTGTTTGGAATCCCTGAGTTTTGTGAAGTTTTGTGAACATGAAGAATCTCTGCTTTCTTGGTTTTGGTGTGAACCTCCTTGCCTGAGCCCACCCAGCAGCAGAGCTGGAGGGAGACAGAGGGGCTCTAGCAGGAGCCAGTGCTGTGCTATGGGGTCAGGAACTGGGGAGGGCCTTGTGCCCATGTCAAGTACTGGAAGATCAGAATGACTTGACAGTGCTCCTACCAGACATAAGGCAGTGGGGAGAGACTCAATTGTAAGGCTGTCTTTGCCAATGGCTGAACCCATAGGAACCATTTGACTCCTGGTCTGAAGATGATGTTTTGGCACCTGTGGAAGGTCTCCTGGGTTCATTAGCACTGAAACTGATGACTAGCATTGCCAACAGAAGATGAATAGAATATGCATCGGAGATATCTTTGTAATCCCAAGTGAGCTCAACGGGGGTTGGAGAGCCTTGCCCTGTGCTGGACAAGATCCTCGGTTGCCACAAACACGAATCCCTGCCATGATGTCGTGCACTGGAGAAGTCATGGGCAGCTTTGGTTACAGCCTGGGCCAAGGAGATGATGAAGGCTTGGAAGGATCTGCTGGAGCCCACACTGTGACCCAGGCTGGTGCTGTGCCTGCCGTGTGTTCACGGTTGTTCCTAGATCTGGCAACTTGTTTCTCATGCCCACCTTCACACCCTAGCACAGCCTAGGAGCATGCACTGAGTTAACAGCTATCTGCTCCGTGTACTGGGTGTCTCAGATCTGTGGCTGAATCTGCACAAGACCAGTATTTATTTAAAAACTGCCAACAGATTACTTCGATACATTCAGTATTGTCAGAACAAAAGTGCACATCTGTGTCAGCTCCGCTCCTGCCAAGTCACACGAAGTCCAAGCCTAGATTCAACTGTTTTCAATTTTAAAATTACATTTTTAGCATTGTAACTTATCTTTTTGAAACAAGAGATACTACCTTTGTAGGATCTTCCATACTCATTTAAAGAGAACAGAGTCACACACAGCTTAACACACGTTTCAAGTGTCAGATGGCAATCAGTCACATCACACAAAGCCCATGTTTTGTCAACTTGTTGCATGTCTCACGGGATCTTCAGACTCCCCCATGTGTTGCAAAGTTTCCCATAGGGCAGATCAGCACTGCCATAGTAGCACTCATGCTCGAGAGCACTTAAATACTCCATGAGGGAAGTTGTCCCTTGAAATTAACAGTGTTTTGCTAAATTATGGTTTATTTGCGTAACTCTGCAACTCTGAACGAAGAGCTTGATTCTTGCAGAAAACCATTAAATTGACGTTGGAACCATTGCTTCTACTACCTTTGGGAGATGAAATACAAATTCAGTTTCATCACTGAAGGAAGAAAGGAATGGCTGAAAGGATCTGGAAACAAAGGATGTTTCTTCTTCCAACATTTTATTTCCATCACCTTTACATAAATAAATAGATCAATAAATAAAGAAAAGGATGTGACAACTGGGATTATTACTCCAACATCTCTTCCCAGTTTGATGCTGTTTCTTGCAAACGCTCCGTGATTTCCAGAGCAGGGCTTCTGTTGCAGTAGCTGTGTACCCAGGCAATGCTCTGCAATGCCAGCAGTCTCCCAGGGCTGCCCTGGAGGTCCAACTAGAAAAAGACACTGTGTGCATTTTGCTGATAGCATAAACAGGAGTGCAACCCCCCTTTAGTTTCTATGCTTTTATTTGCTATTTTAGACATTTAGAAAGCAATCCAGTGAGATCAGTGGTGTTCTCTAAGCTTCTTAGATCACACCCCTCTCTATGGGATCCAGCGCTTTCTCTGTAAGGAGAGGTCTGGTCTGGAGATGGTGTCTGGACACAGGACTCGAGTGGATGCTGAGTTTGAGGGCAGCCCTAACCTGGAGGATCTGCTGACTCCCCCAGTGGGAGATTGGCCTTGCAGAGACCCTGACACACGGCAGGGCTGGGCAATCCTCAGCATCGTGAAGTCCAGCCAGAGCAATGGCCGAATCCTGCCCCTGGGTGTGCAGCCCTGGCCAAGGCTGCAGGCGGGGGATGAGAGGCCGGACAGCAGCCTGCAGAACGGGACCTGGGGGTTCTGGTTGAGAGCGAGTTGGATCTGAGGCAGCAGTGTGCCTTAGAGCCCAAAGGCCCCACAGCCCTGAGCTGCTGGAGCTCAGGAAGCGCTGAGACAATGCTCTCAGATACATGGTACAGTTTTTGTTCTGTCCCATGTGACTTAATCCTTTTGTTTCTTGTCCAATTTGGCATATTCTGCACATCTTCCAGAAAGCCTTGGATAGGTTAATCTGTACCTTCACTTTCATTGTCCTGCATCCCTTTGCCTCTGGTGAGTGTTGAGGGGATATATTCCCAGAGCATATGACTTCCAAGGGAAGGGTGTTTGCTGCCTTTTGATATCTTAATAACATCATCTTGGCCAACTGAAGAGGACAGCAACATAGTGTTGGTTTCAGGCATGTATGTTCTGACCTGTGGATGTTCATTTCCCACTACAGCCAATAGCAGTGGTGGGCTGGCCAGTGCTGGGTAGGCAGGACAGAAAATAGTCCCTGGAATCTGAAATTCTGACTTCTGATTTTTAGCTGTCAGGAGCCCAAGGAGACATTTCAGATACTTTGTAGCTGCCAGCAGAGGCCAGAACATGGCTTGGATGGATGAGACTGACTCCCCAGTTAGGATATGGTGGAAGGAGAAGCTGTGGTCCGTAACACAAAGGCAAGTGCTGAATGCTCACCAGTGCATGTTCCTTCCTCCTCCTGGTGTCAGAAAGGCCAGCAGCAAGCCCAGACCCTGGCCTGGCTTGGAATTACAAAAACTCCCCAGGAGACAACTTTGTCACAGCCTTTGTATTGTTATTATCTCAATCAGGGTGAGAAGGCACAGTCCTTGCTGCGAAAAACAACCTTTGCCATTCTTCTTTGTTCCTTCCCCTCTGTGGCCATGGTCACGCCAGTTCTGCTGGGAAGCCCAGAGCACAAAAAGTAAATGGTTTGACGTGGCTGCTAGTGCTGGAATAAGTACATGGATTAGCTTTGGGCCAAGCGTGGGCTATCTTGTCAAAGTGGCTTGAATAATTCAGGTCCTTTGGGAGATTTTTGCTGATTTGGAAAGATGCGCCTATGCACAAGGCTGAGGGATAAAGCCTGAGGGACAATGCATAATTTTAAGGCTGCCTCTGTTAATGTTATCCATTTACCTCTGATATTGGAGCTGCTGTTGAACACATTGCCTGACAAGTACTCTGGTTTGGTGGTGATGCTACTGTGTGAGCAGGAGGATTCAAGAAATGATCCAATTACAGCCCTAGGGCAGACTCACCCAGGCTGCAGTTCTTCCCCCTGTGACTGACCACTGTCTTTTCCTACACAGCACCCTGCAATACTGCCCTGCCTGCCAGCACTCCAGGCAGAACAGAACCAACCTTCTTCCCACCAAGTAGAATCAGTGCTGTTTGGTGTAGGACAGGGTGGTATGGGATGATCCACTTTCAATTATCTTCTTCTTGGGCTGTCAGTATTTCCCCAGATCTGAGAAATAAGCTCTGTGTTTGGTCTGGGAAGCCATGTGGGAGCAGGAAGACTTGCCAGAATGTTTCTTGGTAGGTCTGATTCCTTGGCTTGAGATGCATTCCCCTGCCACCTTGTGAACAGAGAGAACCCTGTGCGTTCTCACTCCCACTCTGCTGGAGAAAGCAGCAAGACTTGATAGGACTAAGAAGAACCTGAAGGGCTGAAAGAGCAAGCTGAATTTGATCAGCAAAGAAAGGGAGTGAACTCTTCCTAACACATAAAGTGTTATGAAGTGATCAACATTTCATGCATCTGCTGGGACAAGATGAGAAATGGTTAGTTTCATTTGGAGCGAATGAGGTTTAGGATAGATAGGAATGAGATGCAGACTGTTTAAAGGAATCCCCATCAAATAGATTTTAAGAAAGCAAGCAACTGTTCTGAGCATCCTAGGACTTACTTCATTGCTCAGCCCACAGTGCTGTAGGATGACAAGGAAGGAACTATGGTGGAGGGCACGCTGGGGCTGATAAATCACTGCTTACACATTTACAGCCAGGCTGGATCCATCCACAGAAATACCAAAGCACAGCTATGAATGCTGTTGCATATGAATGGTTCCAGGCAGTACAGCAGTTCAGACCACAAAATAATTGATAATCTTTTAATTGTAGCAATGATTTTCTTTGGAGTAGCATACTTGCCCACTTGATAAATAATTCATAGAAGAGCCTGGTAATTAAATGTTAAAGACCTAATTTGCTTAGCATTGTTTGTACTTATATTACTATTTAAATGCAAGAAGTCACTTAATTGCTAATTAGAAATAGTACATTTACATACCATCCTATAAGAATTAGTCAGCATTTCTGTGTATTGTTTGTACAGAGCATAAAAACTTACTCTTTTTTCAGCAGTCATCTTGCAAGCTGCTATCCCATTATTTGTGCTGATGGAAGGCATGCACCCCATCTTCCTTTAATGGCTATTAAAAACATGAAGAAAAATACTAATTAAAAAAAAAAAAAAAGACTGCCCATAGAGAATCTCTGTGGAGATTCATAGCTGTGTTCCCTACCTTCCTGCTTGATTTCCTTGCAGAATGTTCCCTGGACATCAGCCCCCATTGCATCTGAGGTGTTGGATTATGTATGGTGCCCAGTAATGGGAAGGAGCCTCACGGGTCATGGAGAGAGCAGCACAGAACGTTCTAGAAGCTGTCTTCAACTTCAGAGCAAAAGCTAAAAATTCAGGTTCTCCATCTAGCCCTAAAGATGACCACACGATAATAAGGGAAAGTTTGCTATTTGTTTGCTATTGTTGTTGGAATGTCCGGGAAGAAAACTCTTTAACTCCAATGTGGTGTTATAAAGCAGGAATTCTTTAAGTTCACAATATGTACCAGGTGACTTGGCCAGCCATGAGCACTCTCTTGGAGTTCTGGTGCTACATTTATATAGTTAATAATACATTGTCAGTACACTTCTTGGAAATGGCATACGTACTCATTCCAAGGACTCATTAATGCATGATGATGCCCTTTGAATGTGGCCCTCTGGTGGTCTCAAGACCCTGTTCTTCATCCCTTTGATTCCATCACCGGCCTCTTCACCATGACCCTTGCCCAACTTTCAGCTGTTTTCCCCTAACTTGCCAAATTTCCATTGCTCGTTATGCCACAATGAGCAGATTTTTCTCTTGGTACACTACAACTTAAAACAGTGTATATGAAATCCAAGGGGAGTCCTTGCACCCGGTGATACAAGGCTCCCAGTACGTACTACATAGATAAGTGGTCTGGTGTGACATTAGTGAAGCAAAGAGTTGCTCATACAAAACAAGACTGCTAGGCCTTCACATTCCAAGCAGAGCTAAATTGAACTAGCACACATCGATTCCTTTTGCTAAACTAATACACTGGTCCTTAAACTAACTTATATGGATCGCTATTGCTAAACCAGCCTATGTCACTATGATTATTTTTCCTTCCTACTCTTCCCCGATGGCTGACAGAAGTGAATTACTTATTAGGCTTAAAAGTTCTTGGCTGCAAATACTTACATAAATCCCGTAATTAATTTTTTGATGAAACCGTCTCTTCCTTCATCAAGGCGTATATATTTTCTGAAATACATATCAAGGGTGATATTCACAAGGTTGAATTCAGCCTACTGCATTTTATCTCACTGGGCTCTCAGACTCCTTCAGAATGTATATAGGAGGTAAGTTCCCACCACAGATCACTTTCTGTCTTTATCTTTAGATACAGGTAGCCCAGCTTAGAACAGTTTCGAGCAAGATAGCTTATGTGTATAGCTCTTACATTTCAGGTACTCACATGAGTATTGCTGGCTTTCTCTAGACACTAACATTATTTGCAATAAAACATAGTCATCTCTAATAGAACATAGTCATGTTATCTGTTAATAGTTAAAACAATTCCATAATATAAATGGTTATTCAGTTATGAATGAATCTACCCTCAGCTTAAAAAAAAAAATTATCTGATCAGGGCTTTGTTTGTTTCCTTCATAGTAAAACAGTAATGTAGCAGTAATCCAAAGGTGTGGATGAAATTGTGGGTGCATAAAAGTTCATACAAGGCTTGACAATGAATTCCCAGTAGCTTAGGAATGCATCCTAAAGGACTCATACTAGTTAATACAAACCTAATATGAACGGCACATGCAGTTTCATGGTGGGTTGGTTGGTCTTGGCTGTCTCTTAGCCACCTAAAAAGGCTAAGGGAGGAGTGTAGGATGAATAAGTGTGTGGGTCAAGATAAAGAAGGGAGATCCATTACCAATTACCATCATGGGCAAAACAGACTCAGGGAAAATGGATTTAATTTATTGTCAATTAAAACAAAGCATAGCCCACTGGCAGAGAAGTGCTCACGGCACCAAGCCTGCTGGAGCTCAGAGAGCATTTAGACACTGCTCTCAAACACAGGGTTTGGGTTCTGGGTGCTGCTGTGTGGAGCCAGGAGCTGGACTCAGTTGTTGTTATGTGTGCCTTCCAACTCACAGTAATCTGTGGTTAAATGACAGTATGAAATAGGCTGGAAGGGCACTTTCTAATCCCCAACACTTGAGCTTGTTGGGAAAGGCCTTGGAGGAGGCAGTAAGATGTGCTGGGATATTCCCATGAACGGTGAATTAGATGTAAGGCCTAAGGAACCAGAGATCCCAGTCTTACAAAGGACACTCAGAAAGAAAAACAACAGAGCTGTTGGACCACATGAGGGGTATGGGTGCACATCAGTATGCATGGGTTTGGCTTGTCCATGGAGTAAAAGAAAAGTGTGTGGAGGTATTCTGCACCTCATGTGTGTGGGATGGAAGGGATGAACTTGTAGGTGGTGGGGGTGTATGTTCTGCAAACATGTGGTGTGCTTGCATGAAGACAAAGGCTGTGTGCATGTGGATGTGTGCACACAGTCTGAGCTAGGAGTGCGGGTGTGGGAGGCTTGGAGTGCAGGTGCCCTCAGGGTTTGGGTATTTGGACAAAGGAGTGTGTCTGTATTTTTATGTGGTTCTTAAGAAACAATGATCAGTTCCCAACTTTTCTGAAGGGAACTTGAGGGATGTGTTAAGGTCTTGCCTCTATGAATTCATCATTAAATATTGCTACTCAGTCACTCCCAGTCACAAATGCTTGCTCAAAGTCAGTTCATTACACAGCTTCTGCTCATGATTCACTCATAGCTTTTGATACCAGGGCGTGAAGGTGGGACAAATTACAGAATCACAGATTTGCAGAGTTTGGGAGAGACCTGAAGAGACCATCGAGTCCAATCCTCCTGCTAAAGCGGGAACCTTACAATAGGTCGTACAGGTCGGAGTATGGACTGGTCTTGAATATTTCCACAGAAGGAGACTCCACAACCTCCCTGAGCAGCCTGTTTCAGTGCTCCATCACTCTGAAGAAGTTCTTCTGCATGTTTGTGTGGAACTTCCTATGTTCAAGTTTTAGGCAATTGTTCCTTGTCCTATTGCCATTTTTTTTGTGCTGAAGTGAGGATGAGCGTTGATAATTCATTTCATTCTGGGAATCTACTCATGGAAAAGGCTGAAGTGCACTTCACTGGGTATTGTAGGATATCACCCTACCCCTAGATATAATTGATATAATTCTTCTGTCCTTACAGCTCCTACTAGGTTCTGAGTGGCTCGAAGTGGAGATACGGGTGTCTGTAGCCCAATGAAGGGCCTAGAAGGAGCTCCAAGCTGCCAGGATTCCAGTTTAATGATGAAATCAAATAATATCTGCCAGTTTGAGGATGGATTGTTGCCTTCTGATTAAATGATAGTCAGATCTGAGGTGGTGACTATCTTTTAAGTGTTGTACACAGGGAGTGTTTACAGAAGACAGTTTGATTTCTACTCTTGTGGACTCTGACCAACAAAGAAGTGACTGTGGCATCTGGAACAGTCATGAAAATTGGTCCTGCCCACATCAATAGGTATGTTGGGTATCATCACAGAGTAGAGGCATTTCTAGATGTTTTCACCAGATGTCGGAGCTCTTGGAAACAAGTCCTTCAGCTCTGGCACCCTTTGCCCTTTTTATTTTTCCCTTGTTTCACTCTCCAGTTGAGCTCTTCTCCTAACCTTTGTTTTGGTTGATTGGTTCAACTCACAACTGCTCTGTATTATGCAGCAGTTGGCCTTCATCTTCTCAAGGGCACACATCTGACTTCTGCCCAGCTTATCCAGAAACACTCCAAAGCTTTTTCTGCAGAGATGCTTTCTTTGTTCAATCTGTCTCCAGCCTTTCAGTGAATAACTGGACTTCCAGTGCAAAGATGAGATCCTTGTTTGGAGTGCTAGTCTTGAGGAATAGCAGGGCTATGCCTTTATTGTCATTAGTCTCTAAGGCTGATAAGGATATTAATAAATTGGGTAGAAATCAGTGAAGAATGAGGCTGATGAGTGAAGATTTTCTGTGAAAGTTTGGTTTGTCAGAGGTGTCTTACCACAAGATATTAATACCTGACTGGAGAGTAGAAGAGCAATACCAACTATTCTACCCAGAAAAGCCATCGTTAGGCCCAATGGCTAAAAGATGAAGCTAGATAAACAATGGCTAAGTACAGGTGCATGTTTTTAGGATATTATTAAGTTACCAGCATAGTCTGTTGTTTGGTTTTCAAAGAATAAAAAGAATCTTAATCACTTTGGCTTCCTGACACTCACTAGAAAATAAGCATAGAAAGACTACTTAGGGAAAATTTTGTATTTTTAGCAGAAATTTCCTGAGGCACCAGAGACAGAGGGCTGAGAAAACACTACTTCTATGTGTCTTTGGATGCACCGAGTGAGGCAAACCTCACTGTCATGTAGACCGTGTGGGTCACAGCAGGCACAGATGCCCTGGTCAGGAATCCTTAGCTGGTATTGCTAATGGTTGTGTTGAGGCAGAATAGGATTGCAGGCCAGTGATTATTCTGGAGAACAGAAAATATCTTTACTGGACTGAAGACATTAAAACAGAGATACAAGCAACAACATATTCCTTATAGTCCAGCTTTGCAACACTCAAGACTTTTAAAGCAAGTTGGGAAGAACAAAATAAAACACATAAACAGGAAACAATATGCTTCAGTATTGAGTATGACTGTGCCAGTTAGATTGAGTTCTCTTCAACAAAATCAGCATTGAGAGAAAGAAATTCAAGTTAATGTAACCTACCAGAATTTCAGCAAAGTGCGTGGCATGTTGAGAAATCAGTATTGAGACTGGGGGTGATGGTGATCAAAGCAAGATGAGCTGCCAAACAGAGGAAGATGTGAATGGCTTTGCTGTAAAGGGAGCATTGTTCTCATGAAGTTTCTCACTCCTTGTCTCCTGAGGACTGACTGCCTTCAGGTTTTGTTAGTGGTCAGACTCAATGAAGAAAGAAATGCGCTGGAAAAAAATGGAAGACGACAGTTTGAGAGGCATCACTGAGGCTTTAAAAAACTGGGACAACAATAGGAGGATCATGGGGTTAACAATGTGCCTGATCCATAAGAAAGAGGGGGTCTAAAGGATCAGGATAGTGGGTTGGACATAGCAGTGTCATGGGCAGGGGTATGTATTTAGGCTGTAATATCAAGAATTCCTGCTGGAAGCTGAGAGATTAACAAGTAGAAATGAGACAAAGGAGGAAAAAGCACGTAGGCCACTCTGAAAGTAATGCTTCCTATGTATTTCCATGGAAACTAAAACAGACTCAAAGAGCATAACAACACTACTTGATAGAACAAATTCTCAGCTACGAAACATCTTTTTTCAACATAGCCACCACCATTAGCTGCGTATCTTCACCAGCAGTGAGGAAGAGTTGCATGCTGCTCTCATACAAATCTGCACCAGCAGAGGTGAACCACTGTTGCTGTCACCAGTGCTAAAATGCACCTCCCATCCTTCACTATGCTCACATTCACTGATTGGTCTCCAAAAATGTTCAGCAAATGTCCATGAATGTCAATGGGTGCCATTTATTCCACACAGAGGAATTCAATGACATCTCTTTGATTCATCCACACATTAATATCAGATGCCATTCTGTAAAACAGCCCCTCTGCTGCCATCTGTCACACATCAACAAAATGGGATATTGGTAATAGAATATGGATGGGAAGGTTCAACCTCTACTGCCATCCCACCAACATCCGCCTCTGATGCCATGGATTGACATCATGAAACAGGAGGCATTATTTTTGGAGCAGCTCTCGTACATACAGGAACCTTTCTGCCTTTAATCTCCATGTCCGTGAGCAGGGCTGTATAGTATTACTTCAGCATTTTTCTGACTGAAAGAACTCCGAGTGAACATCTACGAAAGACAGCAGCCCTACAGCACACTGCTAGGCTCCCCAGCAGCAGATGCTTAGCTTCTGTTTGCCTATTACACTCAGTGATGAAACCAGGGTGTAGAGTCACTGTTTCCGTGGTTGCGGAGCTGACTCCTCAGGGCTGTGCTGGATAATTCAGATGATGGCAGACCTGCAAGGTCATAAAATTAATTGCTCAACTTTGGCAGACAGTACTCTTCTATCTTATTCTGTACCCTGGTGCAACCGCAGACATCAGCATCTTCCTTCAGGCACAGCAGAGACACTTCTGCCATCCCCAAAATCTTGTGACCTCCTCTACTGACACAGATTTGCTGACCTCTTCCCAATGGGGAGCACATGAGCATTCTCCATGCCACAGGCCAGGCACTCTTGGTCTATGCTCTGCCCATGCTGCTTCATCTCTCCCATCACCATGTCCATCACTCTAGGCCTTACGCAGTCCTTTGCTCTAGATTATTTATTCTCAAATGCTTAACAGTCACACCTGAGTGAGTAATGCAGTGAATCCCTCTTGTAGCTGCATGGATGGGGACAGAAACCCCATGGCAGTGCACGGTGCCTGTTGCACTCTGCTGACACTCTTGCACCAGCACCATGTGCTCACCCACCTCTGTCTGCTCTCACGGCACTGTGAGGCTGTGAGCAGGCCTGTGTCCAGAGCAGGTTGCCATGGCACCCAGCCCGGGTCTAATCACATCTCTATAGGGTTTGCTTTTCCTGAATTGTGAGCAGAGCTCGGTGTGAGGCCACCACCTCCTCCCTCACTCGATTTTCCCTTAAATCACACATGCATATCCTCAGTCTTCTCATCATAACCCTACTTTGTCTGGGAATATTCATAGAATCATAGAATCACACAACAGTTGGGTTGGAAGAGACACCAAAATCCCTCATGCCCCCAGCTCAGGCTGCCCAGTGCCCATCCATGGCCTGGCGCATCTCCAAGAATGGGGAACCCACAGCTCTGGGCTGTGCCAGGGCCTCACCGCCTCTACGTAAAGAATTTTCTCCTCTCATCTGACCCCATTTTAACATTTAGTCCCAGTGGAGGTGCAGCCACCTTTGAACACTAATGCTGTGGCACTAGCAGACCAGCAGGACAGATGCAGCTTCTCCTGGGCAAGATTTTGCTGGCACAAAACCAGGGCTGTACTTTTCCCCTGAAAGTAATGCCTCCTATTTATTTCCATGGAAACTGCAACAGATCCAAAGAGCACAAGAGCACTGTTTGACAGAGCAAATTCTCAGCCACAAAACGCTATTTTTCAGCATAGTCAGCACCACTAGCTGTGCTCTGTCACCACTGTTACTGCGGTTTTCAGATCTCTTGTGATTTCCTTCGAAATAAATAGGAGGCATTGGTTTGGATTGGCCTGCGTTATTTACCTGCTGTTATCAGCAGCACCTTTTCCTTGCCATTTATGGGATGTTTCCATGCTTATTCATGAGTCCCTGCACATAGGAGTAAGACACAGGTAACCTTTGTGTAATCCCAGTTTGCAGTTATACTGGGATGATTTTTGTGCCTAAGCCCTTCTATTTGCCCTTTCCTTCTTTCACTCCCAAATTACAGACTCCAGAAACATCTCAGCTCCTTACCATCAAAGCCAGAATCTGAATTAATAATGTGCCAAGAAAATAAAGATTGTTCAACAGACTTTAAATCAAGGAGAACAGCATGTTAAAGAGTTTGGACAAATCATATTACTTTGCGTGCAGTTTTTGGACTGGCAGAAATAAATCTCCCATCAATTTATTGATGGTGACAAATTCTTTCCGAAGGAGCTGCTCAGGGAATGTTTCTCTTTATCACTGAACTCTGTGTGAATTATCTAGAACCAACTTAATATGTCCTCATGAAAGCATCAACACTTTGTATTCCTGAGTCTCAGTGTCACCTGGGTTAGCACATTATATGAATATATCTGCTGAAAACTGTGTTGGTTTTGGGATGCTTCTCCCTTTGCAGCTGTCTGGGTCTGAGTTTGACAGAATCACTTCCAAAGTCAGGTAGATGTGTGTCCCCACACAGAGAGTATTGTCAAGTGCACAACCTGTCTTACACTATGCATAAAATTATCTGTGTAGATCCATAGAACCATAGAATGGCCTGGGTTGAAAAGGACCACAGTGATCATTGAGTTTCAACCCCCCTGCTATGTGCAGGGTCACCAACCACCAGACCAGGATGCCAAGAGCCACATCCAGCCTGACCTTGAATGCCTCCAGGGATGAGGCATCCACAGCCTCCTTGGGCAACCTGTGCCAGTGTGTCATCACCCTCTGTGTCAATGGTCCATGACAAGAAGAAAGCACAAAGAAAGTTGCACGGTCGCTACTGCTGATGGCTCAGGTTACTGCCAACAAGTGTTTGAGGGAGGCAGTTACCAAGTGGTGGCACTGAACACCTGGACCCTCGTTGATATTGCTGTGCCCACGTCCTCTTCCGGAGTCTGCACTGCCAAAGCTCGAGGAAAGACAGAGGACAAGGCTAGTGCAGCAGTCATCCATGTAATACGCCAGTAAGCCATTCAACAGGAACCTCCCAGCTTCTCAGCATCTTGCTTGGTTTGTGTCCTGCCCCCACTGCTTGCCTCCCATCCCCGGCAGAGATACTTGTTCATCACATGAAGCCATACCTGCACCTCTGGGATGAGTGCTTGAAGCTAGGGGAAAATGTGGGGCAGCCGTCTGTGCTGCTCAGTCTGCTGCTAACCTGCTTTGACCTGGTGTCTAACTGAGTGGAAATGGGGAGGTCAGGACCATCTGCAGGAAGCAGGCTACGAGGCACAATGCCTTTCGCAGCTTGAAAATTCAGGGTGGTGCTGGAGAGCATGATTTCGTTCCAGGATATGACAATAAGGGAGACTCTTGTGCTTTTTCAAACAGCACTTAGGTTCTGCAGACCTACAGTGTGAGACTCAGCTGGGCAGCACACAGAGGCCTCCAGGGAGCAGAATTCAGCTGTCAGCTGGCTCAGAGCCTAGCCATGGGGATCACAAGCTGGGCACTGTGTGCCCAGATACTGCTGTTTACTCAGCAGCTACACTACAGCTTAACAAGGAGAAAAGAAGTTAGTTTATTACTGCAAATGACTCTGAAGTAATTAATTGATGTTGTCAAAGGCAAGGGATAATTCCATGGCTGTATAATCCCAGAAGAAAGACACTTCTTGTCCCCTGACAAGGCAGCTTTGATACAGCTATTTCAGTAACATGTGCTGCAGTCAGGAAGGGGAACATCTTATTTAATGATTCATTCTAATTAGGACGAAGCAGGCATTCTCCCTCTCTGCCCCACAGCACAGTGGCAGTCAGGTCTTTCTGTCAGCATCATCTCCTTGGGCTTGCAAGCAGAGGGGTTGATGCTGGGAGTTTTGTGGGAGTACTTAAGAACAGGAGTATCTTCCACTAAATGTCAGAGCTCTGCAGCCCTGATTTAGTGGCTGGGCCAAGCCCTACACATTCCTATCACTGCCTGGCTGTTTGTCTTGTGGAACTGCCACTGCTGGCCACAAGCAGTTCCTGGCACCATAGTTCTGGCGGACATCAGATCCCAAGGGCCCTTCGGCAGTGCCCACAGTAAAGAACTTTCTCTTTTGTGCCTGCTGCTGTCACAACTCGTACATAAAAGAGGCAGGTTGCTTCTTGCTGCAGTTGGATAGAAACAAGGCCACACCATCCCCAGCAGCTCTGTCACAACGAGCGGTCTCAGTTTCTCCTGTCACCGAGGGATTTGTGCAGCACTGCACAGCCTGAAGGCAGCTGGATGCACACAGCACAGACCTGAGCCTCCTCAGGTTAACAATCATGCGTATCGCTGACTTCTCAGTGTACCATGATCTCTGTATCAAAATCACTGCAGTGTGTCTTGTCCCCTGTATAAAAGACACCACATGCACATATGCGCTCACCAGCATCTTAGTTAAATTGCTGGCTGCTAAATCTGGGCTGCATGTTGGTGCCTTTGGCTGTCTCGCCACAAACCATCATTTTGACCTTCGTGGCGCTTTTGTCTTGTCCAATGAAAGCAGACAGGGAGTGCACAGGGAGCAGGGCAGCGGATCTTGTTGCCCCTGCTTTACACCATGCCTGCCTTTCACCTTGCAGGAGCAATATCTTTGTGTGCCTTCCTTGGTTCCCAGGCTCTCCCTGGGGCTGGCTGTGACCACTGCTGTCTCTGGCCTGCTGAGGACTGTCATGAGCTGTCCTGGAGGACTGTGCTGTTACTGGAAATTCTCCAAACCAAATGATAGTTTAGAAAGCCAAATCCGGTTTGCTGCAGCACTAGGTGCATGGGGATCTCTCCACAAAATATGCACACCCCAGAGCTACATCACCCTTGTTATATACATTTAACATAGCAATCTTCATGCAATTTCTGCAAAGTTCCCACCTGTTCCCAGAATTGTCACCAATAGAAGCACAGAATCATGGAATCACCAAGGTTGGAAAAGCAACCAAGATTATCCAGCTCAACCATCCACCTATCACCAATATTTCCCCAATAAACTGTATCTCCATATCTAAACATTTCCTGAATACTTCCAGGGATGATGACTCCACCACTCCCTGGGCAGCCCATTCCAGTGCCTGACCACTCTCTTGGAGAAGAATTTCTTAATGTCCAACCTCAGTGTCGCCTGACACAACTTGAGGCCATTCCCTACTGCTGAGTTACATGGGAGAAGAGGCTGAACCCTATCTTGCTACAGGATCCTTTCAGGAAATTTTAGAGAGTGATAATGTCTCCCCTTGCCCTCTTCTTCTCCAGATTAAGCAATCCCAGTTCCCTCGCCCGCTCCTCATAAGCCTTGTGCTCTAGACCCCTCACATCTCTGTTGCCCTTCTCTGAACACGCTCCTGGGCCTCAATGTCTTTCTTGCAGTGAGGAGCCCAAAACTGGAAATGGTTCTCAAGATGCAACATCATCAGAGCTGAGTACAAAGAGATGATCACTTCCCTGCTCCTGCTGGCAGTGCTATTTCAGATAGAAGCCAGGATGCCATTGTCCTTCTTGGCCACCTGGGCACACTGCTGGCTCATGTTTAGCTGACCAACACACCCGTCTGTTTCCTCAGTACAGTCTTCCAGCCACTCTGCCTGTATCATTGCCTGGGGTTGTTGTGGCCAAAGTGCAGGACCCAGCACTTGGTCTTGTTGAACCTCATCCCATTGGCCTCAGCCCTGCTATCCAGCCTGTCCTGATGGCTCTGTAGAGCCTTCCTATCCCCAGGCAGATCTACACTTTCTGCCAGCTCGGTGTCATCTGCAAACTGGCTGAGGATGCACTCAATGCCCCTGTCTAGGTCATCAATAAAGATACTGAACAGGATGGACCCCGTTACCAACCCCTAGGGAACACAACTTGTGACTGATCACCAGCTGGATGTAACTCCATTTACCACTACTCTCTGAGCCTGGCCACCCATGCAGTTCTTTAGCCAGCAAAGAGTGTATCTGCCCAAGCCATGGGCTGACAACTTCTCCAAGAGAATACTGTGGGAGACAGTACTGAAGGCTTTGCTGAAGCCTAACTAGACTACATCATATTAAATCTATCATTGCACCTGCACCATTCAATCAAGAGGGTCTTGCCAGGGCTCTCTGTTGGTCTCTCAGTTGGCCCATAGATGGTCCTGATGCTGAGATGCAGTTTGCTCTATGGCACCTCCTTGTCCTGTAGATCGGTCTTCAGTGCTCCTCCACAATGTCTACCCACTCCCACCCATCTGGAGCATGGAGGGGTCTGCTCCCTGAACATCAACCAGTCTGTTTAAGACTTTGGTATCAATGCTTCCTCTCCTTCTTTCTGTAATGTTTAAGGGAGTTCTTGGTAGCTTCTGTGTCCAGAAGGCTTTGAGGAGAGGATTCTCAACATGTGCAGATACAGAAGAATAAGTCAACTATAAAGCATCCTTCATGTTATCCACAATATCTTTGCAAAGCTGAAGTTGGCTCTGAGGAAAGAGTGATGAGGTGCAATTGTCTGCTTGATTAGCTGCCATTATAGAGAATTCAGCTGCTCCCAAGTACTCTGGATTAGCAGTGGAAAGGACATACTCTTCCCTCACTGTCACCCAGGCATATTGAGAAATATTTCCTATCAGGAAGGTTCAGGTCAGCGCCGAGTACTTTCCAGGAAAGGGGATGAGAGAGTGCCACGAGCCCTGCTAGCATCAGGGCATCAAGAAAGGGGACCTGGTATGTTTGAACTGGCTCAGTCCTTCCTCAGTCTGCTCAGCTCAGCATGCTGTCATCTGATAGCTGAGAGGTGACAAACTTTTCTGAGTTATCTTGCCGTTCTGAAGCAGTGCTGTGTTTGCTGCAATTCAGTCTCACAGTAAGTCAGAAGTTGATGTTCATTAAGTCCTTCGCCATTGGCAATTAAATTAAAATCTTCAGTTGGTGAAAACTGCATGAATAAATAATTATTTTCACTGAGCCACAGGCAACTGTTTTTGCTTTGAACTGAAGCCTCCAGTTTTGCATTTCCAGTCACTGTCCTCAAAGACAAAAACATTCATTCTATGCCACAGGGCTTTACCCATTGCTACCGCTGCAGTATTTTACAATATCACTTTGTCAGCACTAAAAAAAAAGGGTACAGAGGTCCCATTTATTGCATTTCATAGGTGAATAGATTTCTGATTAGAGAAACACTCAGCTTTTTTTCTTTTAAAAGTGCTTGGATGAGTGGTGAGATAATGCAAAGCCTGAACCTCATTTAATTGTCCAGCCCTTCAAGTCTTGGCAGAATGAGCTCCCTTACTGTCTGCACAGTGCAGGTAGGTGAGTCCCAACCACCACTCCTGGTGCTTTGCGAATGGGATGGGCTAGTTGGAATTAGGCTTCCACACAGACATGACTCTTCTCAGGGACAAAGAAATAGAATACAGAGCTGGAAGAGAATATTATATATGATCTTATGTTCCTCCATACACAGTGAATCCCATGTTGTGCAGCACTGGATGGAATTTGAACCAGGGCATGACGTGGTGCATCTTCATCCCATCTTCCCATGGCCAGCCTGAGCCATTCTATGATTCTGTGATGTTTGGTCTTCAGAGTTCTTGCAGAATTTTCTTATAAGAGAACAATTCATAATTTCTGTCATTAAGCAAAATAATGTTTGCAGGAGCACATGCTGCTTTGCCTTAATCTAAAGGCAAGGACATCCATGGGGTGTAATTGATATGCCAAGTGGGAGCTGTCTCCAGACTTCTCCATTACCATTAGCCAGCTAAGTTTATGCTGCAGCCAAGGGATATGTGCAGCACTGTTTAGGTTTACTGTTGCCTTGTGTCTTTGTCATTTAAATGCTCAGTTGCTGGGGAGCCCTTGAAACAAGTCACCTTGCAGGTGTAATTCATCTTCATACCAGTAGATGTGTGAGCCATAGACCACCTACAGCCATATCAGCAGTCAAGTCTAATGCTTGAATTTCCTGCCTCGTCCAGCTCAGTGAATGGATGTGATGAGGAATTTCTTTGTCCATCCTCTGTTTTTACTCTGAAGGGGTGCATGGGTGACTTGTGCAGATTGTTGGTACTGGGGAAGTTGCACATGTAGCTACTAAAACCATTCTTTGCCTACTCTGCCTGAAGGAGAGGTCTCCCTCACTGAACCCAGAGTTTGGATGTGCAACCACAGTATGAGGTCTGTTGCTCTGGTCAGGGAGCCTTGCAGATCTGCCTGGTCTCTGCTGGTAACATTTGCTGCCCCTGTTGCAGTAAAGCATGACTCCCCTGCCTGGCATGGTTTTATGCTGCTCTGGGAACACTCCAAAGCTTTCCAGTGAGGGTCTTCTCTGCTGCTACTCACACATGCTCTACCTCTGTGCTTTTGGGAAGCTGTAGGCACACTGCTGTAAATTGCTGCTCCTCTTTGGCTCTTGCTCAGTGCAAAAAGACCACATGATGTCCCAGAAGCAACTTGCTCTGCTGGAGGCAGTTCCAGACAGAGAAGTCCTGTGTGGTCCATAACACCAGAGAGAGCATTCAACTAATGTAATTGTGTTTGCACAAGCAATGCTTACCAATTTAAAGGAGATAAGATCAGCAGGAGCTCACTGACATGCTGTGGTTTAACCCACGGCAGCCCAGCACCACACAGCCATTTGCTCACTCCACCCTCCCTGCAGGATAAGGCTGAGAATTGGAAAAAAAAAGTAGAACTCATAGGTTGAGATAAAGGCTATTTATTAAAAGGAAAAGACAAATAATAATAATAATAATATTTCTAAAGCAAATGATGCACAATGTGATTGCTCACCATCTGCACCCCAATGCCCAGCCAGTCCCTGTGCAGCAACTCTCCCCCAGCCAACTTTCCACTGTTATATAGGTTTTTTTTCCATGCTGTCCTATGGTATGGAACATCCCTTTGGACACTGTAGGTCAGCTGTTCTGATTCTGTCTCCTTCCAGCTCCTCGTGCCTGCCCATCTCCCTTGCTGATGGTATGAGGAGCTGGAAAGCTGAAAGAACCCTGGCTCTGTGCAGCACTGCTCAGCAGCAATGGCAAATTTAGTACGTTACTTTTTTTCCTTAAGTCAAAACAGAGTTGTACCAGATGCTATGAAGGAAAAGAACTCTGAAATCGAGACAATATCCACTCCTTGTTCCGTATCATTTATGTCACATTCAGGTCCCACACTTTCCCATACATTCCAGTTCATTCCATGCATACCATCACCTTTCCTGCTTTTTGTAGGTTGCTCTGAAAGTAATGTTTCCTATTTATTTCCATGGAAATGACATCAGGCCCAAAAAACACAATAACACTGTTTGATAAAACAAATTCTCAGCTTCAAAACACTGTTTTTCAACAGAGTCACCACCATTAGCTATGCATTTTCACCAGTGATCAACAAGAGCTACAAACTGTTCTTGTACAAATCTGCACCAGTAGAGATGAACCACTGTTGCTGTCACCACTACTGAGAGGCACCTCCCATCCCTCACAGTGCTCACATTCACTGTTTGGTCTCCATAAATGTTCTGTAAGTGTTTATGAATGTCAGTGGGTGTCATTTGCTCCACACGGAGGAATTCAATTCCACACTGTTGCTTCATCCACACATTCATGTCAGATGCCATTTTGTCATCTAACCCATGACAACAAAATGTAACTGGGTATTGACAGGAAGGTTCAGCCTCTGCTGTCACCCCACCAACATTCACCTCTAACATTCCCTGTCATTATCATAAAACAGGAGGTATTACTTTTGGAGCAGCCTTTGTACACACAGATACCGTTCTCATAATCTAAGGCCATGTCTCTAAGTTGCCCATGGAGTTCATTTCGTAAAAGACTTCGTGCTCCATCTGTTATAACACTCCTTCATTGCAGGAGGGGTGATGTTACACTGTTACACCACTGCACACTGAAGCCAGTTCTGATTCCATCATAATACATTCATCTTTAATCTGGGTAATACCCACTGTGGTGCCACTGATAGGTTGTATAGCAACAACAGTAGTGGTGACATGCAATATTACGTAGCAACTAACATCATACAATTCAAATTATTGGCTGTCCTCACCGAACACCAAATCATATTGAGGTACACAATCGACATCCCCATCCTTCTGCATTACCCACCACATGCACTCAGGTCCTTGAGCAAAAGCAATCTCATGGATAATCTTGCCTTTGCCAGATGCAGGAATGGCCTGACTGTCCTAACCTATATCTTTTGCCTGTGCATTACAGGGACATCATCTCCTGCAGACATAAGATTTTTGATTGATGGCAGATCCCCATGTATCTACTAACCAGAATCACAGAATCACAGAATCACAGAATCACAGAATCACAGAATCACCCGGGCTGGGAGGGACCTCAAGGATCATACAGTTCCAGCCCCCCTGCCTGGCAGGGCCACCAAACAGACACATTTAGATCAGGTTGCCCAGGACCCCGTCCAACCTGGCCTTGAACACCTCCAAGGACGGGGCATCCACAACCTCCCTGGGCAGCCTGTTCCAGGGCCTAACCACTCTCCTTGTAAAGAACTTCCCCCTAACATCCAACCTAAATCTTCCCTCCTTCAACTTGGATCCATTTCCCCTAGTCCTGCTATTGTCAGCCCTTTTGAAGAGTTTACACCCCTCCTGGGTGGGGGTAGGTTCCCTTCAGGTATTGAAAGGCTGCAATGAGGTCACCCCGCAGCCTTCTCTTCTCCAGGCTGAACAAGCCCAACTCCCTCAGCCTGTCCTCATAGGGGAGGTGCTCCAGTCCCCTGATCATCTTAGTCGCCCTTCTCTGGACCCTTTCCAAAATTTCTATGTCTTTCTTATACTGAGGGCTCCACACCTGAACACAGTACTCCAGATGGGGCCTCACAAGAGCCGAGTAGAGAGGGACAATCACCTCCCTATCCCTGCTGACCACCCCTCTGCTGACGGAGCCCAGGATCCCATTTGCCTTTCGAGCTGCCAGAGCGCACTGCTGGCTCATGTTAAGTCTCTCATCCACCAGGACCCCCAGGTCCTTCTCTGCCGAGCTGCTCTCAATGACCACTCCTCCCAGTCTGTACAGGTGCCTGGGGTTCTTCCGGCCCAAATGCAAAACCTTGCACTTTGCCGTGTTGAACCTCATTAGGTTCACCTGAGCCCAGCTTTCCAGCCTGTCAAGGTCCCTCTGAATGGCATCCCTTCCTTCCGCCGTATCAACCGCACCACTCAGCTTAGTGTCGTCAGCAAACTTGCTGAGGGTGCACTCAATTCCCTCATCGATGTCATTAATAAAGATGTTAAAGAGCACCGGTCCCAAGACAGACCCTTGGGGGACACCACTCGTTACCGGCCTCCACCTGGACATAGAGCCATTGACCACCACCCTCTGTCTGCGGCCTTTCTACCAATTGCTTATCCATCGGATCGTCCACCCATCAAATCCACTTCCCTTCAATTTGGAGATGAGGATGTGATGGGGGACCATGTCAAAGGCCTTGCTCAGGTCCAGGTAAATGACATCGGTCGCCTTCCCTTCATCCACCAATGCCGTCACTCCATCGTAGAAGGCCACGAGATTAGTTAGGCAAGGTGGCTTTTGCTAAAAGTGTGTCCCAGCGTTTGAATGTCCCAGCACCTGTTGCCCATCTGTATGTTGCATCTCTTCCCCAGTGCCCTGAGGTGTCATGGGCATAATACACCCTTCTGTTAGTCCAAATCCCCCTGAGCCGTTCTGATGTTACACAATGGCCCAACTCCTGGGTATGTGGGCATTACATAAGTACTTGTACGGCTTCTCTACCTTGGATACAGTGTGTTTTCACAAGGCAGTGACCCAGATAGTTTTGTTTCAGTTGTTCTCCTTCCATTGCTATAACGACTCTTGTGTTAAAAGTGCAAAAAACTTTGGCAGAAAATAAATGCCCTTACATCCCGGCTTGTCCTCAGATATCAGAGGGGTTGTTGGCAGCTGGGCTTAGATTTTGAGGGCTGTTGAATTCAGAACTACAAGCCTGGTCAGGTCCAATATACGATCTATCATGATTGGGGATTCACAAATACTGCACTCCCAAATTGTCTGGTCACACCTGAATGTACTCCTGTGATCACTCTTAAGGAATTTGGCTGCTCCCAGTGAGAACTCACACGGCTAGGTAAATTAATAGAGCAGTTTATTAAAGCAGCAGGAATACAAGTTCTTTTGTCTGCCAAGTATGTGAAGTTAACCAAGAACACAAATAATACAGATTACTACAACCATGTTCAATGGTTGGAACAAGTCTATAGAGAATTCTAGGTTTCCCGGGGAAGAACTTAGCATAACCTTGCGTGTGAATCTTACCCTGCAGGTATCCCTATGGAGGAGGAGCAGGGCTAAGCCTGTCAACTGATCCCAGAAGCCAGTGTTGTGCTGTTGATCTGTGATGATATCTTTCCTCCCCTTTCTCCTCTTAAGTCATTTTTAACTATTTATTTTCTGGTTTGCTGGTCTTGTGTTGCTTAGAGAACTATCATGGAACAGATTATCTACTTCATTCCACCCTGGAGTCTTGTCTTCTCTCAAGAAGTGAACATTTCAATAGATCACCTCTAGTAGATATTCCATGTAATCTACCCCGAGGTTGTAGTCACTCAAAATTAACAGTATTTAGAAGGAATTGAGGAGGTCACATGCAGTTTTGTTATGAGGGTTAGAGCTCCCAGGCTGCTCTATATTTAAAGAAGATGATTGGCTCATAGTCATAGCATTTATAGAATCATAGAATTGTTGAGGTTGGAGAAGACCTCTAAGATCACCTAGTCCAACCACCAACCCATCACCAACATGTCCACTAAACCATGTCCCAAAGGGCCCCATATACACATGTGCAGGATGCCCCTCCAACTAAAAGCAAACTGAGGCCTGAACTCAGCTGTCAGAGGGATTGGGAAGAACACATTACTGATGTCAGTTGTGGCATACCACTTGGCTGCCTTTGACTCCAGTTCATTTTGGCTAGTATGACAGACACAGTAGTGGTTAATGGAGGTGTGACTTCATTTGGGGTGAATTACAGACCCATTGGAGGTGATAATAGCGACAGTACCTGTGCATCTCCTCCCACACACCTTGCCATCCACAGCCTCAGGGGTGAGCTCTGGGTGGTATTTTTTAATTGTTTCTTAACCAAAACTGGAAATACATGCAGAAGACATAGCAATAGGATCGTACTATCTTGAGCATCCCAAGTATGCAAGAAAATTTCAGAAACTATTTTAATTTGCCTGTAGTAAAGAGTGTTCTTTTTAAGAGTTTCCACAATAAGGTTCCTGAAATGCAAAAGTTATGTCTGTGCTGAATGCAGATGTCAAATTAAATCCATGGTCAGTATAACATGAGTGTCTGCTGTATATAGGCTGGCAAAACTATAAATAAGCTTAGGCCAGCCCCCAGAGATAGTAAACCTGGAAGAAGTTAAGAAAAACAACCCTGAAAAGAAATAAAACCACATTGTGAAGAACAAGATCAGCATTGTGGCCAGCGGCTGTTGACCTACTGTAACCCAACAATTTTGTTTTAATGCATTCTGGTCAGATACGCCTTTATCTCAACCCATTGAGCCCCACACTGGGCACCAAATAGACTGTTGTGGTTTAACCCAGCAGCAGCTCAGCTGCCACACTCTAGGACAAGCTGCTTTTGTGAATTTGGACATTGCTGGTGCACAACCAGCTCTGGCCAGAGGTTGGTGTTCAGCCCTTAGGCAAGGGTGTGGCAAATCTCCTTAGCTAATCACAGTGCACGAGGCACATGAAAACCATGGTTGTGGGGCCAATGGGGATGCTGAATAGGGTTGGACTGAGTTGGCTATGCTGGGCTGGAGTGAGGCATAATAGGAGTTGGGCAGGGATGGATTGCACAGTGCAGAGCTCCTCAACTCTGCCAGTGGCCACACATCAGCAAGGGGATCCTGAGGCATCCTGGTGTGAGCAGCTCCTCTGGCTTGCAGGTCACACAGTTCCACAACCAGTATCACCACAGACCATAAGAGGATCCTACGACACTTCCAGGAAGGATTTTAGGAATGATTCACTCACATACTCCCAGTCCTGGCCAAAAGACAGATGACTAGCAAATATAATATTGCAGGGAGGCCACTCGTGGTCCTTTTCTGCTGGCAATATGTGGTCTGTGATGATTAAGTGTGAGAATGTTTCCTGCAAGCATCTCTGAAAAACAAGCAAACAAACACAACCACAAAATTGCATTTCAATTAGCAGCTGAGGTGGATTGCACAGGAAATACTGTGGTTATTTCTGGATATTTACAATGAATTACTTTATTGCAGGAAGAGAATATGCTGTACTGTACTGAAGGGGAACCATGGAGGGTATTGCTTTTATGATTTGGTGATTAATTTTTACAGGATGGGTTTTTTTCACTGGGGAATTTGTGAAATCATAATGAGGAAGCAGTGCGGAGAGGGACTGCAACACCTCCCAGCATCTACATGCAACTTGGGCTTCTAATCCGTACTTCTGGGTGCCACTAACAGCCAGTAGAAGTACAGCAGCTTTTCATGTCCCTTTTTGAACACATGAATGAGGAGGGATGAGTCACTTTTCACCAGAGCACACAGCAGTGGATGTCACCCCTGGTTTCTCCTCCATTAAGTCTCCTGCTTGAACATCTGCCTTTGTTCCCTTGGAGTCCCTGTAGGTCAGAGTTCTCTTCTTTCTTTCTTTCATGAAGATTTTCATTCATGAGGATCTACATGTGCAATGCCCTGCTATTCAGCAGATGACAGGAGCCACATATGGCCATAGCAGTGACAAATTATAGGAGAAACTGCGTTCAGAGTGATATCCTGCTTCCAGAACTTGACTGCTATTTTCACTCGTGGTGCCTGGGAATGGTCAAATCCTGCTTTCTGGGCTTGCACAGACAGCTAAATTCTGCCAAAAACCCAGGGATGCTGTTGGTCAGGCTACATATATTTGTTTGCCAGGCACTCTTCACTTGTTGAGTTCCTGCCAACCCCGTTCCCACATCTTTTAGCTCAGGACTCAGAACAAGGAGACACAGCCTTTGTCTGTGGATGACCATCAAAACTGAATGTGGATCATCTCCCCAATGATCACTGCTGCAGTGGGTCTGCCCGTTATATTGACCACTCCTGTCCCTGACACTCTCCTTTTCCATCTGGTGTTAGTTCAAATCTTATTGCTCAGGCTTCGAGGCTCCTGTCACCTTTCTCCTGAAGAGAAAAGATTGCTATCATTTGTTTGTACAGATCCCCGGAGAGGTGGGGAGGGCGTGCAGGTGGGAAGCAGCAGCAGGCAGAGCTGGTGGCACACACTCAGCCATGAGGAGCTTGTGCAGGACTGTTAGACAGCGGGGCTGAATGTGGCTTCTGGTTCAGGTCCAAGCATGTATTCACACTCCTGGATGTCTCCCGAAGCTCGGCATGTTTCCCTGTGAGCTGGGTGTGACACTGCAAGCCTGACAGCACTTTGCATCCCAAAGCTGCCAGGCTTGGCGCTGAACCTGGATCACTCCTTGAGCCTGGAGTGAGAAGGTGCATATATGGTTGTAGTGATATTTTGTAGTCCCAGATCCTTCACTCCTTAAACATCTTCACTGCCAACTGTGCACCCAGCATCTCATCCTTAAACTGCATCTTGGAGGTGCAGTTCCATGTGCTGGGTGCTGCACAAAGTGAGGCTTGGATTCAGTGCAGGCATGGCAGGCGTGTGCCTAACCAGCAGGAAGGCTTCCTCCAGTGCATCTCAACCTGCTGGGAGCGGGGCTGTGGCTCTGGGACAGACATAGGCACACAGGGGTGTGTGCCCTGGAGCAGCTTTTGCAAGGGAGTTGTACAAAAGGAGGGTTGCATGTGGAAGGAAGGGCTGTCTGTTCTGCTGCTGTACAAAACCCTTCCATGCCGGGATTTGCTCCCTCCATGGGGACTGTGGTAAGGGTGGGAGTGCAAAAGCTTGTGCTAGACAGATTTCTAGCTGGGTAATTCAGAGTGCACACAGTGACTTGGGCAGCCTTCTGGGAAGTGTAGGTGAGACATGTAGATGTCTGGCAGACCCCTGTACATACTGCACTGGGAGAGCATGGAGCACCCAGGGGGACACTGGGATTCAGGAGCCGGGCACCAAGCCAAGCCCAGCCCCCAGCCCCCAGCCCCATTTCCTCTTACAGCATCGCTTTCCCAGGCAGGCAGCTCACAAAACTTCTCCCAGCTCCAATAGCTGTGCTCCACCTTTTATTATAATTGATTCTGCATCGCCATAGGAACCTGCTCCAGTGTGAGTGAAGAGCAGTTGCCTTCCCTGTGCGCTCTCCAGGAGAGAGGCATCTGCTCCTTCCCTCGAGATGGAAAGTGCTGGAGATGGGAGTCGCTGTGGCTGAGTGGCTGGGCCCCCCGACCCATGCAATCCAGGTACTGCCCATGCCCCAACCCCTCACAAGTGTTCATGCTATGGGGAGGACAAAAGGTTTGCAGAGCCAGGAAGTGCAAAGGGGAGGGGGAAGTTGTTTCTATGCTTAGTTGAAAGGACCTCTCACTGGTGATGGGTTTGGGAGATGGGATAGCTCTGCTCATCTAGTGTTGGGACCAGTATGTCTTCTGATGGAAACTGTTGAGTCTAGATGGAGAGAGCAGGATGCTGGGCTTTTCGGTTGTTATGGGTAACAGACAGCCTTATTGTTGGGTTATCTTCTTACTGGGTGACTTGGTTTGGTGGTGGTGGGATTTCTGTGTGCTGGGATGACAGAAGGTAGATGAAGGGAGTTCTGCAGAGCACTGTGCTTCACTGAGCTTCCCATGCCCTGCTTACAGGGAGACCAGGGATTGCAATGTCTGGGAAAAATTATCTCTTCTTAGATGAGGCTCTTGCCTGGAGGTTGTCTTCTGCTTGTCTGTCCTGAGTGTGATTAGAGCAGGCCATCTCTATGGTGAAAACTGGCTGGAGAAAGGCTGATGGGTGCTGCCCATGCTGCTGCCCTGGCCTGATTAGCTCTGTCCTATGCTCCATGCCCTAGGTTTTGCTTTTCTTTCTCTACCATGGGGCTCAGCAGCAATCCTGAGGTAAAGCTGCCTTGCCAGCAAGTCCTCTTCACAGTGGCTGCACGGGACTAGAGAAACAGCAGGGTCCTGGCCTTCCCGTTAGCCATGGGCTGATTGGCAGAAGACTTGCCAGCCTTTGAAGACTCCCCCAGACTTGCCAGCCAGAAGACTCCCCCCCTTGTAGGGGGCTTGGGTTACAGACGTGCAGGGCTGCAGGGCTGGCTGGAGACAAGGAGCAGCAGGCAGAAAGGGCCTGGGGTCCTCCTGCAGCCCAGGCAAAGGGCTGTGGGTACACCCCCTCAGCCCGGTTCCCTGTGCCATGGGCAGATGGGCATTCCTCAGCCTGGCGCCTCCCTGCACAGCCCATGGGGCAGAGGAGCATCCCTCCCCAAGACTCAATCTGCGTAGTCCATGGCAGCCTGCAGGACAGAAGTGTCATTCCTTCTGGAAGGTGCTCAAAGGCAATTGTTAAGAACAATCTTTAGAGCATGAGGGGACATCTGGATCCATTGTTGCAGTTAGGGGATCCTGCTGAGACTTGGGGTCTTCCTTCACAAGGTCTGGGAGCTGAGTCAGGTAATGGAGAGGTGCTGGCAGGGCTGGTGGTGGAGGCCCTCCTGAAGGAAAACAAACTGCTGCCACTCATCCCCGCAGACTGCTTGTAAGGGATCCACAGCCCATTCCAAATCCACATGATCGGGATCGGGTGCTTGTTCCTGGAAACAGAGCCTACAAATTCTCTCTTCCTGAGGGGCAAAACTAGGCTGGAACAGGAGGAGATCCTGTGGGTGAAAGTATCCCCCAGAGGAAAGGTGAGCACTGCAGAATGACAGCTGAACGCACTCATTTGGGAAGGGGTGAAGAGGGAGGCAGCTCCTCTTATCCTCTCCTAAGGGAACTCCAGCTGCCCCTGGCTGTGCAGGCCCTGCTGTGGCAGCAGCTCTGTTGATCCTGGCAGCCGTGCAGTAACCCTGTGGCATGCGTTCATTTGTTACTGTGGGGAATCAGCAGCAACATTGACTGAAAAAGGCAATGCAAGCCCTGCCAAGAATTCTGCTGTGCTGTGCTGTGAGCTCCTTATTGCAGTCCCAGAGGTGTGCCCAGCAGGGCTGGAGGAGAACGGCCTGTGGGCCTGGAAGCACAGCTGTGGAGCAGCAGAGGGAGAGACAAAGTCCTGCAGTGCCGCAAGTAAAGCCTTTCCCTCTCTCTCTGGAGCTGGTAGGCCCTGCAGACCTCCTGCTTAAGCACTTTGCCTGCAGCCCTCACAAGGGTGCTTGCTTCCCTGTCGCCCTGGCAATAGCATTTGCTCTCCGGTTGCAACAGGCGGTTGTGTGCCATGCATGGCAATGGGATGAATGTTAACAACAGGGAACATGTGGAGCTGGGTCTTGTGAGACCCCTGGCTCCTGCAGAGCAGCAGAGTACTCCCAGCTCTGAGCAGAGGGTGTATGTGGCACTGCTCCCCAGCCCTGCTCATTTTGCACACCAATTCCTCCTTGAACCCTGGGTATTTGGGATATTCCTCTAGCTTGCCCTACATAGGTTTGTATGGGGAGCAACAGTTGATCTGTGCTTTGAAAAGCAGGGTTGCTTTAGCAGCATCCTAATGAATTTGATGCCGTTCCTTGCGTGCAGACATTTTGTTCTGCTCTATTCATGTGGATTTGAGCATTTTAGCCCCCTCAGAACTCTCTTCCATCAGAACTAGTTCTGCTTTCTCTGCCTAAGATATTACTCATATTTATTGCTGTTATATAATTGCAAATGTCTTCTTCTGTTGTAAGACAGGACTAAGAAAGTTGCATTTGTTTAAAAGTGTGCAAACTAAGTCCTTCCCTGGCTGTTGGACTGCATGCATGACACAGTGCAATTAAACCCCACTTCACTCATCATAGTGCTCATCTTCCAGTTGCATTCTTGGAATAGATCAGCATTTCGGGTACACTTCTGTTTCATTGTGTCAATCATGTGGGTCTTTTTTCAATTTCTGCTGCTAAAATGCACACTTTGCAGGGCTGGCTGTTTCTTGATATTAACTACAGTGTTGAAAAGCTGTCTTCATCTCCCAGCACCCTAAGACAAGGTTGTTAGTACCTTGGTGGGCTGCCTCAGGCGTTGTATCCACAGCTGGGTTCCCTTCCCACTGATTCCTTTTGTGCTTTCCCATACAGCAGCTAGCTCTCGCTTTTGTCTTTTGGTCAAAAACCTGCAAGAACTGGGAGGGTGGAATAAGCCGATGCTAGCGGAACTGTCTGAGGGCAGTGCAGCCTGCAGGCTGGGTTGTGGCATGGCTGCAGAGCCTCATTCCTCACGGTCCCATCCCTCTGCCACTGCCCACTCATGGAATCAGTCTCCATTTGGAGGTGTCTCCAGTGGGAAGGGTGAGCCCTCCACACCAGATGGCATCCTGCATGGTAAACACTACTCTGTGCCTCTTTGTAAGGTTAATAATTCATTAGATATTTGTCATTTGCTGAATTAACATTTAATTTTTGTTTTGTACACGTAAAAATATCCCCACAGTGTTGCTAAATAGTTGACAGTCCTCTTCCTTTGTGAGTTCTCTCCCCGCTTAGTAATTTCCTTGCTCATGCATTCTTTTTAGTTACTAAGGGAACATGAATCTTAATAAAATTCAATCACATATTCCTTAAATAACAGCTGCCTTCATTTAACTATCTTAGCAGCATTTTCTTGGAAAATTAAGATCTGATTCTTCACATGGTAATAAAAAAGCAATACATCCTGAATGCAAAAGAAATACTTTAATACAGGGCTACTATTTGGCAGAAAACCTTGTATTTTCTCCTGCATATACATGTTTCTCCCTGCATTTTTGATATCAGTTACAAATCAGTTGGGCACCTCCAGACACATGATTTGTGCTTGAGTTGATTATATTGCAGCCGGACCTGTTCTCAGCATTGCTGGTACCAAGGATTATGAATTGGAATTCTCCTAACCCAGATGTATCCATGAGAAGCATGAATCTCCACTGAAGTCTCTGGTGGAGGGCTGCAGCTGGTGGAAGTCACTCGGCCAGCCATGGCTTCTTGGCAGCCACAAAGGAGGGATGCTCTGCCATGTTAATGCAAGACATGGTGTTAGGGCTCTTGGTGCGGGGTTGGACTCTGAGATGCTGTCTTTGTGCAATCACAGATGACCAGATCACAGAAGGCCCCAGTTATCCCAGCACCAAGCTGGAATAGATAGCTAGCACTTGGGAAGAGCTCTCTCTGCAGGGATTATTGCAATTGTCAGCCCCATAGCCTCATGCAATATGATTCCTGGAAGAATAATTGGCAGAGGAAGAAAAGGAGCCTGTGATAAGGAGCCTGGTTGCTTTTTTTTATTTGATCTTTGAGCTATTTTCACCAACTCTGAATTCTGACTGCTGTGGCCAAAAATTTCTGTGAGTATCCGGAAAGTCACTGTGCTGTGTGTGGAAGTTATAGGATAACATTGCTAAATTCCTCCTCTGGAACAGCAGCTGGTTCCCACCTACACATTTTAGCTTTGCTCTCTGTTCAGCTTTATGAAATTGAATTACAAAAAGGTCCATGAACATCTCTAGGCCCTGACTCTTCAGCTTGGGATCTTCAGAAACTGTTGGAAGGTCACTTAGTATTACAGAGTCACAGAATTGAAAAGGTTGAAAAGGACCTATAGAGATCGAGTCCAATCCCCCTGCTAAAGCAGGTTTCCTTCAATAGGTCACACAGGTTGGTATTCAGATGGGTCTTGAATGTCTCCATAGAAGGAGACTCCACCACCTCTCTTGGGCAGCCTGCTCCTGTGCTCTGTCACTCTGACAATAAAGTTCTTCCTTGTTACTGTGGAGCTTCCTGTGTTCCAGATTCTTCCTGTTACCCATTGTTCTACTGCTGTTCACCATCAAAAGAGTCCGCCTCCATCAACTTGACTCACTTCAGATATTTATAAACAGTGATGAGATCCCCCCTCAGCTTTCTCTTCTCCACGCTGAACAGTCCCACGGCTATTAGTCTTTCCTCATGCAGAAGATGCTTCAGGCTCTGAATCATCTCTGCTGCCCCCCTGATTGGGTCATGTGGAACCATCATCTTCTCCTGTGCTCACCCTGTATCTGACCACCATCTTTCTGTGGGAACAACACTAGACTAAACTGAAGAGCTTCCAGGCAACAAAGTCAGCTCACTTTGAGGCCTTAGGGATGCTTCATTCCCAACACTGTCCTCATCTTCATGGTTCACATCCACCTCTGGACCACCGACCACCCCTTGCAGTGTGTGAGGAGCCAAGTTCTGCAAGGCACTGTGCTCTGAGCCTGGCCATTCTCTACTGACTGAGAAATGTGCTTCCTGCTCAGCTGGAAAACTCCCCAGCTCAGTTCATTCACCCCCATCCTTCTGCCCTCCTGATGCAGTAAGGGAATCCACAGCACAAACAAGGGAGAGTCAGAGGCTTGCCAATGTAGGCCTGAGGGAGCCTAACTGACTGCCTGGGCAGCTGCTACCAGAGAAGGCAGGAACTGCCAGAGAAATCTAATATTTGCAATTTGTACTCATTAAAGATCAGATGATATATTTGTCAAAATCCATGTCAGAGAAGGTACGAGAAGTGCTCCTCTCTACTCATGGCACTGCTTGGCTGAGCAGTCCTGGTCTTCCTACGTAGACCTTGCCAGCAGATGGTTGGGTCCTGGACCAGCACTATTTCTCAAGATCAGGGTATATATCTGTGTTTCAAAGGGACTTTTTGTGAGAACACTATGGACCAGAACTTGCCAGGGCCACACGTGCCTTTGCCCAATCAGTCATTCCTGTAGATAGTGATGGAGACGTGTCACTGGAGATAACAATCCTATTTGCAATCCTGGAGAAGTGGCTCATGAGAGCTGGTGCCTTCCTAAAGTGCTAAAAGGTTGTATCTGGCAGACCCACAGGCTCCACGTTGCTTGAGCTGTACTCTCCAGCACTCCATGCTTGGTTGAGAATATATGGGAGGTGGGTGTAAACCTCAGCATGATGAGCACTTAACAATCCAGGGGACTTCTGAATGGAGTCATCCTAGGGGTGGCAAACATCCTCTCAGCGGGACACTGGATGTTAGTAGTTTCCCTTTGGAGACATGCAGTGGGTATTTTCCTGCAATAACGTAGCTGACAAACGTGAGTAAAGATCCTACTCACCCTCAAAGGACATAGGAAGCCTTGACATGTAATTGGGAAGCTGGTGTTAGTGGAAGTGTTGAGAAAGCTGTTTTGGAGTGGTCAGTATTTGGAGTTTAGAGATACCTTGGCCAAGTATCAGCATAGATGCCAGCTCAGGGCTCATCATCCCTATGGAGAGGCATGTTTTGGTGGTGCTTTGTGCCAGTGGGAGAACTGGGCTGTACTGCACAGAGCTGTAGAGATGCCTATCAAGAGAACATTCCATGTCTGGCCTAGATAGAAAAGATATGCTGGGAAGGGAGAGTACCAAATAAATGGGGTGAAAAGAGACCAGAGAGCAGTTGTGCTCAGCTCTGCTCAGGTCTGTGCCCACAATCATTCAGCCTCTTTGCTATCAAATCCTGCTTTTGCCTTTTTAGGCTTCTCGAGCAAGGACAGGAGGAAGGGGATTTTTCTAATAAGTGCCTCCGACCCCCTGATCACAAACTGTGCTGGACTGAAAAGTGCAGCATGTGAGGATCAGCCAATCTCCAACAAGTGGCAGATCACTTCTGCTGCAGGAAGTTGTGACAGATATCAGAGCATGCTTCTGCTGCCATCACCAGTTCCATTCACAGTGTGCTCAGAAACAGGAGTGGCTTATCTTTATACAGATCACAGGGCACTGGGTCACTGTCTTGCAACTGACAGCAGACAGGTCTTGGGACTCAGGAAGGTGGACAGAGAGCACGCCCCTCTTTCTCACCTTGCTGCTGCTATTGCCCTTTATTTTTCTGTTTTTGTGATATGAAATTAGTTTTAAAGCCTGCAAGCTGTTCCTTGTGGTGTCCCAGGAGGTGCAGATAAAGGAAAGAGAGCAGGTGTTCAGCATGAGTCAGAGCCATGTCAAACATTCTGTGGTCCATAGCTGGCTGCCTTTTCCCACTGATAGTTGCTCCCAGTATTGCTGCCTGGAGGGCAGGGGCATGCTTGGCTGGATGTCTCCTAGTGAGATCTTTTGCTGCAGTCTCCACAACACCAAGAGCACTCAGGCTCTAGGATGGAGCAAGGGGACATTGGTAAAGATGTTCTCCTACCCAGGAGCTGGTCTAAGAGACACTGAGAACTCACAGCATTTGCTAAATCAGGAATGTCTTTGTTGCTTTGTTACGACTGCTAAATGATTGCTGCTCTTTTAACTTCTGTCAATTTGTCTTTCTGCTTTTCATCCCTAGCCCAAGGAAGCTGGATCCTGGAGATCTTTGCTCAGTGATGTGGCTGTTGGGAGGCAGTCTTCTGCTTCTCTTGCAACAGCAATGCTAGTGCACCCACACAGCTGGAGTGAGGTAGGTGCTCTCCTTCTCCTCCAGGACTCAGCCCCTTCTAGGCCTGGTCCAAAACGAAGGCAGTTATTAGCTCAAGGGACACACAGCAGCTGGAAACATCATCCTTTGTGAGAATGGGCAAACTCTGAGCTTGTGCCCATCTTGGGAAATTGTCAAGACCAGACAGGTAAAGCCCTGAGAAACCTGCTCAGATTGACGGCTAAGGTCCTCAGTCTACATTTTCCTGTGACTCAGGGCAAGTGGTCCCAAGTGGTCCTGCAGCACTGTGCTTGGCAGGCAGACAGCATCTCCAGAGGGATTTATGTAGAGAGACAAGCTCAGTACTAGCTTGTACTGAGGCACCTAAGTTGCCACCCACCCCATTACTTTGTGTCCCTGCTGAGTGGCATCACTGTGGCAGTGCTTCCTGAGCTTGCCAGAAAACTATAGACCCACTTGTGAACCTGTGTCTTTGAGGTGATACGGGAGATTTCCTTTTGAAACATCCTCACTTTCTATAAAGAACCTCCTCCCTACATTTACTCCTCCTCCCCTGCTGGCTTTCTCACTTCTTCAGCTGCCAAAAGTAAAAAAAAAAATAACCCCTCTGATTTTTAAATTGATTAAAGCAAAAATGACTCCTGGTGAATGCTGACAATTTATAATCTGGATTTAAAACAATAACAATTAAGAAAAGTTTCAAGCTGAAAGTATTACTTTTTGATTAACAAATACTCTTTCCACATTTCCTGCCTGAAAATACGTACCAAATTCAGTCTCTGGCCATAAATATCACAGTCCCCATGCTTTTCTTTCCGACAACTGACTGTTTGTCTGGCTGCATCAGCAAGCACATAACTGCAGTTCTGGCAACAGAGACTCTTCCCTGCCCTCTCCCGTCTCTAATTATTTAGCAGCTAAGGTGCTCTTTAGCTGAAGCCATTCTTCCTCTCTCTCCGTCTCTGCTTTTCCCTCCAGGAGCTCTCGGTCTGCACAGGAGTGAATCCTGAGCTCCTTGGCTCAGCTTAGCAGTGCTGGTGGCTATGGAGTGACCGGTACAGGTGGTGTTCCAGGTGCACAGCAGGAGGCTGGAGCTGGCTGCCCAAGCCCCGATGCTCCCTGTCCTCGTGCTCTTTGCAGCTCGTGTGCCTCACCTCTGCCATGAATGATGCATCGACAATGGATTATGAACTGCTGTCCCCGTCCTTGGTTGAGCACCCGGCCAGCACTGCGGGCATGGATGCCGAGCAGAAAACCGTCTTTGCCTTTGTCATCTTCCTCCTCGTCTTCTTGGTGATGCTGATGGTGCGCTGCTTTCGCATCCTGCTGGACCCCTACAGCCGCATGCCTGCCTCCTCCTGGACTGACCACAAGGAGGGGTTGGAGAGGGGCCAGTTTGACTACGCCTTGGTGTAGAGGGCAGGGATGGGGCGAGCCTGGGTGCTCCGAGTGCCTCCCACCCCAGCTGGCCCCGGCCCCGGCCCCCCCTTCCTCTGTGGTGTTGCCCCGGGCCAGCAGGGATGCCGTGGGCAGGGAGGCGAGGTGGGGCTCTTGTCTGGGGTGGGTTTTCTAGGGGTTTCTCTCTTTTCTAAGCACTTTTCAGTTCTCTTCGCAGCCTGCAGCACTCTCGGCAAGACGCATCAGAGGGGTGACGTGACTCCCCACGGGTCTCGCTGCCCACCAGGGCAGTGCTGCGTGCCGCAGAGAGGGGCAGGAGGCAGCGGGGCAGGGCATGGCAGGTCCTGCCCTCGGCCACGGCCCCCACGGCTCCTGGTCTGGGCTGCTCTGCCCTGCACCAGGCCGGGCGTTGGACCCCCACCTCCTCCTGCCTCCCACGTCACCTCTGTCCATGTCCTGTGGGGAGTGCTGACCGTGGCCCAGTGTGTGTGTGTGTACGTGTGTGTTTCCCTGTAGCTGAGCTTTGTCTGTGAGGGGGTTTATAGGCACCTGACCCAAGTGTTGGCTTTGTTCCTCTCTGTGTGGCAGCCTCAAAGTGCTCCCCCGCAAGTAAGGGGGAGATGGAAACCCCATGTGCAGCGCCCTTCTGCCCTCCAGCCCTGCAGCCCACTCTGCGCTTTCCACCATCATGACCGCTCCCTGCCAAACTGGTGGAAATGGTCTGAGCAAGGTGCAGTCATGCAGCCACTTGCAAACCTGCCTGGGACCCCCGCGGGGAGCCCTGCAGGGATCTAAAATCCCCACGCAGCACCTGGGAGGTGGCTCTCATCCAGCCCAGGCCTGGCAGTACCCAGCAGTGCCTCGCTCTGCACATTGCTGCTCCAGCAGGACCTGGGCAGCCTGGGTGTGCCCCTGCATCTGCCTAGCAGAAGGGCTGTGTAAGCGAGGGGAACTATGGCTGTCCCCATAGCGGGGGAACCTGACTGTGGGAACCGTGCCTCTTAAGTAGGGGTGCTGCAGCTGGCCACAGGGCTAGCTAGCAAAAGCTGTGGTGGGGTATGGCTGTGGGCTGGCAAGTTGTGTGCAATGGGATCTGAACCCGTGGGGAAGAACTTCCTCCCGCTCCACGGAAATAAAGCTGCACTGTGCTAACCCCACACAGCTTTTCCTCTGCTCTGTGATGCGTCCCATCGGACACTGGGGTGTGGGTGCATGTCAGTCATTGCTGGGAATCATATGAGCACTGGCACAGGGGCTGACTGCTGGGTGATGCAAAGAAGCAAAGGCTCAAGGGCTGCTTAGGGCACTACATAACACCCTGCACCGATAGGAAAGTCCTTCAGAGTCTTCTCTCTAGGAGGCGACCAGACAAAGGTACCAGGAGTATGGATCACATAGATAGCAAAGAAACAGGATACTGGTACTTAGCTCCTGTGAGCCTGCTTCTGCACCTTCCTTGACACTACTGGATGCATGGCCAAGAACCTACATCACAGAATGTACTGCAAAAAGCATTCACTGCACAGTCCAGACAGTCCCTGTGTTGTGTGACCTGCTCAGCACAATCACTATTCAGTAAAACTGCCACAAAGCAGCAAAAGTGGGGCTGCTCCACAAAGGTGCATGAGCTGGGAAACGAGTGAGCAGCCCCACAGCACCGGGTGAGGGGAGCAGGATGGGACTGGTGGCAGTTGGATGTTGCACTGACAGTCTCAAAGAAGGTGAGGTGCAAAAAACATCCAAAGAATCAAGTCAGGAGGAACAGAAGGACACAAAGACAAGACTAGAGATAAAGCTACAGCACTGTGGTTCAAGGTACAGGCAGCAGATGGGGCTGGAGACAGGGCAGAAGAGAGGTGTACCTTTGAATATACCTCAGGTAGAGAACGAAAGCCCAGTGCATCCAGCACTCAGAACATTCTCTCAACAGCCCAACAACTCATTGCACAGCACAATCCAAATAGTGCCCAGCAGAACTGCCATGCACAGTGCCCTCTTGCTGCAGAGCACACAAGCTCAGGGACGATTCCACTCCCTTAGGCTCGTTTTCTGGAGTGAATTGTTTTCCCATTCAATCCTTAAGCCATCTTGCACCATGCAAACCATGAGATATGATACAGCATTTCTAACTGCTGTGGTTTAACCCAGCAGCAGCTTGGCATCACATGGCCACTCATTTGTTCCCCTCCCCCCCCATGGGATGAGGGAGAGAACTGAAAACAAAATAGAACCTGTGGGTTGAGTTAGAAACCATATATATATATATATATATGTTCACAATGCAATCACTTGCTACTTACCGACTGATGCCCGGCACCCACCCAAGCAGCAGCTGCCCCCCCGGCCAGCTCCCCACAGCTTTGTGCCCTTCTGGATGAGGTCACTTGGGATGGAATCTCCCCATGCCCACTGTCCTGGTTCTGCTGTGCCCCCTGAGCAGCTCCCAGCAGGAGGGAGATCTTCATGCAGGCATCAGCCCACCCTTGTGTCCATGACCCGATGGCTGCATACGGGGCCTGCAGTTCTGCTTGGGCTGGTGGTATGCATGGAACTGAGCAAGTGACATCCATGGAAAAAGTGGCACATGGTGGCCATGGGAGCAATGAGCCTTGCAGCACAGTGTGATCCCCAGGTCACTGCTAACCCTGCAGGACAGCAATGCTGAGGGGACCAAGGCTGGTGTACATGGAGGTGGCTGAGCTGCCTGTGCAGGTTGGGTGGCTATGATGCGAAAACCTGAAGTGGCTGTTGAAGCAGATTTGAGAAAATGGACAAAAAACTCTGATGACTGTCCTGCAAAGAGTGAAGAAGGATGTAGAACATCATGAGTGGGACACTTTTCAGATGGTCACCAACTGCTACTGGAAACATCACCGTAATGTTATTTAACTAATACGCGCCACTCTCTGCCTTAATTCGATAATTACCATGGATGTTAGATTTTGGAATATGGGGGCACACTAAGCTCATCTGCCATATGCACAAGATATATCTGCATTTGATGTGACTGATATTTCTTACAAGACACTCCTCATTCCTTCTGAATATTATGTAGCTTGAGTGACTACAATCACAGGGTAGAATATGTGGGATAATTGCTTAAGGTGTAGCGTTGTTCACTGGAAATTAAGGTACTGGTCGTTCAGAGGTGTACAGGAGCAGAGTGCAGCCTCTATGCCACTAAATTGCACAGAAGGTAGAGTGGAGTGGAGCTCCACAGCCAAGTTGTGACCCACAGTAGTTCCCTAAGCAGCCCAAGGCGTCAATGACATCAGGAGAACTGATGTACTGACTTCAAGAACAGTGCTAGGATGGGGACTTTGTGGTGCTGAGCTACTTCCCCAAGTCTGTCATCTTTTTGACAAAAACCTGTCCTTGGGTGAACTTTGCTCATTATACACTTATTATAGTAACAAAACACACCTCTGTCCCAAAGCATGCCTGCCTCCAAGGTGTGACCACCCCTCTGACACTCACTGAGCATGAGCCCTGGAGGTGTTTATGGACAGGTTGGATGGGAGCTCTGGTCATCCTGAAAGGAACGTTGGAAAGCAGTCCATGGCAGGGGTGTTGGATCTCAGTGGTCTTTTAGATTCCTTCCAACCCAAAACATTCTATGATTCTATGATAAAAGTGGGTCAAGAAGGAGGGAAGCTTAAGGAAGATCCCACTGCAGACAGGTCAGACAGGGGCCATCTCTCACCGTTGGGATCTGTCAATGGGCTGAGCCTCTCCTCCCCCCATAGGGACTCACTTTGGGTCAGATTTGCACACTTGGCTATGTTGAGTGCTTCCCTAGGAAACTTATTAATCTCTATGGAGTTGTTTCATACCTTAGGATGCTGGTGGTCAGGCTGTATTACACTTAGTTCTTTGCACATGCTTTGTATTATTCTTGGTTAATCTCACACACTTTGCAGACAGTCAGTTCTTCACTGGCAATCCAAAAGAACCTGTCATCCATTGCTTGTAAACTGCACTGTTCACTAATCCAGCCATATGAGTTTTGATTGGACATGGCCAAAATTCCTTCAGTGCTCTGGCTGTGTGTGCACACTGATGCCCCACGTTCCCCTTCACACCAGCACAGCACTTATTGCTGCTTATCCAACACAAGTTTCCTTTTGGTTTCGTTTCCTGACCAGTCATTATGTCTTTATGTTGGCTGCTTCCATCACCATCAGCTTCAGTCAGAGCACAGGAGAGGCTCTGCTCTGCCCCACACTCACCCCACTCCTAGAGCCATGGTGGTTCCTGGCAGCACTGCAGGTCTTCTGAAGCTGCAATGCTTCTTCTTTCATGGTTCACCAAAAGGCTCGGGGCTGCAGTGTGAGGCTGTGCAAAGAACCAGGGGACAGAGGCTGGAGGGGACTGGGGTGAAGACCTCAGTGGAGCTCCATGGGATGGGCTGGAGGCATCTCAGGGCCTGGGGCTGGAGGAGAACCTGCTGCATGGATCCTACCCACAAGAAGGGCCCTTCTGTCCTGTTCCCAAAGCTCACCTATGCTGCAAGGGTCCTCTTCCCTGCTCTGCAGCCTGCTGGCGTTGTGCTGTTGCCCAGGCTTTTGGTACAGCTGCAGCAGGCAGGAGGGGGCCCTGCTGGGGGCCAAGGGCTCCAAGGACATGGCTGTTCCCATGGGGGCAGCAGGGGGCTGAGTGCTGAGCACTCCCAGCCATGCTCCTCTCCTTGTAGCCTCACAGAATGTTGGCATGATCACTGCCGTGGATGAGGCCATATGCAGGGGGTGTTCCACAGCCCCTCCTGGTGGACTGTAGGGGTTGGGTGGCCTTGTCCTCATCCTCTGCAGCTGCTCCACAGCCCAGCATTTACAGCACAAAGAGGCTCTGCTACCCAGCACTGGTTGGTGTAGCAGCCCATCTCAACCCCCTCACGTTCATCAGTAATGTTTTTTCTTCACTTGTGTGTTGGTTTGGAGGTTGGAACACACACAGTGCTACGTAGTGGGATTGCAATTCCAACTAGAACTGAATGTTTGAAGTTTCATAAATAAAACACACAATCATCTTGAAGGCTGTCAAATTACTCATTTACGACTTGAACAGCAATGTCTGCGCTGCCCCCCTTCACGTGGGCAGAGCTTTAATGCAGACCTGCTGAAGCTTGCTGATCCAATAACCAACTGAAGCCTTGTAAGCATTCAGCCATAACAACAGTCACCTCTTCTGTCTTCAATCATCAGCTCTCCTTTTTCAGGCCTCTAGCAGCAACCCAGCTGTACAATCTGTCCACCTGCTTCTGGCTAGAGGTCAAATGTGTCAGTTTAGTGATTCAAATCTTCATCCCAAGCAGCAGATAAGACACCTCATTCTGAGGGCCTGTGACAAACATGTTTCATTGATAAGAGTAAGAGAGATGTAAATCATTGGTGGAAGAACTTTTTTTTTTTCTGGTTATGCCTTGATCTGGGCAAATGTGTTTTCAAAGCAAGGAAAAACACAGTGTGGGAAGAAGCTGTCCTCTTCAGTCTGATGGGCAATGATGCTGGTATCATTTCTTTTAAATATGTGCTTTCAGCAAAGAGATGCTGTGACAAAGTTCATCCAAACTCCAGACTACTGAATTCTCCAGACCTGCAGAAATTTGCACTGTCTCTTGTGATAAATGGATTGCCATTTGTTCTGATGGGAGATCCTGAAAGTGTCAGCCACAGTGGAGCACTGATTGAGATTGCTGTTCATACTACAACCTTTGGACTGGTACCTTTTCCAAGTAATTCTGCCCACTGAGCAGACAAATATTTGAGTGAGCAAGTTACTTGGCTGATCTCAGTGTGGAAACCAGTGTGTTCCAGAGGATGGAGCCACAGGCTGTCAAGAGGGAAGTATCTGCTACTTCTTCTGGCCACTAAGACTTAAGGAAATATCTGGTGCACACCAGGGACATGGAGTCATTCCAAGAGGAATCCAGTTCAGGATGTCTAGAGAGTACACATACAAGTCCTGACAATACTAAAAGTTTTAAGAGTAGAATTTGAAAACATATAAGTGACTCACTCTTTGTTTGCATGTCCTCTGCTCTGAGATGTCCTCATTCCCCATTGTAGAATCATAGACGGTTTACGATGGAGGGGAACTCAGGTCATCTAGTTCCAACCCAGATGCCATGGGCAGGGTTCCGAGCCACCAGATCAGGCTGCCCGGGATCACATCCAACCTGGCCTTGGATGCATTCAGAGATGGGGCATTCGTGATTTCTCTGTGCAACCTTTTCCAGCACCTCTGCACCTTTTGAGTAAAAAATTTCTTCCTAACGTCTAACCTAAATCCCCGCTCTTTTAGTTTAAAGCCATCCCCCCTTGTCCTGTCACTATCAGATCATGTAAAAAGTCAATCTGCCTCATGCTTGGCAGCTGCATTCAAGTGCTGGAAGGCTGCAATGAGGTCTCCCCAGAGCCTTCTCTTTTCCAAGCTGAACAAGACCAACTCCTCAACCTGCCTTCTTAGGTGAGGTGCCCCAGCTTTTGGATCGTCTCTGTGGCCCTCCTCTGGACCCCCTCCAACCATTCCACATCCCTCCTGTACTGGAGATCCCAGGCTTGGGTGCAGTACTCCAGATAGGGCCTCACAAAAGCACTGTAGAGAGGAACAATCACCGCCCTGCCCTGCTGGACACCTTTCTCAGGCCTTTCACGCACTGCTGGCTCATCTCCAACTTTTCAACTATTCGGATCCCCAAGTCCTTCTCCAAGGGTTAATTTCAATGAGTTCTTCTCCAAGTTGGCACACATCTGGGATTGCATCAAGCCCAGTGCAACACCTTGCATTTGACCTCATTAAATCTCATTAGGTTCTTGTGTGCCCACTATTCAAGCTTGTGCATGTCCCTTGGATGGCACCCCTTCTTTCTACAGTTTCAACTGCACCACTCAGCTTGGTGTCATCAGCAAACTTGATGAGAGTGCACTCAGTCCCACTGTCTATGATAAAAATGTTGAAGAGCACCAGTTCCAAGTTGGACTCTTGGGGGGACACTACTTGTCAACTCCACCTGGACACAGAGCCAATGACAACAAAATTTTGGCTATGACCTTCCAACCAATTCTTTATCCATGTAATAATCCACTCTTCAAATCTATATCTCTCCAATTTAGGTGATATGGGACCAAGTCAGAGGTACATCATATATATACTTATATATATATACCTGGCACAAGTCCAGGTAGATGGCATCAGTTGCCCTTCCATTGTCCAAAGGTGCCATCAATCCATCATAGAAGACCATGATAAAGAACCAGTGAGCAGCTGTTGCAGTGAAGGACTAACTAATATATTCCTTTGTCACTTCCTTCTTGGCACTCTTTTCTGTCTACTGTGGCAGAAAATATAGTGTCTCAAGCAAGATCCTGGGAAAGAATGCACTGGTATGGGAAGTGTTTCTGACTGGCTTTGAAAGAAACTGAAGAATCCTTGGTTTTGAATGAAGAAATTCCACATGTGACCACAGACAAACTCCTCTGCATGACTTATGCTTGTAGCTTAAGAGGTGTAGCTACAATTTTTGCTGGTAATGCACCAGAGTTCATTGAGTTTATCTTGAGTCTCAAGCTTATAGGTGTTTATAGAGTTTCAGACTGAGGAAGACTCATCCTACCACTTCTGGCAGAGTTAGAGGGGTATGAACAGAAGAGGAGCACTTTCCCATCTCTGCTTTTTGCATTAGGATTTAGCCCCAAACTAGGAAGCTGGAGACATGCAAGCATTCATGCTCAGTAGCCATTCTGGCACATAGTAGCAGAAATTTTCAGGTTTCCATTCAGTGTTTTTCAAGGAGGGAAGCTTTCTCTAGTCCCTGTGTGGACCTTTCACATTTTATTGGGCTTTGGGAACTTCACTGCTTTCCAGTAGACCTTGAAGCATATTTCTTGCTTCAATATGATGGTGCCCATGAATGGAAATAACAGGGATTTCATAAATGGCTCTTATAATACTACTGTTTATTTCTCTTTCTCTAGTAAGACCAAATGGCCATCCTTGAACTGTAGGAAAGGCAAGAATTTGAGACTGGTGTTTTTTTTAAAGCAGGTAATATTTTCATCAACAAATCTTCACATTTTAGGTGCTATTTATGTTCTGTTGCACAGTGGTTCCTTTTGTAAACTTTTTGTATTACCAACCATTTTACCATTGCAATATACAGTTTAGGATGGCTCTAACACAGATGGTTGGTGGTAATCAGGTGAGGTTCTAATACTGCTACCCAGAGAAGCTGTGGATGCCGCATCCCTGGAGGTGCCCAAGGTTGGATGGGGTCCTGGACAGCCTGATCTGGTGGGTGGCAACCTTGCCTATGGCAGAGATGTTGGAACTAGATGATTTTTAAGGTCCCTTCCAATTTAAACCATTTTATGATTCTATTATATCTAGAAAATAAGGCAGGAAGAGGTAATTTATCCAGTACATAGCAGTTTTCTAATTAACCATATAAAGCCTGGATTTCTGCTTCATTCTCTCTCTATTCTTACACTGAAATTCAGTGTTCTCATTTTTACTTTTGGTAGTCTCACAAGCCTGTGGAGATTGGCTGCTGTTTTGACTGTTGTTCCCAAATTGGAGGGCAAAACCAGAAGTCCTTGCCTGGCTTTCAACAATTCTGGTATGCTTTGATTCATTAACTTTCTCAGTGCCAAAAGATATAGTTTTTGTCTGTTGTGTTTTCAGGACAGAATGTACTGCCTACCTGAAAGATTGCATGTGGGTTTTCCATTAGCTCACACATTGGCCTCTGGGAGGAATGAGCCATGAGGATTACTGGTATAAGTGGATTTGCAAAAACTGCATTTAAAAAAGTGCTTGCCAAGCTTCTGGTTTTAAGCTTCTCAATTCCCTGCTCATCCAGGCTGATTTGGTTTTATACTGACATACAGTAAAAGGTTACATTTTCTTAGATGACCATGGAGACTGCAGTATTTCTACCAAACCTCCAAGAACTATGATGTGTGCTCCCTCCATGATTCTTCGGATCTGCTCTTCCTGTCCTTGCATGAAAACATTGAAGTTGCTAAGTCTAATGGCAGTGGCTTCTCATCTGTTCAGCATGCAGCTGGCTAATCCTGCCCCACAGGGCTGGGTGTTGCCTCTTTCATAGAAATCATAATAAGAAGAAATGTCCAACAGTAAGTAATCAGCCAGCAAAACCATGGGAAATGGCTTACATGGTACAAAACTTACTGAAAATCTTCCTTCTGTAGTACTTTTATTTGGCACTTGTTTTGGCATTCAGAGACATTAGTGGGTATGATTAACCTCATGTGTTTTCTGTCAAGGCAGAAGTTACTGCACACACTGTATTTTCCAACAGGAATTATAAAGACAGAACTCAAGCTGGCTGCACACTTGAGGATGCACAACACAGAAAAGGACTGGGAGCACCTGACTGACCCATGTACCCAATTGTCTTCATTCTGATACGCCTGCACACACATTTAACACTGTAGTTTCAAATGTCCAAACGAAATGTAGTGAAATCATTGTATTATTCTGCTTCTTTTCATCACGTTACATCATGGCTGTGGCAGTCTTTGAAGATGCAACATCTGAACTCACTGCCCTACTTGTCCAAGAGTGGTTTTGGTTTCATCATGCAGTTGCATGCATTCGTGTGCACTCATAGACGTGCCATTATTTGTTCAAGTGATAGGAGTCCATCCTATAGGATGGAGAAGAGACTTTCTGGTAAGACTGGAGTTCTGCATGCCTTGTGCTTGATCTGGACGTTGTTGGCTATACTCATTCTTGCTTTTTGCCACTCTCAAGTCACTGCAGAAGATTATCCAGAAACAGGAGTGCAACTCAGCAATCTTCCTGCCACAGCATATTCACAAAGACTTGGCACAGCTGACAAAAACTTAGGGAAAGAGTGTGGGTTGGACTATCAACATCTACCGACGTCCTAGGCAGCCTCCTCAAGGATCCCCATCAGCACCCAGGACAGTGTAAGGAAACTGCAGCCATATCACACCTGCAAACGTTTTAAAGGCAGCAGTTATTTAGCTTCCTGATGAGGAAGATGCATCAATTTGGGACTTGCTTGGCTGTTTACTTGCGTTTTGTAAAAGGAATTGCTGAATAAATACCCTCACGATGAACTGACAGAGCTTTCAGTTTGCAAACAGAGGTGCTACTCAAAGCACAGTGTTGTGTGTAATTTATATGCTACCCATTAAATGCTACCAAGAAGATACTTGATAAGAGGGGATTGGCAGAGTATGGCTTGCAGTAGAATTTGGGGTTCAAGTTGATATGAGTCATTGCTGTACAGTGTTTTATGTGTAACAGGCACATTTTTGGTGTGTGACAGCACAGGTCATTACTCAGGTTCTGTTCTTTGTTCTGTCATTGCTCATGATCTGACCTTGTTTGTTTAACCTTTCTGGGATTATGGCTTATAAATGTCTGCATCATTCATGTAAAAGCCTGAGATTACTGTGTGCTGTTTTGGATGGTGCTCTCTGGAATGGCTGAGATACTCATTTTGCTTCTAAGACCTCTGTAATTTCTCTTGGCTCATCATGCAAACTTACAAGGATGTCCTATCTAGATGCTAAGAGAATCAAAGCTTTTTTGTAATTGAAACTCTGTGAACTTAACTCTTAAATATTTCTCTTGCAGGGCCAGTTCACTTTGATGGGATGCTTTCAACCAAGGAGATAAGAAGCAAATGGGAAGAAATTGTTGCAAGCACATTTATTATTCCTGACTTGAAGGTGATAAATTTGTTGTAAAAAAAAGAAAATAAATGCAGTAGCTGAGCAATTCAAAAGCCACTTTTTTGGAAATCTGACCTGCTGTGATACCTGTGCTGCCCTTCTCACTTGGCTATTCCTGAATCCGAGCTGCTTATGGCACAACTGTAGGTAAACATAAATTCATTGCCATCTGATCACTTCCATCTCTAGGCTCAACGATTCTGTGATTCTTTTATGAAAAACATGGAAGCTGTGTATAAAGTCATCCAACTTTATTCTATGTGTGGAAATAAGAATTTGAAGGTTGAGTTGTGCTGCGATAACTTTGTACAGATGGGAAAATAGGAATATCTGAGTTCAAAGTTTTTGTCCCAGTGAGCAGAGGAGAGCCCAAATTATCTGTTTGGTTTTTTTTTCCCTCCATAATTGTTATCTAATTAACGGAGGATCTGAGAGCTGAGTGAGCTGCAGAATGAGGAACAACTTTATGGCATAAACAGCAGTCTGGCAGAATGTAGTTCTGACACACCTTTCTCTAAGAGTCCTTCTGCTTTGAGGTATTCCAGTTTCAGCTGGCCATTCCATTAGGATCCTTTCATGCAGATAACAGAGCTGATCTCAGCCCAGAGATCACCAATCTCCTTGGCACTTTCTTGCCCACTCAAGACTGGAACCCTTCTTGCAGGAGCTCTGTGAAGTGACCATCCTAAAGCTGAGACACATCAGATCCATGAATGAATTCAGACCCACATGGAGGCAATGGATTTATGCAGCCCCAGTAACCCACATGTAGACATGACTTCCCCTTCTCTGCCTCTGAAAATGCCTGTGATGGAAACAGTTCTGTTAACACATTACTGCTCTGCTGACCATACAACACAAGCATCACTGTTAAGAATACACAGCTAGCTGGCAGACACCCTGCATGCCTCTGGCATCTATGACTCCTCTGCATCCTATGCGGGCTGTTTTGGGAACACTGCTGAAATAGTTGCTACTCTTGAGTGCTAAACACAAGCAGCCACTCTGATGACCATGCTTAGCTTTCTACACACACAGCTTGGTCCTAACAACCTGACTCTGGGTTCCTTAGCCCATGAAATCCTCCATGGCATTTGTAGGTTGCTGTACACTGGGTATTAATACTACTCTTACTCTTTGATTTCCAGCCTGAAGGAATTATTCTTTCCTCTCCTTGATGCAAAAACACCCCAAGTTGGCTACAGAGCTGCAGGATGCATTCCTGGATGAAGCTCTCCTTTCTCATGCTGTTGCTACCCAGAAAGCAGCTGCTGTCTTCAGGAGAGCACAGAGAGCCAGGACGGCTGGCAGCACAGCCTGCCCATGACCAGCACTGTGACCTTCCTCCTCGTGCACGGGCACTGCTTAGTGCCTCAGACATGCAGTGCCACTGAGGTCCTGGATGTACAGGGACTGGCATTTCTTCCAGATTCTCGCTACAACTGATGATTTTGTGTGGACCTCTGAGCGTGGTTTTATCTTAATCTAACTGAGGGTCAGAGGAAATCACAGCCCATGTGATTGTTGCATCACTACAGATGTTAGCAGCAATGGATTAGCTGCAGGTTAAGACCACCCACCTCTAGTGAAATTGCCCGAATTTTGCCTACTGAACTTGGGTTGCAGATACTGTGCTACTTGAGAGCAAATTAATTTAATTATGTTCATGTCACATACACATTTTATTTCCACCGCTGTACGATTCATTATTGGAATGCAAACATGTGAATACTGATTTACTGCAAAGTTGCACAACTTTGGGTGCCAGGTGGTCTCCTGCAAAGCCAGCACACCCCAGGACTTTTTGTTATGCTTTCTTATACATATTTTTATCACATGCCCACTGCCCTGATACAGCCCTCTGCCTACAATGGATGAATTAAAGATAGGGCTCATCTCCCTACCTGCAGGCTATGTTAGTCATGCTAATTAACTACATGTTTTTTTTCAAGATGCTCCTGTCTTCAAATACAATTTGTATTGTGATTAAGAATTCCTCTACTTAATTAATTAAGCAGTTTCAAGAATGCTCACCCTGACCTAAATAGAAGTACGTATTTACTGTATCTAAGGATGCACATACAAAGACTTGTACAGACTTCAGTTCATACTTGACTGACAGCATTATGATTCTATGATTACATTGACATAACCACATTCCTATCCTTTGGCAGTTAAAGCTGGATAAAGTGGAGCCTGTTTTGTATGAGATGAGCATTCAATTTTTTATCAATATGAATATGATAGAGACTGAAATGTCGTCTAAGCAAAGGCAGCACAATGAGAGAACTGTGATGAAGAGCCTCCAAGAGGAAGGCTGCTGGAAGGGGTGGTCATAGGGTAACTTAGTGCAGGGCAATCTAAGGGGAAACTTGTGGATATTTAAATATCTGAAAGGCTGAGGTACACACGTGTGGCCATGGATTCTCCTTTACGGCCTCTTTGTGGTGAGCAGGACAAATGTTTGGGGTTCTAGCTGTTGCAAGGGAGACTTGGGTCAGTGCGAGGTGATAGTAAGGACAGAGAAGCACAGCAGCAATTTCTCCATCACCATCAAGAGCAAGTCTCACTTGGCCAGGAATGCCAGGAGTAAGGCTGTCCTGCTAAGAGGTAGGGAATGTTGTACCACACAGCACAAGAAGTGCCATGCTCAATGCTGCCAACCATCCAGCAACACAGTGGGACCTCCAGCCATCTGATAACACAGCCAATGATGAGTGACAAAACCCAAAGGTTCCCATTTCTCAGTACCACCTGGTAACTTCTGGATGAGAAGATTGTGTGCTTCTGCCTCAAGGTGAAGAAGAACTGACTGGCATGGATGGAAAGAGAACACAGTGAATCCCTAAACGTCTCAGGCTGTAACAGCTTTAGTGATGGGGATGCCTGTAGGAACACACCTTGCTGTTCAGTGGGAATACAGGGACTTGCTCCTGGTGCATTGTGGAGCAGAGGCACCTTGCTGACCTCCTGCAGATGCTCCAGTGCTATCTCCTGCAGACCGTGGGTGGCTCTGTGCTGCTATCTGCAAAGCTGGAGTTGGGACCTGCCTGTCTCATGTCTGGCTTTTGCTTTTGGTGGAAGGCAATGTGGCCCAGACACATCCTGCCAGGTTTCTCTTCTGAACTTCATTCTAAGATTGCTTAGCATTGCTCCCCTGATGATTCCTTGCCCTGTTCTCTGGAGCTATGCAGGATGACATGGGCAGGGACATGAGCTGAATGCTGGGATGGGCTGCAGGCTGGGAGCTGGCACTGCTTACGTCAAGGTTTCCAAACAGAATCAGGTCAAGCAGACTAATGGAGGGTCCCAGTTTCTCTACAAAGATCTCCAAACTGTGGCATGAACTGCAGCAATCACATCATCAGAGCTTCAGTGAAAGTGCTGAGCACTGTGTGCTGGGCAGCGTGAGGGCTCTGACATGTGGACACAGAGCTGCAGGGGTGAGGCAGCCTGGTCTGCACAGCTGACCTGGGTAGAAGGCGGTCAGCCATCAGCAAAACAATGACAAAAAAGAAAAGTATCAGGGCTTGGTTGGCAATGAACCTAAAATGCTTCTGAAGCAGCAGGACCCCTCCCACATGCATTCCAGATCTGCAGTGCAGCCAGAATGCATGCAGTTCTTCTAGGCATGGTAATGCAGCCTCCTTCCGTGGACAATTCCCCAGGGACAGCCAGAGCGGGCTGTGTGCTGGTAGTGATCCTAGTGGGTGTGAGCTGAGCCCAGGCTGAGCTCTTCCTGCGTCTGCGTCTGCACTGAGAGCTGCTCACCTAACAGTGCTAAGTGAAGGTACAGCTCTCAGCTCTCATTAGAAATCCAGTTTTACCAACAGCTACTTTTATCCTGTAGCAGTATCTGTATGCTCGCGCAGTCACAGTCCTGCATTTTTAGAAGGCCAAACAAGACTCTGAATTTATGTATACTGTGATCTGTGTGTTAGGATATATCGAAGTTAGGATGCTGTCCTGAATGTTTCTGCTCTGACCTTGAGAATCTCACAGATCTCTGCAGCCTCCAGCCCTCCACTCTGCCTCCAGCCTCCTGTACGCTGCCTCCTCCACCAGCCATCCCTGTGCCCCCACCCACGTCCCAGCTGTCAGGTTGGCACCGTCCCCAAAGAGCACCAAGGAGGAACCAGCAGCCAGCACTGCCAATGGGTCCTGCCAATGGACACTGCTAAAATGCACTGCCAATGGGCGCTGCCAATGCCAACAGGCACTGCCCACAGGTGTTGCCAATGGACTCTGTCAACACCAACAGACACTGCCAATGGGCGCTGCCAATGGGTGCTGCCAATGGGTGCTGCCAATGGGCACTGCCAATGGGTGCTGCCAATGGGTGCTGCTAATGGGTGCTGCCAATGGGTGCTGCCAATGGGTGCTGCTAATGGGTGCTGCCAGTGCCAACAGGCACTGCAGATGGGTGCTGCTAATGGGTACTGCGCACAGGTGCTACCAATGGGCACTGCCAACATGCACTGCCAGTGGGCGCTGCCTACAGGCACTGCCAATGGCTGCTGCCAACACCAACAGGCAATAGGTGCTGTCAGTGGGTGCTGCCAGCATCCACACAAGCTGTCGATGGGCACTGCCAACATGTGCTGCCGAGGGGCACTGGCTATGGGAACTCCCAACAGGTGCTGGCAACAGGCACTGCCAATAGATGCTGCTAAAGGGCACTACCTATAGGCACTGCAGATGGGTGCTGCCAGCGGTTGCTGCCAACACCAACAGGCACTGCCAATGTGTGCTACCAATGGGCACTGCCAATGGGTGCTGCCAATGGGCACTGACAATGGGTGCTGCCAATGCCAACAGGTCCTGCCAATGGGCACCGTCAGCATCTGCCCCGTGCCCAGGTGGGAGGAAGGCACAGAACCATTTAACCCAAAATAATTTTATTGTTGCTGTTGTTTCCGATACAAAAAAGGAATCCCACAAAGAGCCATCTCTCTCTGTGGGACAAGGGCACAGGGTTCAGTTTCAATGCTTCCAAAAACATCCAGCAAGAAATGGCAATACAAAAAACACCACACCAGAGAGGAATTAAGGAAACCTTGAGCTTCTTCATGTGATAGCTTTGGCTCAACACACACACACAAACCCATCTCTGCTCATTTATTATTATTAATAGTTTTGTTGTTGTTGTTGTTTTTAAAAAAAGCACCTGTTGGGAAAACCAAACCAAACCAAAATAATAATAATAATAATAATAATAATAATAATAATAAAACAAACATCAGGCCACCCATCCTGTCACAAGCTCTGGAACTCTTGCAAAACCAGAGTCTGGAGCTGCATTATACAAAAAGTTTTCAAGTTTGACGTTAGCCCAAATACAGTATATGTACACTTCCCCACTCCATGCAGTGGAAGCGTACCAGGAGAAAACAACCACCCCACCCCCAAATACCAAAAAGTTACAGAATATGCACTCCTCACACCACCGAGCAATCAGACTGTGGTGGTTACACATAAATACGGAAGGGTGGATGGATACAGTGCACTAACGCTGACAGTTCCATACCAGCACCAGCTTCTGAAAGCACCTTTGGTTTGTTGTCAGGTAGTTCTGTGTGTCACCAGAGTGAGTTAGCACCTTTCTTGCCTTTGACGATGCGCAGTGTTGATGCAGAAGTGAGAACAGATTCCTACAGAATGAGGCCATGGCACTGCAGAGCTCTGTGTGAAGGACCACCCCGAGGTGGGGGAGAAGCCCACCCAGACAGAGCAGTGCATGTGGCCAGCGAGGAGAGCTCCTTTCACTTTACTTGTACCTTCTAGACTCTTTGGAGAGCATTTCATTTGTCTGCACTAAGAGGGATGCCTCTCAGTTGTCACCAAGATGAAGGCAGTAATGAAGGCAGTGCCCTGCAGCTTCCATTTCCACTCCTGACTGTGGGCAATCAGCCCCCTGGTTCACACCAATGGGCGGCTCAGGGTCAGAGCCCACCCCCCTATCTGCTCCTGCTGGGAGGAGGGTTTTAAAAGATCTTAAACCACTCATCTGTGGTGGCCAGCAAGTCTGCCCCTGCAGTGTGCCATACGTGTGCACCAAGCCACTGCCACTGGCAAGGGAAGGATGAACGCTCTGAACGAGGCTGGTGACATGTTCCCTTCCAGTTTAGTTTTCTTCATTTGCATTAACCAGTGCAATTATTTGCTTTTCCCCAGAGTTCCTATTCACTTCTTTAAGAACACATTAACCCCTGGCTTGCTGGAGCTCTGCAGAACCCCTTCCAGCACCAACCTTTGGAAGAAATGCATTGTTGAGCACACTGCAGTGTAAAAACCCTAGTCCCCTGCAGGAGCTCTGGTCCTTTGGGCTGGCTGCTTCATGACATGAGATTTGCAGCTTGAGCTGCCCCTCACTCACTAGCAAGCTTTTCAGTTTGAAAAGAATTTGCCAGAGCAGCCCAAATGAACCACAGGACATAGAGAGGACAGAGAGACAGAGGAGCCAGCGTAGGTAGGGCTCTTGTGCAGCACCATTATGGCAATGCAGAATTAAAGAAGAAAATAAACTGTTGGGAAAGGCACCGACATCACACCCTTGAAGCAACTCCCAAAGCTGCCGCCAGATCCCCTCCCATTTACTGGGATGTAGGGCGGCGTATGGGCTGTGAGCGTGAAGGACCGGAACCTTCCCACGGTGCTGCCTCTGCCAGCTGAGATCAACAGCACCTTGTTTAAGGGAGACCGAAGGAGCTGAGTGCAGGGAGGACGCCCCTGCTAACACAGCGGGAGCCTTTGGCAAAGCTTGCATGAGCTCTTTTGTGGTGTGGCTTGGTTTTGAGCCAAGCACCCCATGGAATGGAATACCCCTGCATAGCCCAGGTGAGTGCTGAGCCCACGGGGACATTTCCCATCAGTTGTGCAGTGCAGTGGGGGAGGTGGTGGCAGGGGGTGCAGCAAGAGAAGAGGCAGATGTTTCCAGGTGTGGATGGCAAGGCTAAGGACTGTACTGTCGGTTGGGTGGGTGGGTCTCATGGCTGTTAGTAGAGCTGGAGCTGGAGCTTCATCCTCAGTGCTTGGCCCAGCTCCCCTGCTAAGTAGTTGAGGTCATTCTTGGCCTCTAGTTTCTGCAGTTCCCTCTTGCGGTACAGGGGCACGCTCATGATTTCCAGCAGGTAGGTGCCTGGCACTATTTTCTTGCGGCCAAGGTGCAGGAAGCTGAGCCCTTCTTTTTGATGGATGCGGAAGTAGCCATCCTCATTCCCATGGGAGATGAGGTACCGCACGCGGTTCTCCAGGGGCTCCACAGCTGGCAGAAGTTCCAGGATGTGCTCGTTGTGTGCCAGGTCAGAGAGGTTCAGCATCATGGACAGAGGAGTCTCCACATCCATGCTGGCCAAATTCACAGTGTGATCCTAGAAAAGGAGCCAGGCGTGTTACTTACAGATGCCAAGAAAAAGGTGATGACCTGATATGAGAAGACTTGGTTTAGGGGTTTTGCCTCACGTGACATCCTAACACAGCTCTGAGGAATGGGTGCCATGTCTATGGTCCTTCAAGTGTTTCATGGTGCCCTGTTTCCACCCTTGAGATGGAACCAACATGCCCACAGCCCCCATCTTCAGTGAAAAGCACCAAGAAATTCTTGGGCATTTTGCTCAAGACTTGAAGAGCCTCCCAGACCTATTTGTTCTGAGTAGACCTGTGAACTTGGAAAGCCTTTCACAGAGGTCAAAACCTCCTCTTTCAAGGAAGAACCTGTAGGTAGACTGACAGTCTGGAGCCTGATAGCCTTTTACGGCACTGTGGGACCTGTTACCCCAATTGCATTCCTTGCAACATGGAAAACATGGCCAGACTACAGAAGTGTGTGTCACTTAAGTACAGAGTGGATTTGCCTGGATTGAGACAACCCCACAACATGGGCATGCCATATGGGTTCCACTCCAGACAGCCACCCCCAAGAGACTCAGCTCTTATCTTGCTCCACCCCATCTGGGATGGGTTTTTTTTTTTCTTTTTTCTTAATTTCTTACCTTGTGCCTCTCAGTGCCATTGACACTGCGTCGCTGTCGACCTCTCTTAGGATAGCCATTTATCTTGCACTCATAGCAGGTTTCAGGAGAGAGCAGATTGTCTTCATCCTCTTCTTGAGGGGCAGGAAGGTAGGACCCTTTCCCAAAACCCAAGCCAGAAATACAGTGTCTGGTGGCAGAAAAGCAGAGAGTTCCATCTCAGATTCATGCTTCAAGAAGGAAAACTTTGCATTGCACTCATGCGCTCCTCATGTGGCACCCAGACACAAAGGGAAGATCATGCCTTGCATAGCTTGCGCAGAATGCCTTATGGTCAAGACATGCCTGGGTGAGGTATCAGGCCACATCTTCTTTAATAAGGCAGTAGGTTCTATCAGTTTGAATCTGTGCTACATCTTCTTCACTGATAGCATTAACTAGTATGTCCACTGACTAGTATAGTCCACTGACTGCACTAACTAGTATTCTGTAAGAGGATATGGGATTTGGAAGAGGATATGGGTATTAGCAAGGGGATTCTGTGAGGGGACAGCAATGGTCTGGCAATGGAGAAGCCAAGGGCTCATGGGAATGGGAGCTCACTGGCTCCCAGGGCTCCCCCAGATTGTTCAGTCACTCTGTCAGGCAGCAGAGGTGTGGTGATAGAGGATGCCTGGGGACATGTGCACAGAACAACTTGCAACATCCCCTGGCTGTGTGGACACCACAAAATACACATTGTGCAGCTCATGCCCACCTTGCTTGTCATTCTCAGGGGCCTGAGCTACAAACAGTGGTGGAGCTGGGGCACCATCACCTGGTACCTGGTTACCTCCATACTCTGCGCAGAGCAGCAGGCACTTCTTAAAAGTGTCTTGGAGCACAGAAGAGGAGTGAGAGATTGCTTTCTGGCAGTAGAGAGCACTCAAGCACTTTGCTTCACAAAGTCAAAGTTAAGCACAAGCCAGGTTGGGAACAGCACTTGATACACAGCTGCACTTCAGCATCCACAGTGCTGAGAGATGATCACTTACAGACAAGGTGAGGGTGGGGCAGCGAGTGGAACTGCAGAGTCCTTGCCAGGAAGTACTTCCAGGCAACTTCCAGTTCAGCCAAGTCTAAAAGCATCCATGACTATGGATATACATGGCTCCAGAAACAGGCTGGAGATGACCTGGGGTGAGAACTAGCTTCCAGTCTTGCTGGTCAAGCCGGGCTGTGGTGGGCAAGTCTCAGCCTAGGTCACTCTAGATGCATTTCAAATGTGCTTTATGCACGTATACCTCAAATCTAAGAAACCCCTACAGCAGAGACTTGGCTCTTACCCTTGTCCTGCTCGGAAGTAGCCTCCAGGACAGCCACAAAGGTAACCTCCATCTGTGTTGGAGCAGCCATAACTACAGGGGCTGCCGCCAGCTGAGCATTCATCCACATCCTGGCACCCCCCAAAGGCCTGGTCAAAGTCAAAGCCAGATGGACAGACGCACTTGAAACTTCCCAGAGTGTTGTAGCAGGAGGCAGAGCCACAGGCAGTTGGGCTGGAGCACTCGTTTTCATCTGCACCAGACAGCAAACTGGTTAGAAACTTAGTGGGCAAAGGTTTCTGGGGCAGAGCAGGAAGCATAGCAATGGCTTTGCAGATGTGAACCCAGAAATCAGTGTCAGCAATGGTCAGGGTGGCTGCACAGGGACTCAGGGCCCAGCTGCCATCAATCCCTCAGCCCTCAGCCCATGATATAAGGGTCCCTGTCCCCACACTTACCCACACACTGATTCCACTGGTAGTGCTGCACGTAGCCCTGTGGACAGCCACATCTGTAGCCTCCAAGCACATTCTGGCAGCCATGCTGGCACCGGTGGTTTCCATCACACTCATCTACATCTGCAGGAATGTAACACAGGGGGTGGTGAGACAACTCCTCTCTGTCCTGTGGGCAGCAATAGGTGCACAAGGACCACACGTGTACACATGACAAGCTTGGGAGCCAGTAACCATCAGGGTGCTCATGTAGGTGAATAGTTCTGCCTTATTATTGCTCTGTGGCTTGCACCTGCATAGCACCTTCAGCCCCAAGGCCCACATATATCCCCTTGCAGCTGCTGCTTGGATGATTTTTGCTCTGAGGCCTCTTGTCCTGCCTGGACCATTCTGTTCTGCTTCATTCTGCCTGCATTCAATACAGGCTTCTCTTTGGCATAGCACACGGTGGGGTTTGCCTGTCATGAGCTCTCCCGTAGTGAGACACAGGCCCATTCCTTATCCATTCTTGGCTGCTACGATTGCAGTACCAAAACCTGCTTGTCCAAGAGCAAGTCTGTCTCCAGGCAGATCAGGGCAGTGTGATGCTGTGAGTCAACTAGGAGCTCTTCCACATCAAACACATTTCTGTCAAAGCACTTGAGAGAAAGACCTACCTTCACAGTTAACACCAGAGCTGTCCAGGGAGAATCCCTTCTGACATTCACAGTTGTAGCTGCCTGGTGTGTTCAGACACTGCCCTTTGGCTCCACACAGAGAGGGCTGAGCCGTGCACTCATTATTGTCTGCAAAACATTAACACTGTAAGTCCAACCCCAAGGGAAGCGCAGCTTTGAGGGCAGCTCCCTGGCATTGGTAACAGAATGAAACATCAGATGCTGACTGCAGAGAGGTCAGCAGCAGCTCTCTGCAGAGCTGCAGTATTCCACAGCCAGAGCTGCAGGGCTTGGAGAGACTGTAGGGAGCCTGAAGCTAACCCACCCCCCAGGACACCCTCAGCATGCACAGCAGCCAATGCCTCTACTCACCTATGCAGGACGAGTGGTGCTGAGTGAATCCTGGAGGACATTTGCAGTTGAATCCTCCAATAACGTTCACACACAGGAACTGGCAGTTGTGCTGCTTGGTGGAACATTCGTCCAAGTCTAAAGCGACAAGCACAAGAACACATCTCAGTTTCTCTTATTGAGATAGCTTATCTCTGTAGTCTGAGTTGATGGCAGCTGTGTACACATGGTGAAACAGCTGTACTGAAAAGATTGGGACCTGGCACGGACCAACCTCAGGAACACCACAAAGTTCCTGCATGAGAATAACAAGTCCAGGCAGCCTCTCCCCCTCTGATTACATACCAACACATAGGGAAGACACAAAATTTTTTCTCAGCCTCTCCAGTAAGCCACAAATCACAGCCCTCCCAGATTCTTAGATCACTTCTGCAGCCAGAGATGAGGCGGGTTCTCTGCTGCTTCCTTCTCCTGGGGAAATACCTTTGCAAATCTTCCCATCTTCTTGCAGAACATATCCTCTGGGGCACGAGCACTGGTAGCTGCCCTCTGTGTTCTTGCAGATGAAGTTACATGGTTTAGGGGACTGGTTACATTCATCCAGATCTGGAGTTGAGAGACACAGGATAAAGTTTTTATGGGCTGTGCTGCTGGATGGGGCCCCATGTCACACTTGACCATTCAGGCTATCCTTAATGCAGATGATCCTGGGTTTCATGGCACAACAAAACTAAGCAGTCATGGCCACATGGGTCCTAACACTCCCTGTCCCAAACAAATCTATTTTTTCCACTCGGAGATCTAGAAGACCTCCTAAGGAAAAGAGCGTAATCATCTTCCTGTTCAGACATAGGATGTGCTGTGAATGGAGGATCTGACAAACTCCCCAGTTCACTCCTGGCTGAAAAGATGTATGGAAGCTCCTCCCAAGTGCCAGGAACAGCCCTGTATTTCTTGGGACTGTGTCACTTTGGCTGAGCAAAGAGCAGCAGCAATGGGCTCTGAAAATACCCTTAACTTTGAGCCAGGATGGATGGCACACACTTGGAGAAATCATAAATGTTTAGAGAGAAATCCTGGCTTGGTGCTCAAGGTTACAGCTGCCCTCCTGGACACAGAGCTTGGTTTCTGGGATCTAAGACCTCTTCCAGTCTGTGTCCAGGACCTGTCTGCTGGCACAGTCCTTAACACCATCTCAGTGGATGCGTGGCACCTCTTTATCTCCTTCCATACTTTCCCAAACGCTTGCAGCTGTGATTCCAGGAGTGGCTTTTATGGCAACACCTGAGTGGCACTCAAGCTGGCTAAAGTCTGCTGTCCTGCAGCAAAATGTGTGGCTGCTCACAGACTGTCATCTCTGGATCATGTTCCCTATCTGTCTCTATGACTCCTGAGGTTAGAGAGATAAGACACGGACTTTGGGTTTTGGGGTTTTGAGGAGTTAAGCACCGTGCATGGATGACTTTGATGCACTGCCATGTAAGAGGACAAAGAGTGCACAGCCCTGCCACGGTCACACAGGACCATATGGACAGAGGTAGAAGCCAGGCTCTGTGGGAGGAGGGAGGATATAGGACCCTCTCTTTGCATGCTGGGAAGTTAGACAGAGGGAGGCCTGCCAAGGCCAAGGGCTGTACAGAGAAATGGGTTTCCTTATCCCAACTCACCTACACAGGCTGTGCCTGTGATATCTGCTGTGTAGCCCAGCCTGCAGTGGCAGCGGAAGGAGCCAATGCTGTTGATGCACTGCCCATTCTTGCAGAGGTTGGGCAGTACCTTGCACTCGTCGATGTCTGCAGGAGAGAGGAAAGGAACTTTTAATGCCAGTGATGCCTCTATCCCCAGTGCTCCTATGGCTGCATTCTGCCAGAGCAACCCAGGATCTTTCTGAGCACCAGAGGTTACATGCAGGGAGCTGGAAGATAATACTGCAGAGGCTTCTTTTCTGCTCCAGGGGCTGTGTAGACTTGCCCCAGTCAGTTCCCAGTGCAGTTCTTCTTGTACCCACCTTTCTGCTTTCTCCCCTCTGCACTAAAGGTGATTTGAACCCCAGCTCACCTCTCCCATCAGTGGAGTACCCTGGACCATGAGGACACATTTTCTTGTACTGTGCAGTTCCAAGCAGGGGGCAGAGCTCACATTGGGGTCCCCAACTGCGCCCACTGTTGCAGCAGCACTCAGATTTGGTGACCAGGTTGCGGTTGGTGGAAGACATCTGACACATGGTTTGCAGTACTTCAGTGAAGCAGAAACCCTGGCGGGTGTCTGAATAGAGAGGGTGGGAAGACAAGTTCATGATGTAAAACTGTGCCAGCAGCAATGATAACTGATTAAGCTGTCCAGACTGTGAAAGTTCCAGTCTAGTCTGGTTTGGGTAATACAAAAGGCAAAGGTGATTCCACAAGAGGCATCTCCCTGCAGCTTGGGTGCTAGGTGACCAGGCTAGTCCCTGTCTCTAGCCTTTGTCCTTCCATGTCTCTAGCCATGTGTCCTTCCATAGCGTTTGCCATCTCTTTTACTCAAACATTCCCTGTCACTGCTTGAATATACATCAGAGAAACTGTGACCTTTGCCATGGGTGACAGCTCCCACTTTCCGAGATGCATAAAGTCCTGGTTTTCAATGAGGATATGTAGCTCACATGGGATACTTCTGTCCAACAGGTGAATCCTTTTTATTCCTGACCTGAACCCCAGTTCTGGCCCACTCACTTCTCACTGAACCTGCCAGGTCCTGGGGGTCTCCTTGGCGCTGCCCTGGCAGCTTCTCACCTCCCAGCTCTCTCGGCACAGTAGTGGCAGGGCCAAGGCTCAGTGCCCTACAAGGCACACAGGGTGCACCTTACCTCTGTAGGCAAAACTCAACATGGTTAAGTATGGACAGCAAACTGTCCATGAAACAAATCTTAGCAGCAACCTTGTCTGCACTTTTCTTCTGCCCCACAGCTCACTGAACTTGTGGTTCACCATTTTTAAATCTTACTTTGGGCAAATTCAATTCAGAAACCCTGAAGCACCTGAAAAGCACCACGTGTCACTAAGTAGAAGCTGATCGAGACCATGGTAATTACCAATGCATTCTGTGCCAGAGGGACTGACTTCAAAACCTTCATTGCAATCGCAGCGGTAACTTCCCACTGTGTTGATGCAGCGGCCATTGGGGCAGATTCCAGGCTTGGTGCGGCACTCATTCTCATCTAGGAAAGAAGTCACAAAGACCTGCGGTGACAAATTTCAGCTTTCCATGAGTTTCCATGCTACCACTCAGCTTGAAACAAGTCCACACAGTCCTTTGAGGTACACTCCCACATCCTTGGACAGCTGAGAAACATACCCATGTTCTTCGGACCTCCTGGAAAGCAGAGTGCCCAACTTCCCTGCTTTGCACATTCTCCACCTGCAAGTGGCTGAGCTGCCACAGAGGGAGTGGAGCAGGGCCTGCTCTGCATTCCTCCTGTCCCTACCACTGTGCAAGTGTGCATGGGCCAGCACTTCTGAAAGCAGCACAGTGCGAAGACACTGACATGGAAAAATTCAAGAAAAATTACACAGGGTGTAATGATGAGTCATCCTGGGCTGGATATGGGTCTACAGATGAGCAGAGACTTGTGGGTGTGCAGGCATCTAATAGGACTGGAAGGTGTGACAAACGGGAAGTCCCAGGAAGGACTTGTTTGACAAGACATAAGCAAAAGCTAAAGGTCTGCATACAGGTCCAGCCCCACTAAGAAACCCTCCCAGCCCAGCCCTTGGTACCTGTGCAGCCCTCTCCATCAGGTCTGCGCTGCATTCCTGGTGGGCAGATACACATGAAGGTGCCAATGAGGTTCTTGCACAGCATTCCTCGAGATTCGCAGTCGTGCAGACCCTCTGCACACTCATCCAGATCTGCAACCAAAAGTTTGGTGAGACCATCCTGCCAGTTTGCACCACTGTGGGAACAGCTAAGTGGTGTTCAAAGCTACACTGTTCTGCCAATCCCTGCTGCCTTGGCCAAAGCTGGCTGGCACACAGCAGACACCAAGGTAGATGCAAGAGCCCAAAGACAGCAGTCCAGATGTCCTGCCTTCTGTCTAGCACCAGACACAGACACCCCTGGAGAGAGGGTGGGAGATCCCCAAGTGGCTGCAGAAGGAAGGATTTTACCTCTGCACATTCTTCTGTCGTCTCGGAGGGCATATCCAGATGGGCATATGCACTCATAGGAGCCAAAGGTGTTGATGCAGCGGAATGCACAAAGCAAAGGATTTGATGCACACTCATTAATATCTGGAATGCAGAAGAGAGGAGAGAGCTTGACTCTGCACTTTGAGCAGGATCAGCTGACAGTAATGTCAGTAACCCTGCCCAGTACAGACTTCCCTTCTTTCCGTGCTTCACCAAGGCTTCCTGTCACAGTCTGAAGTTGTAAGGGATACACAACATGTGACTGAGCCCCTCTGATGGGGACAGGATCCTGGATCCTTGGTGAGGCAGCTACTGCCCTCAAGTTGGCCTCCAGCACTCACCCCGAGCTCCAACCTCAGAGGAAGCCAAAGGGGATGCTGACCTGACTGCTACTCACTCAGCCAGGCAGTGAACCAAGTAGGGGCATGCACATGGCCTGGAGGTGGCTGCAGTTTTCTGGGACAATAGTCCAATTTTTGTACAAGTGTAGGGGAATGAAGGACACTGTGGGAACCAAGAGAGCAGGAGAGTGGCAGGCAGAAAGGGACTTCCTTGCTTTCTCCCATCCTCAGCTCTGCAAGGCAGGGTGAAGGGGCAGCCCCACAGCAGCCTTACCTTCACATGTCATCATGGGCCCTGGCTCAAAGCCCTCATCACAGGCACATTCGAAGCCTCCCACCACATTGGTGCAGGTACCATTTCCACAGGGGTTGCCGATGGAACATTCATCTGTATCTGGAGGAAGGCAGGACCAGGTTAGGTAGATGATTTATATAGGAAAGATATAAGCCGGTAACTTCTTGCAGCCAGGCATTTGCACAGGCTCAGCAAAATCAGTAGTCAGGGTTAAAAAAGGGACAGAGTAGAAGTGCATTCAAAAATCCTTTCCCCACACACACACACACACACACACACACACACTCACGAGCTTGCTCATAGCTGTTGACATGAGGAAGACACTTAGGCCCTTACCCACACAGTTGACTCCTGTGTAGTCGAGGTTGTACCCAAAGGGGCACTCGCAGCGGAAGGAGCCATCAGTATTAATGCAGGCCCCGTTGATGCAGACACCCAGGTTCTCTGAGCATTCATTCACATCTAGAGGGGTAACCAAAGCAAGGTTAAATCACATGGGAGCATGTGGCCAGAAACACCCCTGTCCTCTGAGCTGGCCCGGAAATCCCAGCCTCCTGCCAGAGCTGGGGACTGCATGAGTGAGCAGAAATCGTGAGCTCAGGAGGGATTGCACATCCCCTCCTTACTGCCACTGGGATTCAATCCTTCTCTCATGATAGCCAACGTATGGTTGCTTCTAGACTGATGCCCCTCACCCTCCACAGAACACACTGCTTGTCCCTGGACCACACCATACCTTCACGGGTGTCACCTGGACCTGGGATGGCTCCGTGGCCATATGGACACAGCTCCTGGAAGGCAACTGGAAGAAAGCAGAAAAGCGAGCTGGGCTTAGACATGAACCCATTCCCAAACACCAAAATGTGCTTTTGCTGCTTCTAGGGCATGACTGAAGGCTTGACAGCTCACTGCACAAATGAGTCCATAAAATTCCAGCTCACTGGGAAACACCTACGCCTGCTTTGGATCCGGAGGCACTGAGATGCTTTTGTTTTATCTGAGAATTTAGAACATATCCAAAACAGAACTAAGCAATCCATTTTCCAAGAACCCAACTGTGGTTGCTGAAGACCTAGAGAAAACTGCAACCTGGTCAGAGCGATGAGGTTGCAGGGCTATTCTCCCAACATGGAGGAGCCTCTTTTGCTGGACAGCTCACACAGCTACATGTCTGGACCAACCTGCACACCTTCCCTGTGCTGCTCATGTTGGAGGCCATCTCTCCTAGGGCCCAGCCCACCTACCATTTCCTTCTTGTGGGCACAGCTCACATGGGTCTCCCCAGCCTTCTCCTGGCATCTTGCTGCAGCAGCACCGAGCCTTGGTGGTGTTGAAGGCCTTGGGGACAGAGCACTTCCCATTGTCAAAGCGAGTGAAGCAGAAGCTCTGGCGAGTATCTGTAGAACAGGGAAATGCACAGAGCATTGCAGTCATCCAACGGTGATGCTGTTCTCCTCTCCCCATTATAGCCCATCGGCATCAGGAAAGGTCTTCTTCAGGATACTGATGTTTTGGATGGCTCTGCAGGCAGGCAGTGCTGCTGTAGGGGAAATGGGCAGGACACCCACCCCAGAATTTTGGCTCAGAGACACAAAATTGTCCTGCAGCAAACCAGGATATCTTAATATCTAACCTCCACTCCTACTGATTTTGACAACACCTCTAAGGGGTCACAGCAGACAGCTGTGCCAGCTCCTGCCTCCATCCACGCTGTGTTTGCCATGTCCTGTACTTCCCCATCATCCCGTGGGCAGAGCTGCACTCACCAAAGCACCGTCGGCCATTATCAGACAGCACAAAGCCTGGGGGGCAGACACACTGGAAGCTGCCAGGAGTATTGGTGCATGTCCCAAAGAGGCAGATGTTGGGCTCCTCTTCGCATTCGTTGATATCTGGAAGCATTGCAGATGTATTACTTACAAAGCAGCCAAAGGTCACTCCTTTTTTCATGGCATTAAAACCAGGTGAAGTTGTGATCTCTGGGGAACTCTGCTGCCTGCAGGTCACCACACTTATTGGGGACAGAGACCCTGGCCCTAACCCTGAACACACCTTCAGGGCAAATGGGATAATGAAGTGGGCAGGGTAAAGCAATAACACTGACCCTCCCCAGTCCTGGGAACAGCTTGGCCTTGCTCTGTGCCCGGTTATTTCAGGGTATTTGGGGGTGGTGACACATGGCCAGCCCACCCAGAAAGAATATGGTTGCTATGAGAGCCACCCAAGTTGGTCACAAGCTGTGCTGGAAATAGAGGAGGCAGAGAGGCAACATTACCAATGCAATTGTCGTTCTGCACTTCATACCCAGGGGGGCAAATGCAGCGGAAGGAGCCCTCCAGGTTCTGGCAAGTGCCGGGGGAGCAGGTACCGGGCAGGCTCACGCACTCGTTGATATCTGCAGAGGAGGGGAAATAAGCAGTGCATCAGTGCTCAGCTCTGAGAACCCAGTTGCAGGATGCCTTTTTGCAGGCAGGCCCTTACCTAGCAGCTGCACATTTCTTTGCTCTAAAGACACAAAGAAAGCATTTTCCAGACATGCACCTTGGCAGCGCAGGCTCAGCTCTGCAGGTGCTGCAGGAGGCAGTGTGACAGACACAGGTAACTCGGGCACCGTGTGACTGTCTGACCCTGCAGCCTCAGGGGCTGCACCAGCAGAGCCAGTCCTGACTGTAAGGTAGTTCCCAAGGCATCACAGGTACAATTCTGGCTGCTTTAGGAGGATGGACAAGGCAATGTTCGCCCTTGCTGCCTGTAGTCTCAGCTGGCATTGATTGACCAGAGATGCAGGCACAGCGGGCCCAGTTTCCATGGGCAGTAAAATGATAATGCTTTGGCTTGACTGGATCTGGGACCTTCTGAGTGGTTCTGGAGAGTCTATTGCCTCGTATGGGAATCCCTTTGAGTAGACCAGCTTGAGTCCATGTCTCTCAGCACTGCCCAGTGGCAGCCATGCCAACACACAGCTCAACTCCCTGGGAAGGAAACTCACCTACACAGTTCTTCCCATCGGGAGTCCGGTCATAGCCCTCTTGGCACAGGCACTGGAAGGAGCCGATGCTGTTGATGCACTGGCCATTCCGACACACCTGTCCCACCATGGATGAGCACTCATCAATGTCTGTGGGAGGGAATTGATGAGCACAGTGGGAAGAAATACACACAGCACATTAGTGTCGGCGTGCCATCATAACCATCCCATGCCTCTGACTGGTGACATGTACAACCACCCCTGCAGTCACAGCCTGGTGAGATCCAGCAGTTACTCCTGTAACTGCTACAACCCGATACACAGAACTGAATTCCCATATGCCACTGCAGGACACGCAGGGAATGCAGCGCAGCTCCTGCCAGATGACACCAGTCTGTCATCCGTGTGCAACTCACCCATGCAGTCATTATTGTGTGTTAGTTCAAAGCCAGGGAAGCAGAGGCAGTTGTAGGACCCAACTGTGTTCTTGCAGGTTCCATTTCCACAGGGCTGTCTGTCACATTCATCAATATCTGCAGGGAAAAAGACACTGCTGACTGAAAGGCTGAGAGCCGCTGTCTTGGAGGGGAGGGCAGACAGGGCCCAGCCAGATGCACAGTGCCACTGTGGTTTTGCAGCCTGGGATTATGAGGACGCAGTGGCCATGCCCTTGGCTGTCCGTGGCACTACACAGCAGGTGCTGGAGAAAGCTCACATCCGTCATGAAATGTGATTTGCTCAAAAAGGCAGCACAGAACTGGGGTGGCCTCACTGACCCATGCACATGGTCTGCTCCCCGGTGGCCTTGAAGCCGTTGTGACAGACGCAGATGTAGCTGCCCTCTGTGTCAACACAGTCCCCATGGCTGCAGACGTTGGGGATTTCCTGGCATTCGTTGCGACCTGCAACAAAGCACAGTGGGTGCTGGTGAGCAGAAGGGATGGACCAAAAGGAAAAAGCTGAGGTGCTGTTCTTCTGCAGGCACTGCTGAGTCTGTGAGCAAAAGCACAGCAGGACAAAGCTGCAGGTTTCTGAGAGATGGCTTCACTGAGAACAAGCAAGATGACGTACTGATCTGCAATCTCTAAAAAAGGATTTCAATGAATTGCTGAATGAAATCTGCTTTGCTATTTCTGCATCCTCTGGGCCACATTAGAACTAAAAAGAGGAGCAGATAATAGAAGGATCTGCCTTTCTACTGGGTGACAGACACCTGTGTGACCAGAGACCTTTCCTCATCCCTCTGGGGCCTACAGTCCCTAAGAACTATTCCATAAGTGGAGGTATCCCACAGTCACAGTGTGGCAAGTTGTGGTTCCCAGGTCTGACGAATGACCAGGAAGGAGTGCAGGGGAATGGCACATCCCTCATCCCATCCTTCCCTGAGCCCACCCCAGTGCTCTGCAGAACCAATCGAAGCGCCCAGCGGTGCCAGCACTCCCACACTCATCTCTAAAGCAGGCAGCAAGCAGCTCCCATCTTACCCACGCAGGCTCCGCTAGGTGACAGCTTGTATCCAGTTGAGCACTCGCACCTGTAGCTGCCTGGGATGTTGATGCAGTCAGCATTGCGCTGGCAGAGGTTCTCTCCGCTGCTGCATTCATCAATGTCTGTGGGAGAAGCACATATGGACAGTTGGGGCATCATCCTGCTGGGGCTGGAGAGGCTCAGTGGAGTCACCTGAATTTTAACCCTTGGTTTGCTTCAACCAGTGTCTTTTTTTTTTTTTTTCCAGTAATAAAATGCATTTTAGATGCAACTCAGATCTTTTGAACGCTTTTAAACCCAACAACCCATGCCAAGGGACAAAGGAAGAGAAACAGACAGGAAGATTCATGAACATCAGCAATCTTTGTCCAACTATTAGCATGGAAAATTAAAATTATTTCAAGAGAAATAATGGCTGAGAACATGCAGATTCTGTTTCATCTCTGCTGACTGCCCTGACTATGATACACCATGAGTGAAGGAGATACCACTGCTACACTGCAGCCCCCTCAGCCTCCCAGCCCCTCCTGGCAGCAGTCCTGGCCACTGTTACCTTCACAGATGAGCAGTATGTTGTTGTAGCTGAATCCAATGGGGCACTCGCACCGGAAGCTGCCAATCTGGTTGATGCAGACACCATTGGTACAGATAGCAGGGATCTCGCTGCACTCATCAATATCTGCACACAGACAACATCTGTCACCATCCCAGGAAGGCAGAAAGGAGGAAAGCATCCCTCATTACTGGAATACCATTGCCCTTTTTTATTTTAGAAAGAAGATCAGCAGGAAGGAGCCAGCAGGCAAACAGCAGAACAACTCCTGGAAGACTGATACTGGGTTGTGCAGACAGCACCAGGCTGTGGCCAATCTGCAGAGCTCCGTGCACACAGCAGGGCCACATGAGACTCCAAGTCATAGGAGATACGGGATTGCTGGCAAAGCCTGTATGGCACGTATGAGGAAGGAGCCTGCCCAGGACATCCACTTTGCTTTGTCTGAGTGTACCTCTGCAGCAATGAGACATTAGCACAGGGTCAGGGACCAGGCTGCAAATGGGGAGCTCAGGAGGGCAACAAAGCACTGAGCTGGCTCAGGGGTCCCTGACTCTGACATTGTGATCAGCACAATTCACCAGCAGCCCCATCGCTCCACACACATGGCTGACACCCTCTGCAGCACAGCTCATGCACCTTTGCTTCCTGGGGATGGAAGATGAACTCATTTTCTCCCTCTTCATTCTCCTGTATTCAGGCTGGCACTGCCATGACTGCCATGATTAGTTAATAAGCAGATTAGTTAATCTGCTGTCTCAGAAATGCCCAGCAAGCCCATCTTTCATGACTGCAAAATATCTATAGACTCCTCAACATCTGTAGACTCCACAAACACCAGGACTCTCACCAGCACCTCTGGCTTTTCATCTACTGAAACACAAACCTGAAAATTCAGCTCTCAGCACTCTGAGGCTGTCAGGTCTGTGCTGCTGGCAGTACGAGCAACAGGTGAATTCTGGGTCTACCTGGCTACTGTCTGTAGTCACTGACCATCTGTCTCTCCAGGTGGAATAGAGACCAACAGACGTGCAAATGTGGGAAGCTCTGGGCAAACTGTGAACTTGGGAGAAAGGTCTGAAGCCAATCATGTTTACCACATTTTTTCCTTGCCTTTTCACTGCTCAGGTCTTGATTTGCTAAGAGAAAGGAAGCAAACAAGCTCTCAGGCAGAGTGGTACTGCAGGGCATGGGGCAGCAGGGCTGGCATACTCACCAATGGGCTTCCCTGTGTGGATGTCGATGATAAAGCCAGGGGCCTGGTTCCCACACAGGATTTGGTACTCGGCTGGAAGGGGAACATCACAGTTATGGCCATGCCTGGTGAGCAGGCAGTGAGGAACAAAAGCCCAAATATGGTAGAGAGGATACAGAGAGCAGGGGGACCCACACAGTGCTCAGCCAGGAACCACAGGGCTGGCATGTGAGTACAACAAGACACCAAGCACCTGTATGGCTCAGGGTAAAGGTCCCAAGCCACTGCATAGCCCCTACACCTCCTCAGCAGATCCCACAAACCTCCCCATCTCTGCAGACACAGATTTGGTCACCTGCATCCCTCCAGCATGTGGAGCTGCCTGACATTGTGCACATCTGCAAGAACTGCCTGCCAGCCATGATGCTCTCCCTTCTCCTCAACTATTTTGTTACTCCCACTGTGCTCATATCCCAAAACTCTTGGGGACAGCCTGGTCCCAATGTGCCTTTCCAGGAAGGCTGACTTACGGCTGGCTGGTGTAGGGCAGGGCTCACACGGTTTGTTCCAGGCTTTGCCAATGTTGTAGGAGCAGCAACACATTTTCTTGGTCATGTTGAAGGAGAGCTCATTCTCACACGTGTCATTGTAGTTGCGATAGCACACGCTCTTCCTCATGTCTGCAAAGGTAGTCCAGACAATGACTTGTGCCTCCTGAGCCCCAGATGTGCTCCCAGCACTTCCTGCTCCTTCCACTCAGCCACAATGCCCACAGTGTGCTGCCCACCATACCACCCATGAGCAGTGCACAACCAGGGTACTGACACAGCCCTTTCCAGAGATTCAGATGATGCCATACCCATGCAGTTGTTTCCTCCATTGACTTGCATGTACTCGGGGGGGCACACACACGTGTAGTTGCCGAGGGTGTTGTAACAGGTCCCAGGGCCACAGATTCCAATGTGAGCAGAGCACTCGTCAATATCTGCCAAAAAGATGAGTCTGAAGGTTAAAGTACTGAGCACAGGTAGTGACAGGCCTGACACAGAGTGGAGGATGGGCTGGGCACAAGATATGGGCAGGCTTGGGCCAGGGTTCATACAGCCTGGCACAGGGACCAGGCTGGCCTGGCATAGGGAAAGGAGCTAGTGTTCGTGGTAAGGATGGAAGGAGAAGAGATTCTGCCAGCCACTCCTACAGCATGAAGGAAAGGCCTTGCACAGACAGAACCACAACTCCGCACACACATCCACACACGTGATGTACACATCAGGCACACAGGCATGCAGGGCAAGGTGCAGTTACCTTCACAGATCCGTGTGTCCTCGTTGAGGTAGTAGCCAAGGGGGCATTCACACTGGAAGCTGCCAAAAGTGTTCACACAGTTGCCACCCTGGCAGAGACCTGGCAGCTCCTGGCACTCGTCAATATCTGTGGTAGGAAAGGAGGGGGTGTTCACCACTTGCAGCCCCAGCAGCACCCACAGCTCAGTGTGCTGACCCACTGCCTGTGCCCACTGTTGGCACTTAAGCAGCTCTGCCAGGTGTCTGGAGAATGGTTGAGGAGAACACATGCTGTTTGTCACTCAGTGGTTGGAGCTCAGAGGGCCCAGCAGCGCAGCAAATAGTGGGAGGGCTCTAGGCAGGCTTACCTTCCAGGATGACAGTGATGGGGTTGGGCCGGAAACCTTCTCCTCCAGGGCACAGGGTTTTGTACTCAGCTGTAGGAAAAGTCAGTCAGGAGGTCCTGAGCCAAGTGAGCTCGTGTGAAAGAGGGCAGGGAGGGAAAAACAGGAGAATTCCAGGAAAAACAGGCCATGAAGATGGTGACAGCGGTCCAGCGTGAGCGGCCCAACTCTCATCATACTCCAAACCAGCTTAACTCTCTCCCTCTACCAGCCCACTCCTGAAAGGAGTTATTTCACATCCACTTCCCTCCCCCAGCCTATGGTGATGAGGAACAAAGGACACCAACCTAGACTTCTCATGCACAACTTGCTGGTTTTCCCCATCCCACCTTCTCTCATCCCTGGTCCACCTATGCAACCTTGCACAGCAGGGTAAGGCTCGCCTCCCTCAGCTTCCTTTGCCTTACTGTGATGATCACAAATACCAGACCTGAGGCTCCTGAGAAACCACAAGGACACAACCTCTTCCTGTCTCTACTCTCCTATACTGCCCATTCAGCCCATGCCCAATTTCATCCCATATGCTTTCCCACTCACTCGTGTTGGCTGGAGGACAAAGCTCACAGGGGTTGCCCCAGGCACGACCCAGTGAGCAGCAGCAGGATGCCCGAGTGACACCAACTCCAATTTCTGCACTGCAGGAGATTCCCCCATCTCCACGATCCTGGGTGTCCAGGAAGCAGTTCCCAACACGGGTATCTGCACAAAGAAAGCACTGTGTGAGCAAACCTGTCCAGCAAAGAATTGTATGCATGAGAGAAATAACATCTCTCCAATCAGGAGAGTACCCATCCTAGTGAAACAAGGTGGGCCAGGCTTAACAGGAGGAAGATACTCTTCTTTTGCTGCAGTTAAGTCTATCTCTGGTAGTGGCCAGCTCTGACCACGAGGGACTGACAAGAAGGACCACCAAGCTCTTGGCTGGAAGGTGTGCTTACAGATCCCCACTCACCCACACAGCCCACACCAGTGGGGTTCAACTCAAAGTCTTGTGGACAGTTGCACAGGTAGCTGCCAGGAGTGTTGACGCACAGGCCGTTGATACAGTTCACGGGGTCTGCACATTCATTGACGTCTGAAAAAATGGAATGATGATAAAGACTGAAATGAATGCTGAAGACTGCCTCAGAAACAACAGTCCCTACCCTAAGCTGTGTGTGCTGTGTACAGGCTGTGTTCCCACAGTCACGACATCTGCAGAATATGCTTACATAATAGCTCAGCTGGAAGGGACCTACAAAGATCATCAAGTTCAACTGCCTGACCACTTCAGGGCTAACCAAAAGCCAAAGCAAATTAAAGAAGGCATTGTCTGAATGCCTCTTCATCACTGAACAGGCATGGGGCACAACTGCCTCTCTAGGAAGCCTGTTTCAGTGTTTGACCAGATCTGCGGTAAAGAAGTGCTTCCTAATGCCCAGTCTGAATCTCCCCTGGTGCAGCTTTGCACCGTTTCTATTAATCCTGCCATCAGTAACCACGGAGAAGAGATCAGGATCTCGCTCTCTCTGCTTCCCCTCCTCAGGAAGTTGTAGAGAGCAGTGAGGTCACCTCTTAACTTCCTTTCCTCTAACCTAAATAACTTGAATGTCCTTAGCCTCTCCTCATAGGATATGTCTTGCAGCCCTTCTACCATCTTTGATGCCCTTCACTGGATGCTTTTAAGTATCTTAACATCCTTTTTATACTCTGCAGCCCAGAACTGCAAACAGTATTCAAGGCGAGGCTGTACCGTGGTGTGTTGAGCCTCATCCCATGCACCCACAGAAGTCCTATACCTGTGCAGTTGCCTCCACTTCTGTCCAGTTCATAGCCATCATCACAGGCACAACGGAACATGCCAGGCAGGTTCTGGCAGGTCCCAAAGACACAGATATTCTGGAAAGTGCATTCATCAATGTCTGCAAAAGAAGGAGAGACGGGTACTCAGGATCTAACGAGGTAAGGGACAGAAAAGGCTTCTCCTGCTCCCCTGAAAAGCATTCACAACCCAGCTACCGATGTGGTAACCCACCTCCCCATAATTGTTCTAGTGCCAAAGGATATCATCTTCTGAGTGAGCAGGACCAGGCATGATGTATGTATGCCTTCTCCCCTAACTCTCATTTATTGGATTGCTCATATCTTGCATGGATCCTGGCTTAGACCAGCTCTCTGCAGGCTGGGGACCAAATCCTCTAAGTGGAAGAGCTGACAATTCTGCAGTTGGTCTCACATGGACCTGACAGCCTGAGGAGCAGCAGTTTGGTGTCAGAGCAGAGCCTGCAGTTTTGTATGGCCCACAAGGATCTGCTCACTGGCAGTGTGATACCCAGCACTGACTGACAGGTTTCTGACCGTCTGCAATAACACAGGAGCCTTGCACCACCAAACGATGGTGAGTTTTGCTTAGTAGTGGATCTGGTGGCTATGGTGCATTTGCAAGGGAGAGATCAAGGCCACAAAGGACCCTGCAACTCTTGAAGCAGCAAACAAAATTCTGGTTACTTACCCTGGCAGGCCTTGCTGTCTTCTGTGGGATTGAAGCCCATCTCACACTCGCAGCGGTAACCCCCAGGTGCATTGAGACACTGCCCGTTCTCACACAGGTTCACATTGTCTGCACACTCATCCACATCTGGGGAGTCAGGTGTGAGATTGAATAGCATTAATCAAGAGATAGGAACTTCCTCCACTTTGCCCAAGACATTCTCACAAACTTGTTCCCTCCCCTCTGCTAGAAGGCTGCAAAGAAAAGGCACTGCAATACTTCTAATTGTCTTGAACCTCTATGAACACCTGCTGAGAAGAATTATTGTGGATCTCTCCCTAATGTACCTCAACAGGTTATTCTGCAGGGCAGGATGCTTTTAGGGGATATCTGGTTTGGGGAACTGCCCACAGGCAGCCAGATGCCAAGAGAGGTTGGTAGTTAAGATGAGATGAGACAAGCAAGACCGTTAAGTCACATTCCTGCTGCTAAGTGGGTCTGTGGGCCTCACCTGAACAAGAGAAGCCATCTCCATTGAAGCCTTCTCGGCAGGCACAGCGGTAGGAGCCCGGTGTGTTGATGCAGTTGGCATTCAGGTTGCACTTGTGCTCTTCTGTTGCACACTCGTCCAAGTCTGGGCAGGGAGAAGCACCCCCTCAGTATTTTGCCTGTGGCCTTTCCTCTAGGCATGAAGATCTAGTGTAGGGACTCCAGGGATGTACTCCAAGTGGACACACAAGTGGCCCAGGAGACTGTAGCCTCCAGGCACTTGGAGCACCTGTGAGTTTCCATGGCCATTACACACTCCCCTGGCCGTGCCAACGAAGTCTGGCAGTGAGAAACACTCATGCACACATATCCATATCCCTCATCAACCCCCATGGCACACATACCATGCATGCATCTGTGCAACCTTTTATACACACCATACACGTGGATCCAATAAATCCCTGCACTCATGTATAAGCACTACACACACAGCACAACCCCACATACCTCCCACACTCACATATCACTGCACATTCTACACCATGCACCAACACACCACCATACAGCCACGGTGCCAGTCTGACATTCAACACACAACTCACTATCACTCACACACTCCACATCCCACAAATACATGCCCTCACTCCCATATTAACTGCCATGTCCTCCCCAGAGCCTGACAGTGCAACACCTGCAGACACTCTCCATTCCACATCTACAAAAATCCACATCTAGAGGGGTTCAAGAACACTGTAGGCATAAATGCCAACACAGCCCAACCCTCAGAGGTACTCACAGAGCACACCAGCATCCTCTTCAGGGTTGAGAACTCACCATTGCACTTCAGTCCATCTCCAAGCCAGCCTGTGCGACACTTGCACTTGAAGCTCCCAGGCACGTTGATGCAGGAGGCATGCATGTCACAGTTGTGGGCCCCAATCTCACATTCATCAATGTCTGCAGGAAGGAAGGACATTAGAGTATGACAGAACTCAGCTTCTCAAAGACACAATGAGGGTGCCAGGTGACATCCTGCTAACTGCTCAAGACACTGATGGCTCCTGGGAGCCTAAGAACAAGGTGATTTGTGAAACAGGCTGCCCTAGGTCATATCCTTGAGCTGAGGAGTTGATCTATACTCCCCACTGGAATATAAAGATAAAAGGAACGGCAAGTCCCTGATTCAGATATAGACCAGGAAAGTGTTACCCTGTCTGAAATCTTCCCTACTGCCAATGTCTGCCTGCCCAGCAGGGGCTCCCAGCACAGAGTACATTCCTGGGTGCCCACAGTATTCCCATCAGAGGGGAGACGTTCCCTCCATGGTAGCTGCTATGGGTGTTTGTGAGGGTTCCTACCAGCACTCCTGGCTCCAGGTCTGGCATGCTCTCACCTGTGCAGCCTGTGGTTCCCTTCTTGACAAAGTAGCCCAGCTGGCAGTGACAGATAAAGGAGCCCTTTGTGTTTTCACACTCGCCGTGCAGGCAGATATTAGGATTAAGATCACATTCATTCACATCTGCAGAAGAAGAAGGATTTACTTTGAGCACCACAATAATCATATTCTGACCCTTGGGCAAGCTTCTGCTGCCACCCTTCTCTCTTTCCAACAGTAGCCTACAGATCCAGTGCTGGTATGTGCCCAGGGCACAGCCTTGTCCTCACCAATGCAAGTTTTCATGTCCAGGGATGCCATGAAGCCATCAAAGCAGAGGCAGCGATATTCCCCAGGGATGTTTGTGCACTGCCCACCATCACAGATGTCTGGATTATCCTCACATTCATCAATATCTAGAAAGAAGGAGACTGTTGCTGAAGTACAGATGTTAGAGTGTGGGAAAGTCTACTGTGGGAGCAGCAGGGGCAGGAGGGAGTCACAGGTGGGGCTGTGTAACAAGTCATGTAGTTACACGACTGGGGGTGAGGTGCAAAGTAAAGAGTAGTACAGAGAAATCACCTCTTTGGAAGCGACCCTAAAATGAGAACCTTTCACCCTGAAGACAGTGCTATGGGCAATGGACACAGAGAACTCCAGGACAGGATATATGAGAGCCAGGCATAGTGCTCACCTGCACACGATCTCTTGTCTGGCATCAGTGCATAGCCTTCACTGCAGCTGCACTCATAGCTGCCCTCCGAGTTGGAGCAGTGAGTGTCACAGCCACCATTGGTTATGGTGCACTCGTCAATATCTGGGGGGAAAGGAGAGGTCAGTCTGCTTGAGTCATCATCCGGACTACGTGCATTGCACCAGAGCTGCTCAGACACAGTGCCAGTATGGAAAGAGAGAAAGTGGGAGAGATGCCTTTGTGGTGGGCTTACTGAAGAGCTCCCCCTTGACAGATGAAAGCATCACTGTCAACTCACAATAGTTGATTAGAACCCTCTGTTAGGAGTGTTGGTCTGGCAGCAGCTCAGGCAAAAAGTTCACCCATCATCCGGAGCTAAATGACACTCAGGCACCCCATTGAGCATCACGGGAGGTATGAGGCCAGGAGCTCGGAGGTCTTGGCACACCATGTGGCAAAGCAGAGCACTCACCAACACAGCCCTGTCTGTCTGGGGTGGCCTGGAAGCCCGAATCGCACGCACACTGGTAGGTCCCAATGACATTGACGCAGCGTCCGTTGCGACACAGGTTGTCACTGAGGGAGCATTCATTAATATCTGTGGTAGAAAGAACATTTTGAGCAGCCAGCCATCCTGATGCCACTTTGAGCATCATTTGGCACCCAGCTCTGGGTGCTCCTAACTACTGCTTCCAAACTTGATTTGTCCTTGCTTTTTGACCTGAAACTCTCCCAAACACTTTCTGTCCTGAGATGAGAAGGCAGGCTGATCCCCAAGTCAGGATTGCAGATCCTAGGCTCAGCTCTGGGCTGGTATGATTTCATTCTTTCATTTTTCCATCCTTTCTGAGCCAGTAAATCCTCACAATTCACTGTCTTCTCCCATCATTATTTAGTATTGTTTATGATTCCCTAAAACCTGAACCACAGACTCCTTCCTGGTAATGCTAGAACCCAGCCTTAGTCCTGGGCAAGTTCCTTTTGCTCACATGCCTTTTGCACAGCTTACAGGTTATGGCCATGCAAACAACCTAAAGAGAACTAAAATCGAATTGGGTGTTTAACACATAACAGCCCCTGACACCTCGTCACACTGGGTCTACCTTTCAGAGATTACAAGGGACTAGGAACCATTCCTGCTTGAGGTGTAACCTGCCTGGAAGGTGAAGAGTTAGGGTGTATAGATCTGTATGGGTAGAGGTCATGGGGCTCCAGGTGTAGGGAATGATATTTCATTTACTGGTAAAGACAGAGATATAGCAGTTAGAAGGAAACTCAGATTTTCCATTGCCTCACCATCACCCTATTGCTCAGTCTTCAGTGAACAGCAGTTAGAATAAGAGACATCCTAAACGCAATGAATTCCTGGGAGTAACCTCAGCCCTTCCTGGTGGAATGTATTCTACTCATACAAGGGATTGGAAGGACATTCCCAGGCCAAGCATGACATGCAGTTCTCCCCACATCATTATCCTAACCAGATTCTGGTTGTAACATAGCTTTCCATCACCTTACCTATGCAAGTGTTCCCTTCCGAAGTCAGCTCGTGTCCAGGGGGGCAGATGCATTCAAAGCTGCCATCTGTGTTCATGCAGATCCCACCTCGGCACAGCAGTGGGTCTCGCTCACACTCATTGATATCTGCAGAGGGTGACATGAGAAGTGGTGACAGATCCCTTCAGCTGTGCTTTTCAGATGATAGGGTGATGCTGGTGTGATGCACCACAGCTTCATCATAGATCATAAAGCAGAGGCACATCTCCAAATTAATAGGACTTGGGTGAATGCAGTGGACTAATAGTTGCATTTAGTGCAATAGCAATTCTTACATTGAGCTCAGCAAAATGTGAAGTGTGACATTAGGAGGAAATAAGATATTAGCTTTGTGCAGATTAGCCAGCAAGGACTGGATGGAGAGCTCCTAGTTCCCATCCCACCACCCTTAGTCAATTTCCAAAAGTCCTGTCAGCTTAGTGAGAGATCTCTGGAAAATGCATCATTGACAGAAGATCACCAGACAGACTTAATTGGCAACAGCCTTTGAGACAGCAGTATCACACATGTGATCAGGAAACAGATGTCTGTACACATCTGAGAAAATTACACATGTACAAGGTGACTGAATTTACTAGAAACTGGAGAAATTCCTTAAACAACTGAAACTGCTGTGATGGTGTATGGGAGCTGCTGAATCACAGCCTGAACCTTTGATTAGTTATGAGGCAAGCAGTATGTCAGCCCTGGGAGCACAGGTGAAAGCAATTCACCTGTGCTGCAGGAAGGGGTGGAGCCAGGCTCCACCTCTCCAGACCCATTGAAGTGCTGACTGCCAGGGAGGAAGGATCTCTTCTGAGAGATCCACTCCTTTGGAGCCCTGTGCTGCGAGCCCTCTGCACGGGTAAGCGTTCCACCTATTTTCTCTTTGTTCCCCTTGTGCCTAACTCTTTATTGGTTTATTTTCACACCTTGGCTATACATCTATTTTTGACTGTACTTTTCAATTATATTATTGTTCCTTGATTGTACAATTGGTGAGCCAGGCAGGCTAGCTAAATACATCTAAATTTATATCATGTCTTTCCTCTGGAAGTTTTGTAAATGGATGAAGGGGGAGAACACTGTCCCCTTAGATAAAGTGATACCGGGACTGATCCCAGGATTTGTGGGATCTCCCTATTATGAACTAGCGAGTGTCATTGAAAAATGGGGTCCCTTAAGGGATATGGGACACGTCTCCCCACATCGCTTAGCTGAGTATTTTCAAGGACTCAGCAAAGATATATTAATTACAAAAGAAAGGAAACTAGCTGCTTCTATAGTAGCATGGCCTCTGCTAAAGGCTCTAAATACTTCTGAAATGAATAATAATACCTTAATAAGTGAGAACCAACTTCTTAAAGACCGTATTGAAAAATTAGAACAGGAACTTAGCCTGTTAACAGGAAAAAATCAACCCTACTCCCCATAGGCCAAGTTCGCAATATTACAGTAAGTAATGATCAGGTTTCTGAATCAATGCATCATCTTGATCAAGAAGATAAAAGATCCAAGTCGGATCTTGAAGCTCCTATTTGTCTAGAACCACTGGAAGTCCGTCCGGTGTTAACTCAGAAAACAAAGAAAGTTCAAGATAGACCGGCAGGGGTGCCACCAGATCAATGGCCCCCTACCCAAACCCGTTTGCACGTGACGGCCTGGCCGTACACAGCAACAGAATTAATGGATCTAGTGCAGAAATTCCGACAAAGATCCAGAGAAAGTGTACCGGCCTGGCTGTTGAGACTTTGGGACTCTGGAACAGAAAGTGTTATAGTAAGTGGCCCAGAAGTAGCTAAATTAGCCTCTATGACCACTCACCCTGCTCTTCGACAAAGGCTTTATGCGGGTTGTCACCACGTTGATGAGAACTACTCTATAATTGCTTGGCTAATGGCGGCCAGCCGTATGGTGTGGCCGAACAAAACAGATATCCCTGTAAATTCAGGAATGTGGTCCTCCATGGAGGGCCTTCAAAATTACATCCGAGATTTGGGTTTTAGAGATGCTATCTATGAAGATACATTTGATGGACCTGACATGGTAAAATTCACAGCGGGAATGAGGGACCTAATCCTACAGCAAGCTCCCTCTCACTTATATGGAACCCTGGTTTCCATATTAAACCCTCTAGTAGCCTCAGAAGCAGCGGTCCAGCAGGCTGCTCAGTTAGTAGCTGATTTAGGAGAGACGGAACGCCTAAGTTCCAAACGTAATGTTAGATTATTAGAAGAAGCAGAAGTATTGCCGGTGACTAAAATCAAAATGCCGGCTACTCGAGCTTCTCAATCGGGACCCATAAGGGTTTCTTGGAAGCAGATGTTTAATGATTTAATCCGGGCTGGGGTTCAATTTGCTAATATTGACTGCCAGCCTAATTATGTCCTCCTCCAGCTCTGGAGACAGTTAAGGGACAATCAGAAATTTCAAACTCACCCTAAAAAACCAAGGGTAAGAATCATAGAAAGAATGCCGACACAGGCGTGGAACTTAGAAGATTTTATTGTTCCCAATAGGAAAAAAAGCCACCCCAGGTTTCTCGGGCTACAATGCCTGAGACATCAGAGGCAAAAGAATTATCCCTGGCACAGTTCATGGCGTGACGGGGGATGTTAACCCCCCTAGGGCCTCCAGACGGGACCGGAGGCCCTATGTAGAACTAACAATTTACTGGTCCCGGAAAAACATACAAATAGTTATGGCACTGGTAGACACAGGGGCGGGAACATCGATTATCTATGGAGACCCATCTACATTTCATGGAGATAAGGTGATGATTGGTGGCTTTGGGGGACAAACTATTCCTGTCACCCAAACATGGTTAAAACTGGGGGTTGGGCACCTCCCACCCCGGGAGTATAAGGTATCTATTGCCCCAGTTCAAGAATACATACTGGGCATAGATATTCTATGGGGTCTGGCTCTCCAGACAACTGTAGGGGAGTTCAGACTTCGACAGAGATGCATCAGTATCCGGGCGGTGCAGGTGATATTGAGAGGCCATGCGAAACATGGGCCTATTTGCCTGCCGAAACCGCGACGGATTACTAATGTAAGGCAATATAGACTCCCGGGTGGGCAAGAAGAAATATCGAAAATGGTGCAGGAATTAAAAAAAAGTGGGTATTATAAGACCTGCACACAGCCCATATAACTCCCCCATATGGCCAGTGAGAAAGTTGAATGGCACATGGAGAATGACGGTGGATTATAGAGAATTAAATAAGGTCACGCTGCCTATTCATGTGGCCCTACCTAATATTGCCTCTCTAATGGACACATTGAGTAGGGAGATAAAAACCTATCATTGTGTCCTAGATTTAGCAAATGTGTTTTTTAGCATCCCAATTGCTGAGGTATCACAAGATCAATTTGCATTTACGTGGGGAGGCAGGCAGTGGACCTTTCAGGTCCTGCCACAGGGGTACGTGCACTCACCAACATATTGTCACAATCTACTGGCGCGTGACCTGGTGGATTGGAAACATGGTTACATCAGAAACTACGGCATGCAGGACAAAAGACAATGTGGGCAGCTGCTAAAGCATGGGGACTGCCCATACAACTACCTGACATTGTCCAGGCATGCCAAGATTGCGACGCTTGCTCTAAGATGAGACCGAGATCGTTGCCTGAAACGACAGCCCATCTTGCCAGAGAACACAATCCTCTCCAGCGATGGCAGGTCGATTATATTGGGCCCCTTCCTCTGTCTGAGGGGGCGAGATATGCCCTGACCTGCGTTGATACTGCAAGTGGGCTTCTACAGGCTTATCCAGTACTGAAAGCAAACCAGGCATATACCATCAAGGCACTCACTAAACTGATGTCTGCCTATGGGACACCTCAAGTCATTGAGAGCGACCAAGGAACTCATTTCACTGGTGCAATGTTACAGCTCTGGGCAGAAGCAAATAACATCGAATGGTGATTCCACCTGCCATATAATCCAACGGGGGCTGTCCTCATTGAACGTTATAATGGTATTCTTAAGGCTGCGCTGAGGACAGACTCCCAGTCCCTGCAGGGATGGACAAAGAGACTGTACGAAACTTTGCGGGACTTGAATGAAAGTCCTCGAGATGGCAGACCCAGTGCCTTGAGAATGTTGCAGACCACATGGGCCACCCTGCTTAGGATCCAAATTACGGGCACTGATCATCAGATAAAACCCCAGATTGGTAATGAAAATCATCTTCTGCTCCCTGCCCCTGAGAACTTAGAACCAGGTACTCATACAATAAAATGGCCTTGGAAGGTGCAGGTAGGACCAAAGCGGTGTGGCCTACTTGCACCTTGGGGGAGACTGTTGGAGGTGGGAGGCTCAGTAGTCCCTCCAGTAATAGGTACATGGCCTACTGATATTGTGGTCAACACTCCGGTCTTCATTGCTAAAGGGACCCCCATCATGTCCCTATGGCAGATCAGGACACCTCCTCTGGTGCCTGATATAGTTATGCAGCCGCAGATATCCGGTCAAAAAGTGTGGTACAGGTGGCCAGGACGTGCCCCAATACAAGCGGACGTGCTGACCCAAGATAGAAACACAGCCTGTATCTTACCCTGAGAGCAGACCTACCCCTCCTGGTACCTCTGAAACATCTGTATTACTCCCCGTGAGTCTTTGAACCTTCAGGATCACTGGAAGGAACATAATACTAACAAGGCATTCCAGTATTACAGTCAGATCACGTGTGACACCCAGTGATGGTCTACATGGGACTGATGGAATGTAGGACAGACCTGCACCTCATGACCGCATGCCTCCAGTAACATCATCCAGCACTGGCCCATAAAAGAAGATCAACGATTCACCAATCATCACTTGTCTTGAATTGTACCAGTGTGCGTCGCGACGGAAACTGTATAAGCGTCGCGATATAATGGATTTCTATAGTAGGGAAAGCTTACCCTATAGTCAACCTAATCATTTGGTTCACGCTGTGAAGGGGTGGAGTGTATGGGAGCTGCTGAATCACAGCCTGAACCTTTGATTAGTTGTATGAGGCAAGCAGTATGTCAGCCCTGGGAGCACAGGTGAAAGCAGTTCACCTGTGCTGCAGGAAGGGGTGGAGCCAGGCTCCACCTCTCCAGACCCATTTAAGTGCTGACTGCCAGGGAGGAAGGATCTCTTGAGAGATCCACTCCTTTGGAGCCCTTTACAGCAAGTCCTCTGCATGGGTAAGCATTTCTCTTATTTTCTCTTTGTTTCCCTTGTGCCTAACTCTTTGTTGGTTTATTTTCACACCTTGACTATACATCTATTTTTTGACTGTACTTTTCAATTATATTATTTTTCCTTGATTGTACAGATGTGATCCAACCAAACTAGGACAAACCCTGGCTGCTGGCACTAAAGAAGAAAAATAAATAAGACAGTAAAGTTTACAAATTCATTAAGGAGGGGGGAAAAAAAAGGAAAGAACAACAAACCAGTGAACAGAAAACAAGCAAACAAACAAAGACCACAAAGAGAACGAATTGAATGGTGCACAGGTGGTTGCTGAAAACTAAAAACATGGCAAGGAAGGAGAAAAAGAAAGGAAGAAAGAAGAAAGAAAGAAAAAGAAAAAAGGGAAGAAAGGAAGAAGGGAAGAAAGGAAAAAGAAAGGAACACTATGTCTTTATATAATAACATCAGAAATCTCATTACTGAAAGTTAGAAAGTCATCAGTGGGGGCTGTGACCCACTCAGTAGCTCAGAAAAGTGAGAGAAAGGTGATCAGCCTGAGATGCTGCAATCCAGGCTATAAATTGTATGGAAAAGACAGGGATCCCTTCCAATAGCAGAGCAATAAGACATATTAAAGAACCCAGAGAACTAAATAAGAAATATAAATAAATTGTATTGGATCATGCCACAAATTGATATGATTTGAAATTCCATGCCAAAGCAGAAAAAGCATAATGTTAAGACTAGGTTATCCAAACAAGTTAGTAGCTAGGCAGATGAAAGGAGGAACATGGTATGCCAGGAGACAGAGGACAGCCACAGTCTGGCTGATGGAACTTAAGGCAAAACTAAAAATTATTAAATTGAAAATAGATGAGTGACGGAATACAAAGAAGCAATTGACAGATGGGAGGAAAGAAACTACTTGAGGATAAAGGATGATCAAAGGCACAAGTGAAGGGAAGCCTTGACAGTGATAACTGGAAAAAAAGCCAGGTAGAAGAATGTTGCTGGTTTATCAGCAATTCTCATGAAGGACTTGGTATGTACCTACATGTGGGGGACTGGGCACTGGGGCAGTCAGTGCATTCCTCAAGGGATGAAGCTGCTATGAAACTGCTGCAGATTCTAATCTCAAGGAAAGGTGTAGGAATGACAGCAATTGATTATGTATCACTGACAAATGAGATCAGGTTAACAGCCATTTTGGAAAGATTCAATGGAAAGCAACTGCAGAAAAATTGTATGAAACAGCAAGATTCAGAGCTGGAAGAAACCCAAGTTATCAAAAGAGTGATCTGTTGCTTAGTAATGTATGGAACTTAAGAGACATCTCCATGTTCTGATGCTAATGAAGGCATTTGATTTAATGGTGTGTGATTCTAAGATGTGCAATGACAGAAGGAAGCGAAGCAGTGCTATAAAGATCAAAATTTGTCATGTATGTATCATTTATGTCTATAGATAAATTTATGTATAAGAATGGAAATAATAAGTATACTAATTTCAGCAGTGATCTGACGTTAATATAGCTGACTGGAGCATTTATTAACTACATGTAAGTGGATTAAAATGAGCAATGTAGCATTTGTGACAGCATTTAGGGCAGGTAGGTAACCCAGGTTAATCACAGGAGTATAACTGTGGTTGTACTACACAAGAAGATCTACAAGTCGAGAAACATTTTGCAATGGAATATGAAAACAAAAGAGTTCAACATACCATATCACTCATGCCTGGAGATGGGTGTATGTTTAGGAGTGTGGATATGTAAACAATCAGTGGCAATAATTAACAGTTGCGTAAGAAAAGGCTGAAAAGCAGTAGAAAGAGCTGAGTGGTCACACAGAAGGAAAAGCCAAATGAGTACTGGAGCTCAAAGCCATTAAGTTCAAGCTATTGGCCTGGCAGAGCTCCACTGAACATGAGCTAATCCCCAAGTGTAAGGGTGGTATCCTCACATGACAGGAATGAAAACACCAGGCATGGACTCTGCTCTTGGGTTAGTGACAGTGGTTCCAGACAAGATCAGAAGGCAGTTGATCAAAAACCAATTAGATAAGAGGTTCAAAAATGCATGCTTAGGCACTCAGTCTGGCTTTCTGGCTCACTGAGTTCCCAGTACAGGGTCACATCTGTGCTTCCTCAGTTGAGGGAATTGTGGCCAGGACCACCATGGCAGGGCAGGACCAATGATGTCCCACTCAAGGTCATGGCAAGAAGAGCCATGGATGCTCCCGTGGGCCACACACTATTCCCAGAGGCCTGGTTGGCCAATCTTCATCCCCAGCTCAGAAGGTACCATCAGCCCAGGTGCTGGACAAACATTCTGGCTTCCGGTTGAGAAGGTCCTGATAAATAGATGTCTCTGAGGGAAAGCTCCCAGTTGTGTCCCTGTTTCTGTCAACTTCACTGTAGTCTGTCCTTGCTCTCAGGGGTACTACTGCTCCCTAGCAGGGTCAGCATCAGGACTATCATTGATGGATTATTGGCCCACAGAAGGTACAAAATCTGTCAGAAAGTAGGAGCTACATATTTGTATTTTTGCCTTCCTTCTTTGGAGGAGTCCAGGCCTCAAGCCAATGCTTGCTGGGGATGTGGCCTTTTCTTTTGTTTGCTCTAGCTCTTGAGAGGTCATGCTGCATCACATCGACCCCTAACTTCACTTTGCATATGCTTTGCTGTCATCCCAGGAACATCTATGGTTCTCTCAGCTCACACACACAGACCTTTATTTCTCTCACAGGTGCTGCCCTTCAGCACAGTTCTATCTTTGCAATCTAAGCTAGACAGAGAGCTCAACTTGGTCAGGTATCGCTTCAGCAGGGGGACTCCTGTGATACCCCTAGAAGGCAGTGTTCAACAGATTTGGCTTGATATCAAAGAAAAGAGAGCTAATCAAACTTTTTGTAGCACCTCTGCAGGCCCAGGTCCTGTTTTTTGTAATCAGCAGTGCCCAGGTGCAGCCAGAAGAAAGAGAAAGACAGCAGCTTGGTGTGAGAACCTTTACCAGATCTGAACCAGCTACTTTCTTCTCCATTGAAGAACAGTAAGGGTGCTGTTACTGGCCCTTACCCATGCAGTTCTTCATCATCATGAAGCCGCTCTCATAGCCCTCGAAGCACTCACACTCAAAGCTGCCCGGCGTGTTGACACAGGTGCCATGACCACACAGGTCTGGTGAGATGCGGCACTCGTCAATATCTGTGGGGAATGAAAAGCAGGTAGTCATGGCAGAACAGGCTACAAGCACTGCTACAGCTGGCAGTGGGCTGCTTGTCCTGCATGTTGAATTTTACGGCCCTGGACTGGCAGGTCCATCCAGGTAGACCAAAGACATCTGCTCCCTTAAGGGAGAGATAGCAGTGAAGAATTCTCTGGTGCAGAACTGATCCTTCTTCCCACAAGATGTAGGAGCCTTCTGATTGTAACCCTGCCCTTGGCTTCTCTGCACATCCATACAACAATTGCCATGAATCCTCTGGGTACCACCATGCTGAGCATCCCACAAGGCAGTCATGGCATTGGGATGGACAAGAGTGGTTCAGAGGGTGGTTGCTCTTCCCTTACCTGTGCAGTTCCTTTCCTCAGCATCCAGAGCAAAGCCATTGCCACAGATACATCTGAAGCTGCCAATAGTGTTTCGACAGGTTCCATGAGTGCACAGGCCAGAGAAGACTTTACATTCATTCACATCTGTGCATGAAGGTAAAACAGTGTTTCAGGGAGGGGATGCCTGCAGTGAACTTAGAGTCCCAGAGCAGGGAGCAGCTTCCTTGAGCTGTAGTTGATATCGGCTGAGGACAGCCTACAATTAGCAGCTCCTCTCTTCCTTCTTACCTTTATAGAAGGGCCTGCCTGAAAGCACATCCCCTCGGTTGGCAAAGCCGGGTCCCCTTGGGCAGATGGCCTTGTACTCATTAGAGCCAATCTTGGGACATTCTTCGCAATCAATGCCCCAGGCTGAGCCCACAGAACAGCAGCACATGTCGATCCGGTACTTGCCCGGCAGAGGCTCCGTGCACTCATCTTCATCCCACTTCATGTAGCACTGTTCCACACGCACATCTGGTGAGAGAGCAGAGCTGAGTCCCTTCCTGCAGCACCTGATCTCTGGGAAGGCCAGAGATACCATCTTCTGGAACAACAGCTCTGTGGCACAATTAGCACTGTCCTTAAAACAGCTCTGACTGGGGCTGGAATGCATCTTCCATACAATACCCAGATATGGACCATTTTGATATGGCCACCTTTTTGGGATGCTAATAAAGATTATTAGAATGGATGTGGCTGGTCTGTGACTGCTGGTACTGGGGCACAGAATGGGCTCGTCAGGGAAACTAGTAATGCAGATGGCCTATGGAGGGCACAGGTTGTCACAGTGTGCCAAGAAAGCAGGCAGAAGTTTCTTTAAGGCTCCAGGGCAGGGTCATTAACTAATACTGTTACATCATCTATTTAAAGTCTAATCACTGTAATAGCCAACCATGATCAGAAGCAGTGGACCCTTGAAAATGCAGCACACAGAATTGTTTACCCATTAAGTCTACCTAATAACAGTGATTGCACTACTGGCTGGATACAGGGGCATGAAGCAGTGGCAAACTTGCTTTGATGGGGTTTCTTGGTTTGGCAGCTTCTAATGAGTATTTTGTGCTTCAAACAGCAGCAGGATTGGGAACTGAGTGACAGCGTGTGGTGGGATAGGGGATGGTTGGGGCTGAGAAGGGATGGTTGATGGGGATCAGGAGTCTGGATGAGATGAAGTGTTCTTACCCACACATGTCCTAGCAGTGCCATCAAGGGTCAGTCCTTCTGGACACTCACACCGAAAGGAGCCAGCCGTGTTCACACAGCGACCATTTGGGCAGACACCAGGAAAAACATCACACTCATTCACATCTGTTGGCAGCAAAGCAAAAGGCAGGCATGAGAGTGGCACAGTCACGACTAGCATGGCATAGAGGGACTCCTGGGGATTCAGAAAGAGCATAGAGCTGCCCAACTGGCAAAAACTGGTGGCTTGTCACACTGAAAAACACCCGCCAGGCAAAGCCACAGCCACACACGGAGATGTTTGCAAGGAGGCTGTATCACAGTGTCAGAGATGAGCAGACAGAGGGTAGCACAGGTCCACAGTTGGCATAGTGCTGACAGAGAAACGCCAGGACTCACAGACATCAGTACTGTGTCTGAATACACTGGTGTTACATACTGGCCATACTCCAGCTGCAGTGCTCAGGGCAGGTGCCAAAGCAAGAGAAAACACAAAAATTACAGGGCCTCGTCAGGCTGTGTCCAAACTCAAAGATGCATAAAAACAGCAAATAAACAATGACTATGTTCCCAATTAAAAAGTCTTCTGTGTCCTGCAGCACTTTACCTTCACAAGTAACCCCCTTCATCCTGGCATAGCCCCGGGGACAGGCAGTATCTGCAAGAAAACAGGAAACGGGGATTGTTAGCAGAGAAATGGGCTGCAGCCTGCCTTCCTGCCAAGCAGAACCTTACCAATCTCACAGCGCTCGCAGGGGCTTCCCCATGCTGCTCCCAGTGTCGCACAGCACTCTGATTTCAGTGTGGCCCCATTGATGTTCACCTCACAACGTCCATCCTGGATGTTCAGCCAACATGTCCCTTTCATGCTGTCTGCAGGGGCAAAGGCAAGGCATGAGTGAAGAGCAGTCTTTGGCCAAGGTTCCCAGCTTCAGAACAGCCAGCTTTCCACAAGAAGCAAGTAGGATAAACTGTTTCTGATTGTGACTATTGGTTTTTGTCCTCACTTTTCCTTTCAGGCTGTGGGGTGAAGGATTTTGTAGCATGGACCCAAACTTTGCTCTTCCCCAGAGTCCTACCACTGTTGCACAGGTAGTGCTCTCTGATACAGCTATTTCAACAGTTCTGTGTCTCTCCCTTTTCCTATTTCCAGCTTCTTTGTCTTCTGGGCCACTCTGCCTTGCTGTCCCAGGTCACCACACATCAGCGCTCCGCAAAGGGCAGACCATCTAGGAAGCAAGTACCTGCTCACCATCTTGATAAGAGGGATGTGCTTTATCCTGGCATGCCTTAATCTCAGCACACTACAAATCCATCTGATGAATAAGAACGCACCACCCTGATACCCTGTAGGGTCCCCTCAGACCCCATGTCTGCTCTTTGTCTTGCTGCAGTATATTCATGGATTTCTCTGTGACAGTGCTTGGAGCATTGCTGGGAACTGCAGCTTTTCAGGCTTCCTGGATGCATGACAGAGATATTCATTGTTACCAACAAGCAAATAAATGCAAAGCGAGAAAAAGAAAGCCTCAATAGATCCCCATTCCTAAGCTAGGATTGTAAAGGATGATGCAAGGCAGGGCTGTCCCAGATCTGCCTCCAGAAGGCCATATCCTTACCCACGCAAATGGTGCCACTGGGATCCAGCTTGCTGCCTGGGGAGCACTCACAAGCAAAAGATCCAGCATTGTTCCTGCAGACACCGTTCACACAAGGGTTAGAGGTGCACTCATTGATATCTGCAGAAAGAAAGGGACTGTCACTGTGGTAGGTGCCATCGGACCCAGACTTCTGGGCCAAGTACTTGGAGAGACGAGAGGCAAAGAACATGAAGAAGGGGGATTTTCAGCTGTACAGAGGATCACCAGCCCAGGCTATTCAAATTCTTCGTGTACAACTCAAGTATGCATCATCTCACGGAGAACAGGCACTGACAGCACACACCACTACAGTGAGCTTCTTCAGGGTTGAAGGAATGGATGCATTGAGGTTAATGATGAAAACTATGAGGGAATGATGGAGTCACCTGCTCAGGCTGCTCCTGGCTAAGGTGGAGCAGTCACAGCACTGAGCATGGCCTTCTTAAGCTATGTGAGTCTACACAGCACTTGCCATTTGTCACAGACAATGAGGGTTTTGTCTAAACACATGGATAAAGTAACACTGTTTTGGGGTTTTGTGGCTGGGAAACAAATCTCTCATACTCCATGCTGTAAGGTCTCAATTAAACCCCCAAAACTTGTAATTTTGGTTAGGCTTCAGCAACAATTTGGGGAGCCTAGAGGAAATTGTTCTAGTTTTTGGTCACCAAAAGACCAGGATGTTTTGTGTTTGGATGTCCTCTGTTTTGAATGAAGAGTGTGATTTCCCCCCCCCCCCCCCCCCCGCCCCCCCCCAAAAAAAACCAAAAAAAACATCCCAAAAGCCTGGATCTGCTCCAGTTCAAACCACTGTGGTCAAAAGAGAACCAAAGCTACGCTGAACCTTGAGCTCCTTTTAGGCAGGATCACAAGACACAGCTCACCCTTTACACAGGTGCTCTCTGTTGCCTTAGGATCACATTACCTTCACAGGTATCTGTCTCAGTCCTGAAGACAAAGCCCTTGGGGCAGGTGCAGGTGTAGCTGCCAGGTGTGTTGCGGCACAGCCCATTGTCACACAGCAAACGGTTGACGGTGCATTCATCAACATCTGTGGGCAGAGAGACGGGATATCTGAGCTACACCACCAGTGTGCACTCTCCTGCAGTGCTCTGGCAGTTTGAGAGGCAGAGAAATGGCCACATAACACTGTACAGGATATAAAGTATGTGAGTGAATACACACAGGTCTACAGACAAAAACTCAAGGGAGACAAAACAACATCTTCCAACACTGACTGCTTTCAGTGGTTTGCAACAACACTATGCAGTGAGATGCACCTCTTTAGGGACTTAGCTGAGTTGGTGGTATTTCCAAGGTAGGTTAGTCTATCACACACAGCCCAGCGTCTTTCCTACAGCTCACTCCCCTTGTCTCTCTTGGGGTCTGGTGCTTCCAAGCCTGACACCTGGATATCATCACCAGGTGCTGGTGACAGTTTTGCTCCAAAGAGGAGGCTGAAATAGGCTCCTCCACCAGAACTCCTGTGATTTAGGTCACCTACCCCTCCCTTCTATCCAAGCTCCTTATCTAGTCAATGGAAGGTGAACAGCAGGTGATATGGTGTTCCTCAATCAGACTTGGGGTGGCCTGAATTGTGTTCCAGAGGGGCCTGCCCCTCCTGAGTAATCCTAGAGCAAGGTTTAGGGAGACAGTAAGGAGGAGATCCAGTTCCATCCTTAAAGCAATGCAACATGAAAAGTGTGTTAAATCCCACACACCCAACTTCTCATGTAGTTCCTTGTCCTTTTCCATTGGGACTAGGTAGGGATGTTGCAGGGCATCAGCTGCTGTACTGCCTCAAGATCCTGTGCAGCTGTGCTGTGAAGGTATGTGATCACAGCTTCATATGCTGCATCAGCACCACCTCTCTCCTAGCACTGAGCTGCTGCTTCCCTATGCCACACCAAACCCAGGCTGCCCCAAACTCACCCACACAGTTCTTGCCCGTGGGGTCAGACTCATAGCCCAGGTTGCAGATGCAGCGGTAGCTCCCCCGCAGGTTCTCACACATGCCATTGGGGCAGATGTCAGGGTTGAGGGCACACTCATTGATGTCTGCATAGTGAAAGAGGACAAATTAGATGGATCATGGCCAACCATAGACACAGAAATCTTCCACACTCTAATTCCTCATTGCTTATTGATGCCAGTAGCCAGCTGAGTCACTCCTTTGCAGAAATCCCTCATTCCTAGCCTACCGACCCCTTGGTATAAACCAGAAGGTCCTGGGAAGCCTTACTGCTCTCTTCTTGGTGCTTTGGAGCTGCGTGACTTAGTGCTGGGGATGCACAACTTATCCAGCGCAGAGCTCTGAGCTCAGGAGAGAAATGGACAAGGGATGAACCCCGATGTATTACCACACCAAGCATGCCTAAGTCTCCCTGTTTTGTTCCTGAGTCTCCTGACAGTATCACTGTGCCAGGTACTCAGGTCAGACCATTTAATTGTCCTGTTCATTGGAAGAACTGGGAAGAAGAAGCTGTTTGGAAGGTGCTCCTAGCAGGACGCTGGGATAACGGGTAAGCACAGAGCATGATGGACAACCTGCTTATGCATATGCAGCCCTGCTGTAGGGGTCCACTGCTGAGGGCAAAATGGGGCTAACATTACCCAGACATGCTGGAGAGCACCCTGTGGGCAGTGGGGCCAGCAAAGAGTCATGCCCATGTCTAGATGGTCACAGCAAAGCTGTTCCAATGACACTGAATCTTTGCAGCCCCTAGCTCAGCCATGGTGCTCAAGCTGAGCACTTGCACAGACTCCCTGACCACAAAGCTGCCACGCTGGAACATGTACTGATCAGGTCAAAGTAAATTTTCTTTTCTTTCTGCTCATGCAAAGAACTGATTAAAAGCAGTTTGGCATCCTGTGAAAACCAGGGGCTCTGAGGAGTGTGTGGTGGTGGCAGGGCAAGGAAATGAGGGGTGTGTTATGTCTGGGTGAGTCTAGTGCCATGAGCCAATGCCTGCAAGGTACAAAAACTTCAGTTTCAAAAACTTCCAAAGTGCCTTGGATAAATTCGCCCCAGCCTACAAAATTCTGGGGCAGCTTTGCAGTGACGTGCAGTGGGTACCACAAGCCACAGCAACACATGTGCATGGCGAACAGGCTGAGGTCTGCAGGGGTCTGGCAGAGAGAGGCAGAGGTGTCTGCCATCACCAACCCCCTATTTCCCTCACAGTGGGAGCTGTGTCCTGAAGAGGAAGGTGCTACATCTGCTGAAGAACCACGTGCCCTATACAAGTAGAAAGCAAGGCAGAAGGCTAGCATCCAGGTGGGCAGCTCCTCATGCTCACTACAAACAAAGCTCTGGTTGCCAGGCAAAGAGATTCTACCATAGCAAGAAACAGTCTTCCAACAGAACAAAGCAAGTTCTGTTTGTACAGTATTGTCCTCACAGTGCCACAGTCCCACATGGTAAGCCCAGACATCAGGGCTGCCCAGACACCAGACAATGCTGGTCTTAGTCTCCATGTGGTCAGAGTTCAGTTATATCCACGGGCAGCTGCAACTCTGGAGAAGTGCTGAATGTACATAATCCTGGCTGTGGGCAATTCTAGGCTGACCAGAGCATGTCTGACACTAGCATCCTGCGTGGATCTTATCATCAGCCTGAGAACGATTTTGGCCAAGAAATGGTGCCCTGGGAAGAAGCCGAAGAAGTCACTAGGGATTTGCCTCTGGCTCATTCCCATTTGGAAGGTTTTGAAAGGCTGTAGTTATCCAGCTGCTCTGCACTCTTCCTGCTAACTCAAGCACTGCCCAGGGCTGGCAGAGCAGTCCCTTGGCAACATGTCTTATGCAGCACAACATGCATTCTTAGCTTCCACTCCTTGGGAGACTGCAAACCCTCCTGTTCTGCAGCCTAGGAGATGGAGGGCATAGGAATGAAATGAGGATGTAACTGTCATGCTCTTTATTCCTACCAAAGCAAGGCATAAAGTCCAACTCTGTGTGCACACCCCCAGCAATGTAGTTCCTGTAGGGTGCCAGAAATCAGCCACTTGATTCAATACCCAGTCCTCAGGGATGTTTGATATTGTTTCAAACTGATGGAACAAGGGGAAATGGTTTCAAACTAAAAGAGAAGATATTTAGATTGGATATAAGGAAGAATTTTTTTACAATAAGGGTGGTGAGGCACTGGAACAGGTGCACCCTGATGGAGCTGTAGTGTCCCTGTTCATTGCAGGGGAGTTGGATAAGATGAGGGCCCCTTTCAACTCAAAAAGATTCTACGATACTATGTTTACTTAACATTAACTCATGGTGCTGTAGGGAGGAGAAAAGACAAAGAATACCCCTCTCCCCTTCTTCCCAAGCCCACATCTCACTTCTTACTAACATAGAAGAACGCTCTTGCTTGCACTTACACCCACCCTGGTTATGCAATGTCCCCTGCAGTTATTCACCAGCAGCTCTCACATACACATGCACAACGATTTAACTCTCCTCCACAGCACTAAGTCTCTCATGACACATGCTCCGACAGTCACACAGATGAATGCACACATATAGTATGTGGAATGCACGTACCTCTGCCATCAGCTGTTATTCCAATGCCACTGCTGCAGAGTGCCTGGAATTCAGCTACATAGAAAGCACAGTAGAGTCATCAGCTTTTCTGGACAATGTAAGTACAGTTAAATTAATGCTGAGTAACACCGAATTTATAGTTTGCTAGTTACAGAGTCATTTGTGGGCTTCCAAACAGTATGTTTACACTTATGCAATATGTATCAAAAGTCTGATACTCTTCTAGGAACAGTTAGGAATCCAAAACTGTGAGAATCTCAGCAATGAGATCAGTGTAAGATTTGTTTGTTGATCCAACCTAAATGTGCTGACTGCAAGGTGTTGTCCCTTTCTGCCTGCCCATGTCTTTATCATACCACTGCCAGGTTCTCTAGGGCATCTCACTGACAACCCATCACAGACTCACAATGTCTCTGAGCACATTCCTGGCTTTTTGCAAACCTATATGGGAAAAGGAGCTTACCAGAGTTTTTGGCAGGGCAGGGTTGGCAGGGCTCTCCAAAGCCATGATCTGGATTCGCACAGCAGCACTCAGACTTGGTGACTGCCCCTGGAAAGGGACGGGCACATGTGCCCTTTTTAATGCCTCCATAACATGTGCTGCGCATGTGGGTGTCCACACAGACTCGTCCATCCACCCCGATAGCCAGGCCTCCAAGGCATTCGCATCGGAAGGAGCCCTCTGTGTTAATGCACCAGCCATTCATACAGATTCCTGGTGTCTCACATTCGTCAATGTCTGGAAAAAGAACCACAAAGTGGCTGTTAGCAAACCTTGGGCAGGAAGACACAGAAAGGGGATTTGGTTTACTTTGTGTGGAGATCTGGAGTCTACAGGGGAGCCAGCGGGTCACTTTGGAGCATCACGTACCCTACTGATGGGTTCAAGGAAAGGAAAAGTAGGCTGGATGTCTCCTGAGACTCAGTCCCTTTCAGAGCTGCAGGGTCTGGTCCCTCCTACGTTAACAGAGCAGCGAGCTAGAGAATTCATCCTGTGTCACAGCAGTATTAGAGGAGTGCTAAGTTCTCCTTCCTTTCTCCACTCTGCCTTCATGTCCTGAACTCTCTGCCTTTGGCACATGACAAACAAATCCTCATGGAACACACTCTAGAGGCTGGTGAGAATGTGGAGAAGACTGCTGTCAGCTCACACTATGTACACCATAGAGAGCATCATAGGTCTACTTAACGTTCCGTGGAAAGAGGATTTAAACTCAAAACTGCACTGATACAGTGGAGGTGCAAAAACATTTTCCCTTGAGTCCGTTCCACTGGAGAGGGGAATTTCTGGCAGCAGAGAAGGAGATGCATGGCAACAGTCTTGATTTTTCTCAGCTTCCCTTGGCCTCAGACCCATTGCAAGTCCCCAGCAACATGGATGCCCAGGTGGGAAGAGAGCAAGGCAGACATACGCACCAACACAGTAGCGCCCATTGGGAGCCAGTACAAAACCTGGCTTGCAGATACATTTGAAGCTGCCATCCTCGTTGATACACATCCCATTGAGGCACATGTTGGTTGTGGCACATTCATCATGATCTGGGGAGGACAAGCAGAAAACATGAGCAGAGTCTGAGAGCTGCAGCAGGACTCTCCTGTGCTCAGATACTTCTGTCACCCATCCTGTAGTCAAATTGCCTCTTACGGCAACAGATGTTAATCACCAAGGCAGAATTCCCACTGCTACTTCTTCTAAGAGCTGTCCTGATGCATCCCTACCACTTTCAGCACCTTAGTCAGTGATCCAGCTTGCAGTAGGACTTGTACATTAGCTGCTGGAGGAAGCAGCTCTCAAGGTGATGGAGAATGTATTTCTTGCACACTCATCCCCACTCACGCTCCTGGATCTCAAAAAACCCAAAGGAACACTCCAGTAGCATTAGCACCCTTATAAAAATGCTTTCCTCATTAAGTACTTCTCTTCTTTCAAGATTCACTCTGTCATGGCAGTGTCTACCCAGGAGGAAGGAAGTTGATGATCCTTGGGGCCCCTTCCAACCCAAGCCATTCTATGATTCAACGATTCTATAAGGTGCAGATCAGATTAAAGTAAACACCAGTCCCCACGGAGGACACAGTTTCAGCCTCAGCCTTCCCAAGGTGATGAATGACAGCATATCAGAAAACAGCTTACCAACACAATTCTTGCCATCAGGGGTGATTTCAAAGCCAGCATTGCAGATACACTGGAAGCTGCCATCAGTATTAACACAGCGTCCATTCCTACACATCACTCCATTCATGATGCACTCATCAATATCTGGTAAGGAAATAAACATAGGACATTAGCGGCAGGTGGATTATGGAGTAGTTCTAGTCTTATCTGCTCCGTGAGAAAAACAAAAAAATGCTCTCAGTCTCTCCAGGATCGCATACTTCCACTATGTACAAACTGCAGAAGGTGAAGATGTGAAGAAAGCTCTCTTGCATGCTCTGGGAGTAGCACTACAATTGGGAGCTGGGCTCTGGGACTTCTGGTTTTCCATGATGTCTCTAGAAACATTATGTACCCAGGCCTTCCTTATATCTGAAACTATCCTAGATCTGTTTAAGCCCATGGTAACAGCAAGAAATCCATTCAAAACCATGGACTCTGACCCACTACTAACTACCTCAGAGATGTGGTCCCAATGCCTCAGCAAAAGAAACAGCAGGTAGAAGAGAACGGAACAGAATATTCAAGCTGGAAAAGATCCGCAAAGATCACTGAGTCCAGCTCCTGGCTCCACAGAGGACTACTTAAAATTAGACCACATTTCTGAGTATGTTGTCCAAATGTTTCCTGAAATCCAGCAGCTGTGACCCTGCCCTGAGGAGCTTTTTCCATGCCCAACAACCTGATCGGTGAAGAACCTCTTTCTAACACCCAACCCAACATCCTTGGTCAGAAGCTGGGGTACAGAAGTTGGACAGGAAGTTGGATACAATGTGGTTGACAAGTATGGCAGCAGGGAAGGTGCTGTGTCACAGATCAAGAACACAGTGTGCACTCCCTCAGGGAGACGGGATACTGAATGCCTATGGCTAAAGATGGAAGACAAAGAGGATATCTCGGGTAGTGAACTGCTACTGATCCTTTATCAAAAGCTGGGGTGAGCAGAAAGTGATCCTTTCTATGAGCAAATCACAGGAAGTCAACAGTCCCCGCAGCAATGGGAGATACAGACTCTTTGTAGACCCCTGTTATAGGTGGAGAAGTTACCTGGCAGAAAAGGATCTGAATCACAGATTAAATGGGATGGCTTGGAACAGAAGGAAACCTCCTTTGTTCTATACCAACAGAATAGCATTGTGTAAGCTGCATGGGATAGTTTCTTCTCCTGACAACTAGAGAGGTCACAGGTAGAGAACTACATCCAATTTTAGAACCATGCATTAGAAACGATAAAGACAAAATGGAGAAAGTTGAGAACGTAAAAACAAGGATGATGACACGATCAGAAACACTAAACTCAACCATTCTGTGATTATTTATGAGAAGGGACTGAGAGGCTGTCTAGACAGGAGATGGTATCAGAGGGGTTGCAGGTTGCAGTTTCCCAGCACATAAAAACATGCTGAAAAGGAGACAGTGATGAGCTCATTTTTGTGTCCAGAAGGAAAGATACAGGAAGAATTCAGCTTGATTTTCAACTAAAAGATGTAGATTGGAAATTAGGAAAAGGCTTTCACATTGTCAGGCCATTGGAAATTCCTTTGGAAATCCCTTTATCAGAAACATTTGATACAATGCTCCTGGAGGGAAATAAGGTGACCTCTTGAAAACCCTACTAAGATCTATTGTTTGTATTCCACCTCACACATTTCTCCTAGCCTCACCCTGCAGCTTTTCCTTGTAATACGACCCCATCTATGTAATGCTGCAGAAGAAATAGGCTACAAAGAAAAAAAAAACAAAAACAAAAAAACAGCCTTGGAATAAGAGGAAACCAGAGTAAAAAATTCCTGCTCTGTGCACTGTGCTAAGTCACCAAAGAAGTGGACCAACCATTGACTGCAAAACAAAGAAAACAAAGGTCAGCCATTAAGAGGGTAATCTGTTATTTTTTCTTGTTCACATGGGACATTATCTTCCCATAATTCTTTTATAGCACCTCACCTGAAGTACCACTTTGCTGCAAGACACTGACAAATCTTCACTAGAAACCACTACTTCTACATTAATACAGAAATTACTCAAAATCCTAGTTTTTTATCAAAACATCACCTCAAAGTAAAATTAATCTCTTTAAAAGGATTCCAGAAATTCCTGGATTGCTGTTAGCCAACTCTATGATAGATAAAGGCAGAGGAAACTGCTTCTCCCAGACAGACTGTGAGACACTGCTGACAACTCAGCTGAGTTGACCTGAATGCCATCACATACCTGGCTAGGAAGTTGTTAGATGCCGAGAATTTGTCACTGTTGTTCCCCTTTACATTCTCTTTTCACACCTAACTCCCTGATAATCCTGCTGACACTGGTGCAGCACACAGAAAAGACATACCGATGCAAGCCTGCTTTGTTGGGGTGCTCTGGAAGCCTTCGTGGCACTTGCAGTGATAGGAGCCAGGTGTGTTCACACAGTCACCATGCACGCAGGGGCTGCTGGAGCACTCATCTACATCTGCAAGGAGAAAAGCATAAATCTGTGAGTCACCATCATGCAAGGAACTCACACAGAGCTTCCAGGAAAGTCTAGCTTCTGTGAGCTGCTGTGCTCATCAACAGCATGGCCAGTAAGGGAGAAAGCGGTCAGACTGTGCTGGGAAGCCCAGACCTGAAGCTGCTGGGAGGATAAGGCCAATCAGGTCTGAATACACAATTATGTAAAAAGAGTGCAGTTAGAGAAAGGGATCTGCAGTCGGGAGACTGGACAACCTATCCTCCTGCATTTCTTTTTGGAAGCTCTGCCCACTGAACAAAGCAAAGGGAAAACAGATTTGCCCTACACTGGGATGATGTTCAAGCACTGTCAAGCAGCTAAGCCAATGGCAAGGTTATGGCTACCAGAGCAAAACTGTCACCCTTGCTGGACAGATAAATACTTCCCCTCTTCTTCCAGCTTCATTAGCTGACATGAGCCCAATGCAGCCTCTTGTGAGGAATTGTCCAGAATGGGAACTGTTGGGGCAGCAACTCGAGGTGGTATCGGGAACAGGCATGGTGCGGGGGCACTCTGGGAGCTGACCTGTGTTTGTATGCATCCAGCAAATTCCACTCACCGATGCACTCTCCGCGCACATCCTGCTTGTAGCCCATGTTGCACTCACAGCGGTAGCTGGATGGGGTGGGGATACAGCGTCCGTTCAGGCAGAGATTAGTGAAATGCTTGCATATGTCAATGGTCTGATTTAAAGTCGCAGTTCCTGGAAAGCACAGAAGTGGCATCAGACAGAGAATTACAGCTCCCTTCCTTTTATTTCCTCCTTGAAGCAGGATCACTAAATCCACCATGGTGCTGCAGGCACAAACTCAGCTGCATCAGAACTCTCTGTGGACACTGTGATACCCAGTGTACCCCCAACCTAGGAATATGCTTAGGATTGCACAGCAAGCACAAAGGGGATTAATATTTATTGACATCCAGTGCACTTTTACAAGCCTCAGTTCTTGGCAAGGAGCTATATAGAGATGCTTATAAAGAGTGTCTGACACAGTAGGCTTGTTTAGGGGAAACAGAGAGGGTGGGAGTGATGTGAGAGCATCAGTCCTGTTTGGTAATTAGAAAGATATTCCGCACTGGAGCCAGCTTCAGCTTCCTTGCTCTGCCAGGAGACACTGTTTGATCTCCTTCTGGGCTCAGTATTCTGCACAGCATTAGTGTCACATCCCATCACTCTCTCAGTGTCAAAATAAACCTTGTATCTGGCTAACAGCACTAGTGCTCTGCTCATGTGTACACGGCTGAGGACTGGGCTGGCACACAGGCAGACACGCTGCGTATGATCTGACAGAGGCAGCCAAACCAGGTCAGCACAGTAAGACAGTAATTTTAATTACCAATGCTTGAACTTCCCGGGCCCATTCCAGGCAGGCCTGGGATTCCGCCTTGTCCATTTGCCCCATTTGGTCCGATGCCTCCGGGCCCGTTGAGTCCTGGCCCAACACCATTGGGCCCGAATCCAGGAATTCCTGGAAAGCTCCCAGGGAACCCTGGCACGACTGGGAGTCCTTCGATGCAAAGCCTGCGGTACTCATCTGAAACAAAGCAGCTGCCTTAGTGCTTGTCCAAGAGAGCAATAAAACCCTTCCTACCTCTGCCAGAGTGCAGAGAACAGAAGCAGAGGGATGGAGAGGCACAGAGCAGACAGGGTGGGTGCTAATGGGAACACAGCAGGTTGGTGAGGAGGGCTGTAATGCCCAACACACTAGAAAAAATGATAAGATACAGCTTGCAGGGTGTTTGGATTACTGTGGTGTGTCAGGCAGCTGAGTGTCATGAGTTGCTTTCAAGAAGGAAAGGACAAGACAGAGAAGGATGCCAGACTGGGGCCGTAAATCTCTGCCCTTCTCAGAGAAGAGTTTGCCAGTGATAAAGGAAAAAAGGCAGAGAGATATAGATAGCTACAGTGTAGTGCCTTCTGACTGCCTCCTGATGCCTGATCTCACTGTTGTTTGGCCTACTTGGTTGTGGTGTTATGGTGAAAGCCACAGATGGCAAAGGGGGAAGTGGAAGGGGGTAAACTCTTGCCTTGGCTGAACTCACCTGGCTCACCTTCAAATGAACACCAGGCATAAGATCCATCATTCCCATGAAATTTCTCTGGGTGTCATGATGACAATTCACCATGTCTGCACATCCCTGGGGTGTCACCAGGATAACAGAGCCACAGGTTGGCCCAGCAGCAGGTGGAGAACCTTTGTATCGCACTTACCAGACCCCCGGACAGGGCACATTTCTGGAGTTTGACCAATAGCCCAGCAACGCCCTGAGTCACAGCAGCACTGCATCTTGGTGTATTGGCCAGGCAGGTCCCCAGCACAGCGGCCCCCAATCAAAGCAGAGAAACATGTCCCAACCCGTTGGTCTGCAGTGAAGAAGAGGAGGAGACAATTTAGAGGGTGTCTTCACCGTACTCTCAGGTCACAAGGGACTGTTTCCATTGGTGAGTTTTTTCTGCTATCTAATATCCAAATCTGAACTTCTGTTCTTCCTCATCCTCCCAGATTCTGATGTTCACCACCTTCATCTAGAGCACACTGAGACTGTGGGGGCAAGCTTCCTTCTCTTGGATTGGATCTCACATTCCCATTTAGCTTCCTATATACTGTAAGCAGCCAAGAACCAGTAGGTGAGCAAATCCCTTTCCATTGGCTTTTCTCCACTGGCTGTTGCCCTGAACCCCAGAGGAAGAATAAGTTGACCCAGCAGATTTTGGCTGAATTCACTTAGAAGAAAATAGATGAGATCCTCCACTTCATCTCATCATCATTTGATTTTAACACACATTTGAGTTTCTAGGCTGTAGTCTAAGAAGGAAGTGCCCCACAGACAGTGCTTGAGGGATCCTTCGGAGCCTCCTCATCACCTCAAACAAGGACTGGGACAAAGCCTCTCCTTATCATTTCATGGCTCAAATACTGCATCAAAAGTAATTCAGACCTCCAGTGAAGTCTAGAAACAAAGCAGGCTTCATGAAAATGGAAGTCAATGTATTTGGAAACACCCTTAATGCAATTAAAGTATCACCAAATCAGACAAAGTAGCAGAATGAGAGTTAATCAATATCTAGTTACAGCAACAGGCAGAAATACAAAGGCAAAACCTGTCTGGCTTCAGGACATGAATTAGAATCAATTCAGAGAAATCACGACCTGATAGGAACAGGATGCAGAAAACACCAACTAATTGATTATAATGCCTAAGGTACACAAGGAGACAAGGCTCTTTAGTAAACCTAGAGGGCCAAACACTTGATTTTGCTTACAGCATCCTTTAAACCCTCTGTTCAACTCAGGATAGCAGCTACAGTGAATAGCCTTTTTTAATGAGCCTAGTGCACCAGTCTCATGCATGGCCTGAGTAACACTCTCCTCCCTTGACAATGGCACAGAGCAGGAGGCAAATTCATCCAGAGAAATACTCTCTGGAAAGATATAGCCTTGTGATGTAGCTTAGTGGCTGTAACCTCTGGAAAAGGACACGTGTAGGTCACTCTGAAAGTAATGCCTCCTATTTATTTCAAGAGAAACTACAGCAACACTATTCAACTGTGCAAATTCTCAGCTACAAAGGACTATTTTTCAACAGTCACCACCAATAGCTATGTATTTTCTTCAGCAATGGACAAGAGCCTGGATGCCATCCTCATAAAAATATGTACAGTCGTCTGGAACGCAGCTTGTCTTTCACAGTGCTGTTGCCAGCGTGATATATCTTCCTCTAATATCTGCCAGTAAAACTACTTTACTATGATAAGAACAATCCAGAACAGTGTGCTATTATGAGGGCTCCCCAACCATTCCTGCTATATGTCTGACTACCATACCCCCTTCTCCTGTTTTCACTTGTTGCAGGACAGAGCTGACAGACCAAGGTGCTCAGCATTTCCTACACTGCTGGTGATGCTAGGGATCAGAGTACAACCATTCCAGCATTAGCCAGCGATCCCCAGTGTTGTGCTAAGCAATTACCTTTCCATAGCCACCACGATCCAGTGTGGGCCTGCACATCTCCACCACGGCCCTCCCCCTCCTTCCCACTATGGCTATATTGGCACACGCCACGTCCTTTGCCTCCTGCCAGGTCCCAGCACCTCTCTCTAACCAACTGCAGTTGTTTCCAACCTCACACCCTTCCAGTCGGATCACCTCCCATTCCCAGCGGATGCCTGTTTCAGGTCATGGGTCAGTTCCCACCGCCTGGCCTGAGAACAAGCCCTGGATGGTGGTCAAAGTCTGTGAGCCCAGCCAAAGCCACAGACACCAAGCCTGGCACTGGCGTTTAGTGTGTGTGGCTTCTGGACAAGACCCAGGAGACTGAAGGTCTTTCACATGTCTAGCAGGCCTTGTCTGGCACCAAGCCCTGCAGGAAAATCTGGAATCTTCCACTCATTCGTCTCCTGTCCTTGTTTCTCAAGCAAATTAATGAGGGGGAGAAGTTCGGTCTGATTTGTTGTTTGTGCCTCTAGACTGACATTAGCCAGCAGGCTGACGTTTTCCTGAAATATAATTGAAATTAATTGCATAGAACTGTTTGATCTGTGGCCTGTGGTTACATCTCTTCCCTAATCACAACTCAGGGACTTGCAGAGGACAGTGACCCCATTTAAAGCCAGGGTGACTAAACCAGCAGGTTCCTTAGCCATTCTGCAGCACTGAGCTCAACATTAACCATTCCTCTAATCACAAACATTATCCACCAAAGACTTGCAGAAGGACAAACAGACCTGGAGAAGGGAAATTTGAGCAAGGGGATTGAATGCAACACGGGATTAGCTACTAATCCTAATGAAACTATATGATGTTTGGGCCATTCCAGGTCCTTGATCTCTGGCAAGTGACAAGAGTACCAGAGCAATGCCCATACCTTTTCAGGTTTTGGCAGCAGCTGTTTGAGTGCAGAAGAAGGTTGTGCTTCCACAGCACCTTGACAGGTGACTTAACATCACACATAGTCCAAAAACTGCTGCTCTCTGAACAAACTAGGGAAGAAGAGTGGGATCGTTTGGAAAATCTGAATGGACAACTCCACCTCAAACCACTGGTGTGAGTTCAGCTTAATGAGTTGCTTAGGACAGAGCTTAGATGGATTTCTAAATCTGAACATCCTAGCTTGGAATCCTTCGGGTATTAGAGAGGAAAGATCCCACCCAGCCCTTCTGTTCTTTTGGGGATGATTGCTGTCATAAAGTCAGTGGTACAAGGTGACAACCAGCCAGATAATGAGCAAGAAGTGATCTGGAGAATACAACTTCGTTTCCTACAGACAGACATTTGCTGACAGGTTTGACAAGGCAGGGAGGTCACACTATTTTTTGTGTAATGGAGGGAATGGTAAAGCCCATACTCATCTGGACAAATGTTTATTAAATTCAGCTGTCTTTGCTGCGATTCGTAATAACCTCTCTCAGAAATGAAGGCCAGAGCTAATTGAAAATCCATCTGGAGCTGCCTTGGGCAGAGGCAGGGGTGGATGGAAAGAACAGTAGGTCCCTGCAGTCCCTCTGTGACCTCTGCAAGACCACCCACATGCTGGAGGTGCAAGCACAAAGCCAGCATGCCTCTATTCTGCCCAGTACAGCTGATAAGGGAACAGGACACAAGGATCTCAGAACGTCAGATAACACTGCAGGTGAGAAAGGAAGTAAAATTCCACAGGAGATTACACAGGGGACACAGCCACAGATCTGTTGGTTGTCTCTGATTCTGAATTTGTCTCTCATTCACAACCAGGCTCATTAAAAAAGGCTTTACTAAGAGCAGGAGATGGAGTCTGGCCTATATATTGTTATGGGACAGGAATAAATCTGAGATGGAGTTGCCTGCTGATATCTGGCAGAGCCTGCACTCATGTGGCTGTGAGTATCTCAGAGGTACAGGTGTGCCCTGATGCCTGTAACAAGCTGAATACCACAACTTGCACTGCATGGGGATTCATATTGCCATTCATTACGGCAAGTCAACATCATCCCTTTCTATGGGAACATCATCTCTGCAGTGGGCACAAGATCTGCTATGAATCAGTGCACCTTTTTTTTTAGGTTTTCAGACATCTGGAAACTCATTGGGGTTCAACAGAAGAGACAGAAGTATGGGCAAAGGAATTGCATACAGCATGGGGTTCCCCTGATGTACACACAAAAGTCTGCTTGGCTTAGTCATGAGTAGTTCATGAAAATTATTTGTGCAATAGTAAAAAAGTCAGAGCACCAGGCCAAGGAGTTTACACAGCTCTGCCTATGGAGCTGAAGCCATCACTAGGAGGTACTGGGAGTGGCACAGGGCAGTGCAACCACAGAGTTGGGTACAGCAGCAACACTACCATTATGGGAGCTGGTAGTAGAGGGAAAAGTGATGGGTGCAGCTTCTCAAGTAAACATGGATAACCACATGCATGCTGCAGTGCTGAAATTGAAGACAGGAACACCTCAAAGCAAACCTGCTGTGAGTCATCCCCACCTCCCTTAACACCTTAGGAATTGCTGGGAGTTGTCTGGGGCTCTGTTCGTGGTCTCTCCAGCTCCTTGTCATGTTCTCTCCTGCTCCTTATCAACCATTTTGAGACCATGTCCTTCACACCGCTTCCCTGTTGCCATTTCTTGGCCTTTTAAATACTATTTCCTCATATTTCCTCTTTCCCTTTCCCTTCCTGGACAATGACAAAGCAGTCAGAGGGGTTCCCCAGTCAGGTGAGGCCTTCAGCAACATCCTCACAACCTCCTGCCTGCAACATCTATCCCTAACTGGAACTTGAGGCAGTAAACGTGCTGATGTTACCCATGGAAAGATAAGACACAAATCTCTCTGTCAGAGCTTTGCTGCATTATTGGGAAAAAAAGAGCAAAGAAAGCAATGTGCAGGAGTGCTGACTTGCAATGTGCTGGAGTGCTGACTTGCAGTGAACAACGGGACATGATGTACATGACTGGAAATGCATCTGGAGGTCTTTTTCTCATTTGAAACCTATGCTTTTAAGCTGTTTTTTTTTGTTGTTTGTTTTGTTTTGTTTAAAAAAAAAAAAGGAAGAAAAAGAAAGCTCACAGCCTGCTAGAGCAGATTCTCCTGCTGCCTGCGAAACAGTGAGCCTGTCTTTTATATGAATTAAACTGTTATGAATGCATGTGGAACTGGATTCCTTCTGTCAAGCAGAGGTGGGTGAATCATTCACTGAATGTTCATTTCAAACTATGGTGGACTTTCTCCAGCTACGCCACTGTTTGTATTTTCACTGAGGAAGGCAGCTAATGAGATTTGGGATCAACTCAAGCTCACTGTCTTGCTGTTTCAGCTGCAAAAACTACAGGACACTATTCAAATGCAATAAGACGATGTTTACTTTACTAAAAAGGGAGGGAAAAAAGGATGGGAATATACTGAGGTTGCCACTATAAAGTCACAGCATAGGCAGTGTGGGTGCCCCATGATACATGGGCCACATGTGGTCATTTCCAGTGTAAATATCTGAGAGGTAGCAGCCTCTTCTGCTCTGTCCTGATGCTGTTCTAACGGTAGCCACATTATTTATTAACCTTCAATTTTACAAACAATTTCTTTGATTGATATCACAGAACATAATTCACAGGTTTAAACTCTCAAAATGAGCACTAAAACCCCCTCAACTGATATAAACAGGGTTTGTGAAATATGGATCCCAGGGCAACAGCACTTTATAGTAACTGTGCATTTTGCCAGAAAAAATATTGCCTGTCCTAAAATGTGACAGCCCGCTAGCTCAGGGAAATGGCTGCAGCATGATGCATTGAGTTTAGGCACAGTTACAGTTCGCTGCAGCTAACTAAGCACTGCGCTATTTTTAAATGTTGGCTTTCTAATTTTATTTAGTTTTCCTTTCTCGAAGCACTCGGTTTCAAGGAAAGTGGAGAAACGTTCCTTTGACTCATCATGCAGCCATCACACCCTGCAGGGCTCATGGCAGGGCCTGGGAAACAGCGAGGAAAGGAATTCCATTCTTGTTAAAATCAGGTGCCCAAACAAGGTGACTCATACGTTATACTTTATGACTTCTTCTTTCTGGAACTGGAACATGATTAATTTTTATTGCAGATTCTGGGGATATAAAAGAGCTTGAAAATTCCTTTTTTTTTTCTTTTTCTTTTTTTTCCTGTATTAATTTCCAGGTCTTGAAAGAAAGCCGTACCCAGCACTTTTCACTGCACTAACAATGATGCTTGCTTTTCTTGTAACAGTTTCTCTTTATGCATCCTTGCATCCTTGCCTTTCTAAAGACAAATTAACTTGTTGAACAGTGAGACAAACCCTGGGATTCATTTTGACTGAAGTGAGGGCCCCTGCTGAGAGCAAGTAAACAGAGAGCTGATCTATTTGTTATAGAAACTGTTGTCTATTACAAAGAGAAATGGACCATCAAATATTTAGAAGGCTTGAAAAGGAATTTTGATCTGTTAAACATGCAAGATTCATTCCAGATTCTGTAGTCTGGAGGCAAAACAGCCTGTAAGCCTGGAGAAAGCTTGCCTGGACTCAAGCCAGTTCTGGAAAGCTTTGAAATAGAGCCAAAATAGAGCCAAACTGAGACCAAGGGAACGTGTATGTCTGAGCTTGTCAAGTGGCACACACTGGTCCAACCAAGTCCTTCATGTAGTCTACAGGATGAGGACTGCAAGACAGTGATTTCTATAGAGGCCTGGAAGTCATTTTGTTGCCAGTAACTGAATATCATGGTTGGAAGGTGGGCTATAGGATAACGTGTAAGAGCTTTCACAGCAGCTTTGTGAGCTGAAAGGCTCAGCATATGTGCAGGAATGCATGCCCCCAGTGCCCTGTCCCATGCTTGGGAAGCACCTCTTTCTCTCTACTGAATACAGAAGGAAATCAGACAGCCAGCTCAGTGCAAAGCAGCTCAGTCTTGAGAGTCTGAGTCCCATGAGATGAGGCCAAGTGAGTTCTAAGCCCTACTGACCATTAGCTTAAGTCAGTAGAAATTTATAAGCCGTTACCTATGGTCTGAGCAGGAAGAAGGAGAAGATGATAAGTCACCATTTATTTGCACTGGTTATGCATGCCTCTAGAGCAAGCTCTCCTGCTCCTTCACCTCTGTGAAGCAAAAGCATGAATGTGCAGTTGCAGGATGTTCCCCACAACCAGACCCCTCTTTGCTCCAGGAAGGCAGGTGTTCTCTTGGACCTACACACTGCGCCTCGTGCCGACCACAGCCACACACTGTGCCTGCAAATTCAGTTGCAGGGAGAGCAGTGATGCCTCTGGCTGACATCTAATGTGGTAGAAAAGGGGTGGGAGCACAAGGATCCTTCTTGACCTGCTGTAGGGAGCCTGCTTTGGCAGGGGAGTTGGACTTGATCTCTGGAGGTCCCTTCAAACCCCTACAGTTCTGTGATTCACACTGACCACTGTCCTATCCAGACACCTTCTACCTCAGTCCTCCCCTCAATGTATCCAGCAGGACCCCCATGGAACACTTCAAGCACTGCAGCCCAAGTTAGTTTCTGTGGCTGGGAAATGGCAAAAGCCCTGGTCCACAGGAGCCAAGGAGGAAAGCAACAAAGTGACAGTGACAGACTGTGGAAGCCAGGCATTGAACACAAACCCAGCATTTTCCAGCTATTGCATAAACAATGTGTCCTTTTGGAATGATCTGTAAATCACTGTCATGATGTGAGGTCTGGGTTTCAGGGATAGTTAGCATCTTACCAATGCAGCGGGATCCATCGTGGCTGGTCATGAAACCACGTGGACATGTGCACACGTAGCTGCCTGCTGTGTTGGTACACTCTCCACCATCACACACGCCAGAGATTGTGCCACACTCATCCACATCTAGAAAAGAACAAACCAACAGGGATTATGTTTCCTTGCAAACCATTTCCTACCTGCAGCATGGATTCTAGACCAGAGCTGAGATCACACAGGACAGCTGCTGTGTTAAGGACCACTATGGGATGCTTGAAACCCTTAGTGGACTCCCAGCAGTGGATCCATTGAGAAAACAAAGCCCCTCCAAAGAGTTCTTCACAGCGCTTCATGAAGGCGTGTGCCTTTCTCTCTTCCCAACATAGGTTTTCGGATAGGCTGATTTAAAATGTTACACTCAAAGGAAGTTTAGGATAGAAACACATGCTCAGCAACGAAGGTGAGGAGACAAAAAGGAGGTAAAGAAGGATATCTGAAGCGATGGCATCCCGTCTGTCTTCCTGAGAAACCATTACCTGTGATGAATCTCATTTCTCTGGAAGTGGATGGACATCTGCTTGGTAATGGGAAGCAGTGAATGAATTCCTTGCTTTGCTCACACACACAGCTTTTGCTTTGCCTTAACCCATGAGCTCTCACAGATTTACCTTTCCGGTTTTCTCCTCTATCCCACGAGGGAAAGAGTGAGCAAGTAGCTGTGTGGTGCACAGCTGCAAATGGGGTTAAACCAAGACACATGGAAAGTAATGGCATTACATTCTAATCCGTGCTGGCAAGTTGAGAAACTACAGTTTTCTGTGCAGTTTTCCCAACCTTCCAGTCCAGACCAGCTCAAGTAGAACTTTGTGGATATTCTTCGAGTCACTATTTCCTATGCACTATTTGAAGAGCTTCATACTCTTGTGAAAATTCTGCTTAAAAACAAATGGAAAACCATGGAAAAAGGTCAAAGGCTTAACAAACACCAAACAGTAACAGAAAAGTGTGAGGACAAGGTGTGAAATACAAGCAAAGAGAAGCAGATTGTGACTTTTGGGTGTAGCTGTCACCCAGGATTTAAGGAAAACCAATGGGAAAAGACTTCCAAATTAGTAGTTTTGCAATTAGTAAGCTGTTTTCCATACATTTTGGCCAAAATGTCAGTGTTGTTAAATGTATTGGGCCCTGATACACTTCTGGGGTGGCTGACTGGAATCAAGGCTGATCTGCCTCTACTGCCAACTGAAATCTCTGCCAGAAGGTGAGGTAGAATTAGATACAACCCCCAATCAGTGCACTCAAAACAGCCAGCTGGTAGTTATGGTTCAGGGGATGAGTAAAAGAAGGAGTATTTTCCGGAGAGATTTTTACTGTGGCAAAAAGAAACTGAAAACAAAAAACAAAAAACCAAACTCTTAGCAATTGGCAAAATAAACACTTTCTGATAAACACCTTTATTTAGTGCATTTTAAACCTATCACAGTTTTTGCAAGTGAATGGAGGGTTTAATATGCTATTTAAGTGCAGTTTAGGTCAAAGTCTGATCCTTCGAGGGGGCTTTTCTAATGTGAACAGCACAACAGCCCTGCACCAGCTGTGATGTTACCATGTGTGGAGGGTAGAGTTACTGTAGGCAAAGACAAACATGCAAAAAAACAAGCAGAACATCAACATGTACTATTCCTGGAGACTTTTAAGGCGAGGCTGGATCAGGCCCTGGGCAACCTGATGGAACTGTGCTGCCCCTGCTCATTGCAGGGGAGTTGGGCTAGATGGCCTTTAAAGGTCCCTCCCAACTCTAAGGATTCTATGATTCTCTAAGTCCTCTCACCTGGGAGTGGAAATGGAGGATGCCTTTAGAAGAGATGAACTGGCAGACTTCAGTGATGAAAGCAGCATAAACATGCTGTCAGGGAAATGGGGGGTCACCAGGAACTCATGGCCACTGTGGGTATGTATGAGCTACGGCAATGCATTTCAGAACTGGATAAGAAATTTCTGTATGAAAAGTGTGGGCTACTCAGAAGGCTGAGCTTCTTTCTGTACAGTGTGAAACTGAGAAAAAAATGAGTTAGAAAGGAAATGTCTGACTGTAATCTCACAGTGCCATGCAGTGGCTAGTGATGCTAATGCAGGACAGAAGACATATGGGAGAAATACAGAGCAGAAGCAGGTGGGTGATGTTACCTCTGAAAGACATCACAGTTCTGCATGGTGCCAGCTCTTACAGCAGGATATTAATTACATAGAGTGGTTCTGAGTCCAGGGGAATGACTCAAGCCTCGAAAAACCTGTCTGACATTAAGATATTTGCAGGACTCAGTTTGATATCTATGCAAGAAACAGTGGGAATGTGACTGCATCATAAAAATAAGAAACACAGAAATGATGCTGACATCACAATGCCCTACAATCTCAGAAAGAAAAGATGAAAGGTGAAATTCAGGCTAGAATCAAGTAGGTAGCTTTACAACACTGGTAATTAAACCTTTGTTTTGGTATCCAGGGAAAGGGTTCTCCAAAACCCAGGCTGAATTCAGCTCATCTAACTTAATGTCTGTAGAAGTCAGTCTCATCTGGGCACACTCTGAGGCCTCCAGAAATTGACCTCCTCAGTGAGAAAAGCCTTAGAAAGGTGTTGCATTCCTCCCCTCTGGAGGTCCCACCTGATCGTGAAAGAGGAATAATCAATTTAGACTTCCATTCCCTGTCTGGTCTTGCCTTGAATCTGCAAATGAAGCCTCCCCTTCTCTGACAGGCAGCTCCAGAGTTTTTCCCACCCACCTATCACCGCAAAGCTGGACTCTTCTCTTTGTTCCCTGCCTGTGTCTCTTTCCTGTCATAGCAGCTGTATTCCCTATAAGGAATTCTGCCTCCAAGCAAACAGCTCCACAACCACCAACATTTTCCAACCAACCATCAATCCCACCTGAACATGTTTTTTTTCCTAAGAGAAAGCTCATAACTCCGTCCCAATGGTCCACACAGGCTCTGTCAAAACTGCTTCCTACATATAATTATTTTGCAGTGCCTGAACAATTAAAGATTGGACCACTGATCTCAAAAGTCAGCTTTTTCATTAGGCAGTCCACCAAGCTAATGCCATGTTTCAGGAGGCTGTTAATTAATGCCCGTGCAGCTCAGAGGTAATACATTGTGACTGCAACACCTTCGCAAAGCTGGGCAGACCTCTGCACAAGGCCAAGCATTAATGCAGAGGACAGACTGGAAGTGATTTCATTTCAACACCTCAGCACACTTTTGGGGCATTGTGTTTTGCCAGGTCCTGCCAAGGCACTCATCAGCATTCTACTTGTCCTGTTCTCCAAATTGGGAGCTTTGAATACTTTTCTATAACATGCAAACCAAAATTAGAAACCAAACATGAATTCAAGCTTCAAAGTTGTTATTTTCTTCACTCTTTTACAGGTCTTTCTGCTTTGCCCTTTGCAAGCTGATCTTTAAAACCTTCCTTTGGAGTGGCTGTACTCAAGTCAGTGTAATGGGTATCAGCTTAACCTCCAAAATGGTTTCAGTCTGAGGAGGAGGGTTCAGTTCTCTCAGTTTCAGCACACTGGTCTGACAGGTAAGTATAAAGCAATGGTCACGTAAGCTAGAATCAAAGTGCAGGCAACTGGTAATCGACTCCTCCCCGAGGTGCTCCATCATAGAACCATAGAATCACCAAGGTTGGAAAAGACCTCTAAGATCATCCAGTCCAACCGTTATCTATCACCAATATTTCTCACTAAATCATTCCCTCAGTACAGCATCTAAATGTACCTTCAGGACAGTTCAGGTGTATAGTTTCACATGAACTTCTCTACCATGAAAAATAAGGCCGTTCTTTGTCAGCAAAAGTAACAAAAGTAAATGCTGGATTCTCCATCAGGGACTGGGTGACCCTGGCTGTGTGTAGAGATGGAGCACAAGAGGATGGAAGGCAGCCTGCAGAAAGGGACCTATGGTTTCTTGCCAAAAGCAAGTTGGGTCTGAGGCAGCAGCATCCCCTGGAGACAAAAGCACTGGGATACCATTCTCAGCCAAAAGGTTTGGGTTTGGGTGGTGCTGTGTGGAGCTGGGAGCTGGACTCAAGGATCCCATGGGTCCCTTCCAACTTGGGCTGTGCTGCAATACCATGAAGTTTCTCAGTTACAGCTGTCCTCTTAACACTCCTTCCAAATTTGACTTAAGTACCTTTCTGAAATATTACAGCTCGTTCACAGTTATACCAGATTTCCTAGACCTGTGGCTGAATCTGCAGAAGACCAACTTTTGTTAATTCTATACAACTGGTGATTGCTCAGTCCTCTAATTTGTAAACACTTCCCTGCAAGGCCTGTGCACCCTCAAGGGCAGCAACAGCTACTCCCAGTTTCACATAATCTGCAAACTGAGTACAAGTTTGAGTCCCATGTTTGTATCATTTACAGTAACTTACAGTAACAGAAGAGAACTGGCCCTAAATTTGAGTTTTGGGGAACCCCACTAGTGAGTGGCTGCCAGACCAATGTAACCCTTTACAGTATAATCCTTTGTGCTCAACTCATTGGCCAATTGTTCACCCATTTGATTATGTACTTCTCCAGCTGCATGCTGGAAATGTTGTCCAAATGGATACTATAAGAGATAGTAATCACAATCTTTGCTAAAATACGAAAAAAACAGCATCAGCTGGCTTCTCTGGGTCATCTAGATGGGTAGCTTTCTTTGTTGCAAAAGGAAATTAAGTTAGTTAAACAAGACTTTCCCTCATGAATTCATGTTGGCTATGACCAATGACCGTGCCATCTTCCAAGTTTTAATACGTTTCAGAATTAACCTCTAAATAATTTCCAAGCACTGAAGTGAGACTGACAGGCCTGTAATTGTCAGCATTTTCTTCCTTACTCTTCTTAAAAATTAGAGCAACATTTGCCAGTTTCCAGTCAACTGGGACCGCTTCAGTTTCCCAAGACCATTGAAAAATAATTGAGATAGGTCTCATAATGATACCGGTCAACTCTTTGAAATACAGGGATGAATCCCATCAGGACTCACATCCAGCCAGAGCAGCAAATCCCAAACAAGTTCAGAACTGGGGGGGGAGTTTATCATTGCCACAGTCATGATTCTCAGACTCAGGTTTCCAGGGATCTCAGGGCTCATCATGAGAGGAAGAAGGCATTAAGCACCTATGCTTTGTCTTCACCTTTTTTTGTGAAGTGACCATCATGGAGTAACAGCCCAACATTATCTCTGCTCCTTCTTTTGCTGTTATCATAATTTTAAAAGCTCTTTTTGTTGTCCCCCACAGTACTGGTCAGCTTCAACCCTAACTGAGCATTAGCTGCATAAATTTTCTCCCGACAATGGCAACCAGCATCTCCATAGTTCTCCCATGTAGCCTGACATTGCTTCTCGTGTCCATGTCAGATATCAAGAAAGAAAGATGCATTTTTATTTGGTTTCTCAGTAACTCTAGAAGTATATTTTTAAAAGCATAATTTCTGCTGCCTTTTTTTACACGGAGTAAAAGACATTGCTTCTATCCTTTCAGTGTTCCTTTATGATATTCAAAGTTACTGCAGCAGATTACATGATTTTAAGCCTGGAAAGACAGCAATGTAAATCTATAGAAAACACTTCCCCTACTTGGGCCCCGGCAGGGAATGAGATTTTATCACTACAGCCTACCTTGCCATTTAATAACAGGCCTGTGTTTGGTTACAATTTGCAGAACACTCAAAGTGAAAGACCTTTATAAAGTGAACGCTGACTGTGCTATTAGAAATAACTATTCAAAACATCCACATATCTCCCTTGAAGTTCGTCATGTCAGAGATCTGGAGGCCAGCTGGCATCAGTACTTGGAATGTCAGTCACCCAAGAAAAGGTATTGTGTTGGGACAGTGGGGAGCAACAGCAACTTGCATTTCATTCTCAAGGAAAAACAGAGTTCATTCAAAAGGTTAAATGAAACTGCAACATTTTTTTTCTTTCAATTTAAAATCCTCACTCAGATGAGATGAGTGTTAGCAGCAAGAATCACTAGGAAAAAAAAGCAAATGTTTCTTAAGACTGCTTTCACATCCTGTACTTTGAGAAACTGAGCTCCAGTCTTTGTTATTGTTTCGCTTCTTTACCACCACATCTACCTTCTTTGTTATACTGAAATGCCTCAGAGTTTTGATTCATTCAGTGCTGAAGCCCTTCGGGAAGCTTGACACAGTGGGACACAACTGTGCACCTCTCATTAACACCCAGCTGCCAGTTCTGGCTAGGGAATTCTTCCAACTTCAACCTGGCTACTTCATGACTTTTCCAACGTTCTGCTAAGAATTAAAGCAATATTCTTTGCACTCTGCACTTCAGACAATGGCAGAATTCAATGTAAACGTTGATTTTGGATCTGGTCTCCCATATTGCTGGATAGGATTGGGCCTGATCACTTAATGCTGAAGATGCTGGAAGCCAAAGGCTACAGACCTTCAGAAAGAGAGCTGCAGCCTGCAAAGCCCATCCAACTTGGGTGCCCACAGACATGCTGAAACCCCAACCTTCCCATCTGCTAAAAGTACAGGAATTGATGGAGAAAACATCTCTGTGTCACGTAGCAGAGGTCATGCCTCATCAGCCCTCTTCTCGTGCAGCACACGGGACTTTCAGGCCTTCCTTTCCAAAAAGCACAAAGAAACCACACAGCCCTCCAAACCATACTAAATCCATGGAAATGAGCTTTTAATGGATATAAACAATGAGCTCTTTTGTAGTCATTTTGTAAGAAAATTGAAAACATGCTAATAAAATGGCTATCGTGTTCCATTTGGGAGGAAAATGGGCCGGCCTACCCTCATGGATAATACAGGAAAATTCCCTCCAATTTTAAAACATGAATGAGATTCAACAGAGTAAAAAAAATAGAGCCTCGTCTTTATCAGAAAATTCGAAATGTGGATTAGTTGTGACAAAAAGACTACTGCAGATCAGCCCTTAATGTTATAAGTAGCATCTAATGTGTCAGTCTACAAATGCTAAATAGAAAGGGGTGAGTAAAGAGGTGGGCTTTGTAATTAAAGGACCTTGGCAGAATCTGTCTCCTGTAGAGGCAGATGACTGTCAAAAAAGATGTGTTCTGGATGGATTTAAATAGAGCTTGTTGCACACAGTATGCAACGCCTCTCACCTCCTTGTCTGTTTTTTGTCTCTGTGTTTTACCACATCTTGTACCTTTATCGTTCTAGAACAATTTTGGTTGTAGGACAGTTATTGCTTTTGGGGCACTGGAAAGCATCTTGGGTGACATACTGGCATTACATACTTCACTGATAACAGAGCGGGCTAGGAATTTTGTCATGCAATAGAGGAAGTGCTATTAAGAAAAGAAGTGAAATTACTGGAAGAGAACCATTAAAATTATGGAAAGAAAGGATTCATTCAGCCTGTAATTCCACCCTTGAGAACAAGCAAAGCAATTGTTCCCTTGAGTATAATCTTATGGTTGTTTCCAGGGTAATTTAAGATGTTACTTGGTGTAACAACCCCCCTCCCTCTGATTTCTTAATGAAGATCTTTGTATAAGGAAGATCTGTCTGATTTCAGGGACGTTTTTCTTCATTTTGTGCCACTGTTTTCAGAAGTGTTTTCTTGTGTCCTCCACAATTGTTTTCTTCCAGAGGTGTTAAGAAGTTAGCTTGATAGACGCACAGCCTTCTTTCAGGCCTCACGCACTTCTAGTTCCCTGCAAACCTCAGCAGGAGCTGCTCTTTTCCAGTTCCTCCACCTGTCAATTTAGCAGTAAACTGACAACACCTGCCCTCCTTGCTCACCTTCTCATACAAACACAATATAAATGCAGTCCTTTGGTTTTCCCAAAGCTGGCTTTGTTTTCAGGACTTGCTAAGAGAACCCCTTCTCCACCTTCAGATCTTGTCTCTCCTCTTCCTCTGTGTTCTGCATTTCACAGAGTACCTATATCTATCAGAAAGTGAGCGGGTAACTCCCTGTGCCAGAAATTTCTTGTTATGTGTTTCATAGCCCCGAGCTCAGGAACTCTTGATCCCTTGAGCTCAGAATACAATGGCCAAAAGCAAAAAATAAGCCACTATTTGAAACCATCACATTCATCAGAGATGAGCTGCAGAAATAACTCTAAAACTAAGCAACCCTGTATTTGGGGGACATACAGATTCAAATTCAAACTTGATTTTGTGTGCACATTTTCTTGTTTTGCAGATTGAGCATTTTCATTATAGTGCTGACTAAAGATTCACCCAGTGTATTCATCACCAGTCCTGCAGCCTTCTGATATGCTTGGAAAATTGGGACCTGAGCTTGCCTATCAGCACAGTAGATCTTGCATAAGAAAAGCATCTTTACTCTTTGGGGATTCAGAAATTGAAAATGGAGCCTTGATTCCAGGTGCCATTTGCATTACGAGATAAATATCAATATGGGAAGCTAACAACATTATCTCCGCTCCAGCATCCTCCCACCAATAAACAGCCCAAAGAAGACTGGTGTTACTTGCTGCTGTGTTGATGGGGGAGACATCATTAATCAGCGAACACAGTGACACAGGCTCTGACCTTTGGCTCAAATACAATCCCATCTGCTGACTTCACTTCCCAGGAGGAATCTTCTAAGTAGAAAACACAAACTCCAGGGAACTATGGAAGAATTTAACAGAAATATTTAATCTAGTTTTAATATTTCCTGGTTGCTTGGCTCAGATGAAGAATCTGAAAACAAGTGAAAACCATCTCTTCTTCCTAAGCAAGATGGACTCAGTGTAAACTGAGAATTCACTGTTTTCACCAGCCACAAAATAAGTACAAACAGATTCAAAAAGAGAACTGCAGCTTTGAGGTTTTATTTTTGGAGCACACCTGGATAAAGGACATATCTTCTTATGATTGAGGTCATTATCTTGATTTAAAACCCTGGTC